>JAUCMU010000032.1:718350-735300 GCA_032275025.1 Enteromius treurensis | reverse complement strand
TCACATCCCCTTCACAGCCTGGAACGTAACATTTAGAGCGATGATCCGCCATTGTCAACACTGTCTTCGGATGACTCGTATAGTCTGCGCAGGTCCCGCTGACGTAGAGCATGGGCGGGTCTATGAAAATGTGGTGAGAGTAACAATTCCGCCCCTAGACTGTTACGAAACAGTCTGCGTTGTGTTGGATTGTGACCGTTTTTCAGTTATCTTTTGCAAACACTTGATTTATATAAGAAGTAGGAAATGATGGTGTTTGAGACTCACCAGTGTGTTATGTACATCTACTGAACTGTTATTATTCAACCATGCCAAGGTAAATTCAGTTTTTCGTTCTATGGCACCTTTAAATATTTTAAACATAAAACAACAAAAAATATATATGTAATTTTCTCATTTGAAATTAATTTTTTATAATCATTTATGTGTGTGTGTGTGTTATTACTGCTTACTATCACTCAGCCGAGATCAATGAGAATGAACCCATTTTTTGTATTTATTTCTAAACAGTATTACAGAGCCTATTTCACACGTTTTCCTTCAGCCACCCATCCAGCACTCTCTCTCGTTTAACCTCCATTTTCTTGTCACTTCATCCCCTCTAACTTTCTCTCTGTGTGTTTTTGAAGCGTCTCCTCTCTCTCGTTCTCATTGAGCGGCTCTATTAGTCTCTCTTTCGCTGTAAAAAGAGCTGAGAGCTCTGAGATTGCTCCAGACAGGCCTCGTCTTTCTACATTAGCCACCGCTGATGCTGCTAACGGGCCTTTCAGAGCCCTGCGACATTACAGAGATTCGCTCATGCGTCTCAGCTCTCTGATTCAGATGCACTGCCTCCCTCTTTCTCTCGCCGTCTCACAAGGACCGGTCCAGATCGTTTGAGAGAGTCTGCATTAATCAACAATTTATAAGCGATCGATCGGCGGGCTGCTGGGTCTGCTTTACTGCAGCATCACGGGAGTTTGTTCAGCATCCGCCGAACCCACAGGACTTTACTTTGGAGGATCTTTGTACAAACAGCTTCTGAGTGACTTCTTGTGTGTTGTTGTGTGCAGAGTGTTTGATGAACCTTAAAACATTGACTGACTGAGAGATAATAATTCAACCAAAAATGCAGTCAAAACACAGAGATCCAGGAGGAGGCACACACATACACACACTATTATACACACACAAATACTAGTGTGGCTGTAATAATGGCAAAATGAATCTCAAATAAGAGGTTGGAATCATATTGATAGTATTTGTTGAATTTGAGAATGTCTAAGTATATATCCAGATCCACAAGTTAATAAAATGAGTTTTTATGCCTAACATTTATTTTAACATGAAATACTGCCATAATTGAAAAGTAATTTCGGTAATACTTTATTTTAAGGTGTCTGTAAGTAATTACCTAGTAAGTATTTAGTAGTAGCTGTTGTACTTACATAAAAGAAAATGTACTGTACGTACCATGTAACTCAGTTATGGAACAGTTTGTACTTATGTAGATGTAACAGACAGCTACTGTTACACATTTGTTACAGACCAAGTCTGTTACACAGATACTTATGTAACCAAAGGTTTGTAACATATGTGTTGCAGAGTTTATACAACATACTTAAAATAAAGTGTATCAAGATTGTACTTAAGCGAAAGTATCTGTGTGTAACAGACTCTGTCTTTAACATGTGTAACAGTAGCTGTCTGTTACATCTACATCATTACTAACTGTAATTACAGGCCGTCCCATAACTGAGATACATGAACCTGTAAGTACATTTTATTGCATATAATACAATGGCTACTACTAAGTAGTTAATTAAGTAATTACATTGTATTATGACACCTTAAAATAAAGTGTTACCATAAGGGAATGGAAAAAAACATCTGGTGTGTAACATTACAATACGTGCTTGCAGTACAGTTTTAATATACAGGCTCCTTCATCTTAATCTAGCATTAAAAACGATATCATGTTTTTGTGAAACACAGCCCAGTTCAAATCAAGAACAAATCATTCTGTCCTTTTTTGGATGCAGAAAAGAATCGGTCCGTTCACAAAGTGCACATCATAAATTGTATGCATTTATTTAGAAAAATCAATTAAAAAATTAGTGCTGTCAAATGATTAATGACGATTAATCACACCCCAAAAATGTTTGTTTACAATATATGTATGTGTACAGTGTATGTTTATTATGTAAATATAAATACACATAATACAGTATGGAAAAAAAAATTATTTAAATATTAATATTCTTGTATTTTATATTATATATAAATATATTTAATTCATAAACGTGCAATTTTTCTTAAATATATATATATATATATACATGCATGTGTTTGTATTTATATAGACATAATAAATACACCCAGTACACACATATTAAGGAAACTCAAACCTTTATTTAGGAAGCGAGTAATCATTTATAAAAGGGAGTAAATTGAGATTTATAAAAGTAGTGTTGAAAATAAACTAACAAAGTACTACTAGCACTTGAAAACAAAGTGTAGGTCTATAATGGAATAAAGCACAGTCGAAGCTGATTGAATCTGGAAAGCCTTGAAGGTGACTGAACCTGAATTTCTTTATACTGTCATATTTCTGATCTGTATTATAGTCGAGAGAGGCTGGATTACAGTGAGATGTACTGTGTGCCATCCGCTCGGCCAGCCAATAAACACCAGCCTGTTTCCATAACCATCACTGGTGCATGAAAATATATATCCACACACCGAGAGATGAATGCTGGAAAACAATGAACACATCTGATCTGGCTGGGGAATGTGTAACAAGAGAACGAACATTCAGTAGCTGGTGATGAGAAGCATGACGGTGTGCTTTGTTTTTGCACCTTCAATCTAGGCCCGAGGCAGGAGCACAATAACTGTGAAATCAGAGGTGTGCGTTTCCCGCAGTCGCAAGATTATTTGATTAAAACATGACAGAAATAAACTCGGCTTTACTGGAGAATGCAGACATGAGTTGTTATGCATGGCTTTAAGCAATGCACTCTGGGTAAACCGTAGAGTCGCTGACATTTCCGACACCGCTTTCGCACAGACAGGCGTGCATGATTTTATCTTATCTTCAGCTGCAAAATCATGGAATCAATAACCATGACCGTCTTTGATTAATGTCAAAGTTTTCAGAGTGGCTAGTACAATCTGGCTAGACCGATGGGTAACCAAGGAAGTGAATGAATGAAGTGAAGTGAATGGGTGCAGTCAGAAATGTAGCATCATTTGCTTACCAATGAAAGTGAATGGGTGCCTCTAGTCCATCCTTAACGTCTTGAGAAGTCAAAAGTAGCATGTTTGTAAGAAACTTCCCTCACTAAGACATTAACTCTTTATTTTTCCCCCCTAATTCAGACATCGTGACTTTTTCACTGTAAAAAACATTTTAATGATCGATTTTTTGCTATATTTATGCTGTATTTTTCCAAATCTGCTAAGGAAACATCTACATCTCGGATTGGAGAGTAAACAGTTAGTAAATTGCTCCTATTGGAGTGAATAATTGGTTTAAGACCAATGATAAAGTTTTAGGAAAAGACACTGCAGATACTGTAGACACAAAATATGCAAAGGTAGGAGATGAATGTAACGTGTGCAGAAAATATTGAACTTCTTCTGGTTTGTCAAACAGAGCCTGCCAAGAAAGACAGAGATCAGAGGTGCGGTGACAGTAATATCACACTCGGAGCGGCGTACGATCACAGGTGCGTTCTGAGCGCCTAAAATAGGACGCAGAAATATCAGCTTTAAATCGACATCTCACAGGAAACACAAATCCCAGGAACACCTCAGACACGTGTGACGTGCAGAAGAAAAAAAGAGAAGTGATGACATAAACAAACAGATACAGCAGTAGAGAAATCTATCAGCACTTGTGTCTCTTACACTTGTTTTTCATAATGGCTCAGACTGACTGAATTACTAAACAAGAACCATTATATGACCTTGGAAGTATTTCATATTTATTGCTGAATATTCTGAATGTTTTACTTGAATAATAATTCTCATTACTGTTATGCAAATACGTATGAAATTGAAATATTCGTACATATTCAGATTAAAAATAAATCGTTTTAGTTAAAATGATTAAAATTATATTAACTTTAATGAAAGCATACTATATGTAAGCAAATAAAATGAAAATGGAAATTTAAAAAAAAATCTTCAAAAAAAAAAAAAAAATTGTATGTTTCTATATTAAATATACTTATATACAATTTGAATTGTGTTCAATATGTGTAAATACATGTAAACAATTTTAAATCCTTATAAATAATACATAAACACAGCACACACACACACACATATATATATATATATATCCATATATAAAATAAATATTTTTAAATAATTATAATGATAATAAATATAATGATTTAAATTAAATTTAATTACATTTTAATAATTATAATTGAAATTATTTAGTATTTTTAATATAAATTTAATTTAAAAGTATGACAATTAAAATAAATAATTGAAATGATTAATTAAAACTTTAACTATTTTTGCTAATATAAGTGATATTTAGTAATAATGTAAATGTTTTAAATGTAATTAAAATTATAACTTAAACTATTATTATGTCAATATTCTTGCTATTTCAATATTCTTGCTATTAAAGTATATTAAATTGTAAGTAAATTTAATATACTTCAATTAAATATATTTGTACTTTTCTTTAAAAATTTATTTTTTGCCAATGTAAGTGTAGTTAAATGTAATTCAAATAAATCCCTTTTCAATTATTATAGTTGAAATGTTTAGTTGAAATTATTTTTTAAAACTAGTGTATATAGTTTAATAAAGTTTATATATATATATATATATATACATACATTTATTTTTTTAATTTTTTTTTTATAAATATGACCATAATGACTATTGTAATATAGATTGTAGGATAATACATGATTCTTCTTGGCATTACGGAACTAAAGAAAACATTTAAGTGATAATGTTTGACATCATTTTTAAGACTGTTAATGAAAAATAATTTAAGGGGCCTATAGAACAACAACAAAAAAACTATTTCAGTAAAATAAATTCCTTTTTTGTTTTATTTTACAGTGAAATAGGTCTATCTTCAAAGGGTTTGGTAAGGATTCGATCTTGTACAGGACCATAAAAACTGAAAAGCATGCAGGTATTGAAGGAAACATCACAAACACACAGCGGAGAGATGCTTGGCTGTGAAGCTGGAGGTGATATGTGTGTTTCTCTCTCAGTGTGTGTGGGTTTGTCTTTCAGACGGATGGAGCGTGTCTCTGACCTCCTGACCGCATGGATATAAAGATCTCAGAGTGTCACGACTCTCGCTGCAAGCTTTATGGGAGAAATCAGTCATGCTTAAACCTTCCGGACCTCTGAGGAGCTCTGGCAGACTGTGTTTGATCAGTTGATCAGATCTGCATGAGAAAGAGAAAAATAAAAAGATAAATGTATAACAGAATTGAATACTACTCCAAATAATTAATTATTTTAAATAATATTTCTTACAATACATTTATATAAAATGAAATAATTTCAAATATTTACATTTTATGTGGACCTGGATGAATCAAATATTTTTTTGTTTCATGATTTACTAATTTATCATTACAATTTTTTACATTTTGCTTTGCTTAATACAGTGAGCATAATATCATATCATTTCAAAATGGGAATGATTAAAATGACTCTGTAATTGTTTTTAATCACCAAGCACCAAAACATATGAATATTACATACCAAAATCATAATACATATGTTTTTGGCATTCACAGTGCATTTAATATAAAATGATTATGTAAAATTTGAATTTAAAGTAATGTATTTTAGAGTAATTTATGTTATTTCATATATATATTTGTTTACAAAAAATATTAAATATTAAAATATAGTTATTGTTTTTATAATTATAATTTTTTTTAACAAGTGCATGGATGATTCTTTGGTAGTAGAGCATGTTGACTCAATCATGTGTTTTTCCTGATAAACATCAGAACAGTGCAGTGTTGTGTTGTTCAGCAAGGATGAGGATGATGAGGATGATGAGGTGTTGATGCTGATGTGAGCCGAGGCTCCAGCATTGATTATCCTGCAGCTCTTGCTGGGTTTGTTGATTAAATCAGTGTGAGGTCGGGAAAATCCAGCCGCCTCTCGGTGTGTTTGGAGGGCAAAACACGCGTCCTGAAACTCTGAGTCCAATCAGAGCGTGTTAAAAAAACCTCCAACACCTCGTCCTGAAATAGCACCTGAGCCGAGTCACTTCTGCTGGAGGAACATTAGAAAAGGTCAGATCTCAGCGAGAGTCCTGCGCCTCAGGAGAAGACTGACTGAAGCTTCAGAGTCCTGTGATACTGCTGTGTTTCTGCGTAGATGAACAGCAGTATCTGTGTGTGTGTGTGTGAGACTCATTCTTCTCTGGATTCACTTAGTGTTCATCTCTGAACCAGCAGAAGCTGAATTATCTGACAGGAGCCGCTCCTCTCCGTCTGACTGACTCTCCTGGTTAAAAGCCATTTGCACTGCCTTTAATGTGATGTGATGCATTTGAGAAAGAAACTGAATTTTCAACAAAAAATAGCTTTTATTGTTTGGGTAGTAATCCAGTAAGTCATTGTAGCCAAAAACCAATATAAAATATACTTTAAATTATTACAATTATAAATTGAAGTACAGTTTTTGTCTTTTTTTAATTAAAGTTTAATTATTTTTTTATTTTTATTTAAATATTTATTGAAATTTAATTTATACAAAAATCAAAATGTAATTGGCTATATTATTTAAATATGAATAAATGTAATATTATTTTTGGTAAATAAAGTGTAATTATAATTTTAATGATTAAAATTATAATTTGCTACCTTAAGTATAATTTGATAGTGTAATTCAGTCAGGTATTATTAAAAACATGTAATGTGTTTGATTGATTTAAATTCTATTTATATTGTTAAGATTAAATGTCTAATAATTTTTTTTGTTGATTTATGTATAAATTAAATCATACTTATTATTGTATTTTTTAGCTAATGCAAGTATCATTTAATAAGAATTTATTTTTGGCAGCCATCATAAAGAATGTAATTTAATATAATAATCTAAATATAAATCAAAATATAATTAATTATGTTGAATTTCTTTTGATTAATATTCAGTATTATATATATAATATATATATATATATATATATATTTAAATATTTATTTAATATTTTCAGTTAAATCTAATTTTAAATACTTTGGGATGAAATATGAGGAAGTGTTCAAAAGATGAGTGTGTGCAGACAAAGGCCCTTTGTGTGCGCTGCGTGTTTTGCCGCGTGCTCACGCACGCTCTCGTGTGTTTGTATTCGACACCGCGGCTCTTGACGGATGGTCTGGAGGGACGGGGCAGACACACGGTCGGTGACGGATGGCCTCTGCCAGACCCTGACACCGAGCCATTCAGCCAACAGAAATGATAGATGTTAAATCTAATTTTAAACACCCCGAACTAAAGCGGGCCGGACAGGCAGAGGCGCGGCTGCAGCGCTCCGATAACACACGCCCTCACCTGAACCCGGACTGACAGCCGATAAACACCAAAACAACGCGCTTTTGAGAATGAGGCTAGAAGAGCTGAATCAGTGTCGGTCGGTTTATAGAGGCAAGAATGTGACACACAAACAACTCTAAAACTTAGTTTTAAGAAGAATCCAGGTCGCGCTGCTTAACGGTCATGTTGGCCACGCCCCTTAAAGTGTGCACTAGTGGCGGGAAGATGGGATCATTCTGCCATTCTATAATAATAATATCAGTGTATATACAGTGTAGGTCAAATATAACACACATTACATTGCGACATGCATGGTTTAATACCCACTTGTGAATTGTTTTTTTTTTTCAGTTTTGCTTTTAAATAATATCTGGGTTTCTGTATTTCTCTTAGAAATGGCTGTGTGTCCTCCCTGCTTATATTTAAAGAGCATTACTTGATAAAACATCAATGCATTTCTAAACCTGTCGTTCAACAAAAGAGACCATTAGCCTACCTTTTGTGGTCTGATGCAGCTTCATATCGCAGAAAGAGACAGAAAATATAGCTACTTTAGCCTACTGTAATAATGTCGATCAGCAATGGCTTGTAAATACTTGATCATTATGAAAACACCCAAGATGTCTTGAAGAACACAGATAATATATTGTTGTAGGCGAGAGATTATGGTCCTTTATGTTACATTTAATTGAATGTTTTATCTTCTTTTTATTCCATTAGTGATCCCTTTGCCCATATATATGTGAAGGTAATGCTCAATAATGGCCAATCCATCCTATTTTGGGTAGAAAAAAGTATTTTGTGACTTGTCATCTCATTATTCAGATATTTTTTCCCCCTGCATTTGCATGATTTTTATTTTTTATTCATATTATTTTGTTCAGAATTGTGAGTTTATGCTTTTGTGAGATAAAATCCGAACCCTCTTGTCGTCTGTTCGTTAAGGACAGATTGTGTTGAAGTTCTTATAGCGAGAGGAGCAACAACTGTTTACAGGCAAAGAAGAAAAAAACATTTTATTTTAAAACGGCAGCTGTTCTTCAGGATGTTGACTCGATCATCAACTCCACGTATACAACTTGCTCAGCTCAATATGCTGCAGAATTCAAACTATACCACTGGGTATACAGCCAAATCACAATGAGCAAATGTTTGCAGATTAGGGTTTTGGTTGCCAAAAAATGCAACTATGACACAACACAGCATATTACAACAGACACTGATCGTTTCTGTGCATCAGACTCTTATTGACATGTGCATTTATTGAGATTATAACACTGGGTCTGCTGTGGGCGTGTAATAATTTCTAGGGGTATTTCATGTAATAAAAAATAAGATTTGACTTAATGTCTTGAAATAAGAGTTTGATACTCTACTAGAACATTGGCCTCAACTAAACTGCAAAAACATCTCTAAATTACAGTACAGTAAATTACAGTAACACATTACAGTATCAAAAACTATATTCAGTTGTCAGATCTAAGGGACATGAAAAACTAAATTAGAGCAGAGAAGCCTTCACTAACATCTTTAAGATTTGACGTGTTTGTCTTTTATTTCACCCCTTTGATTTGCGCAGGGAAATGCAGCAAAGTCATGCTCATATTCAGGGCATTTATTCAGGGCAAACGCATTAGAATGAACGACACTCAGCTTTGCTGCCAGCCCGTCTATTCAACTCCTCCATCAATCAGAGCCGCAGGAGAGATTTCAGCCACGTCTCTCTCCATCCGTGAGCGATGCTCGGGTTAGCAGCTAAATCACGCTTTCTATCACAGCCTCCAGAAACCAACGAGCAGAGGAGAAACGCCAGTCATTTAAACACATCAACAGAAAGAGGGTGTCAGAGTGCCCCGACAAAAAAACTGCTGAGAACTGTAAAAGAGTTATGGAAAAATGTCAGCAAAACGAAAGGAAATGAATGAGAAAAGTAATGCACTTAAAAAATAAAAAAAATAATGAGAGTGAAAATTCCAACTCAGGCTCTGCGTCCATTTCTGCAGCCCCGAAATTCTGTATCTTCCCACCAACCAGGCACCGGACATCCATATAACGTCACATTGAAGTCGGACATGACGTCGGTCAGATGTTGCATTTTGGTTGAAAATGAAAATCGGGTTGACGTCAGTATTTGACGTTGACTTAACGTTGGATTTTGGTTACACAACCTTAAAACAACAAAATATCAACGTCAGGTGACGTCGGTATTGGACATCAATTTAACATTGACTTTAGACGTTGAATCTGCGTTGAATTTTGGTCACCTGACATTGCAAACAAAATTGAACCAAATATCAATGCTTGAGGTACGTCAGAATTCAAATATCCAGTGAGTGTCGCTAAAGATTAATGCTCTATCATGTTGTACACCAAACTTAAACCTACCCTATAGTGTTAACAAATGAAAAAAAAAATTTAAAAGCATATTTGCTGATGCAGCCATGCTATTTTAACTTCCTTACTGATTTAAGCTGTTTTGTCGAACCGGTACTTTTCAGCACCTATATGTGCAACGCTGTATCACGTGAGCTACCGAGTAAACCGACTGAACCTGAACTCATATGAAGCTGTAAATGTGACAACAACGTTCAAAAGTATCAGTTTTCAAATCGTGCAGGATGTTAAAAATGTTTTGAAGTCATAACAAAACATTCTGCAACTAATTGTGTGACAATTCGCCTTTATTAATCAAAATTGAACCTATAAATCATACTATTGTGTGAAAAGGAAAAAAAGTTGAGCCTCTAGTGTTCATTTCAACTGGAAACTGCAGCAATTCATTTGTATTGGTATTTTTTTTTTCTTTCAGTTTTGCAGAAATATATGAAAAGGCACGGAATTAAGAGAAAAGGGTCAAAAAGTAGATTAAAAAGTCTAACACTCAAAACATGCAAAGTCGAAACTATGACATTAAACCATAATTATGAATTTTAAAAAAAATCTAAATTATAAGAAAAAAAGATTAAACTGATATTTACAATTCTATATTGAGATCAAAAAGTTATTATATATCTAAAAATGAACGTAAAACATCTAAAATGATATATGTAGAGGTTGTGATTATGAAAAAAAATGTTAAACTTCGAGAAAAGGATTAAAAACAAGAATAAATAGTCAAAATATTGCCACAAGTGATAACTACATACAAAGTCAGAAGTCATACTTGGGACAAAATTTATAGAAATTATTAGATTAAAAGTCAAAATTGTGAGAAAAATTTAGGTTAAAAAGTAAAAATTCGGTCATAAAAAGTCCAAACCATTACACACTATATAAAACGACAACGTATTAGGTCATAATTATGACCAAAAAGATAAAATGATTATATAGAAAGTCTAGGTTATGACAAAGTCATTATTAATAAATAAAGGAATGAGAATAAAAAAATTAGAAAAGGGTAGAAAATGAGAATAAAAACTTTAAATTATGCCAATAAAAGTCTAATTTTTTAGATAAAGTCTATGAAATACTAAGTCATAACTAAAAGTGATAATTATGAAATGTCACATTTTTAAGAAAGATGACAATAAATTGTAATGATAACAAAATCTAAATTATTAGATAAAAAGTGGGGGAAAAAACTTTGTTACAAAAAAAAAAATTGGGGGTAAAGATCAGAGCAAAAATGTTTAATAACAACTTTAACTAGCAAATATTATTTGACCTCACGATTCATAAAGCCCTGAAAAAGCATCCTGTTAATTATTTCAGCTGCAAGACACAATCGGACAAACAAACCACAAACACCAGGCTTTCCTGAGAACAACCCAAGCAACAAATTAGCATTTCAACATTAACTCTGATATTTATTCTCTTTTCTTCTACTGGTTTAGAAAACTTGGCAGAAAATTAAGCCTTATTTTTCTCTCATGGAGACGCACCCAGCGTGAAATTAAAGGCTGGGAGTTCTGGCTCTAATATAAATGTGTACCTCATCCGAGGTCGCAGCTCATCCTGAGCGCTAAAAAATGTGATTACGCTTAGTTTTTCCTCACAAGAAAAGCTGCTTCCAACCTTTATGTGTCCATGAGTCACTGCTAATTGCCAAAGAGGAACCGGCCCAATTCAGTCAGGTCCTCCTCCTCTGCTAACAGTTACTGTATTTTCACCACATGTACTGTAAATCATACTAGAAGTCAACGTGAAATAAAACCCATTTACCAATTTACCTCCATATACCAGGATACTTTTTCCTGGTCTTGTTGTGTTGTGTCCTCTTGGATTTCAAGTTCAGTCTGGCCATTGGTCTGAGGATGGTACCCTGAGGACAAGCTGGCTGACACTCCCAGGAGGCAGAAGGATCCTTTCCAGACCCTAGAGGTGAACTGGGGACCTCTGTCGCAGACTATATCCTCAGGCAGTCCTAAATTTCTGAATATGTGCTGGAACTCTGCAGTTTCAAGGGCAGTAGCTGAACCCTGTAGGGAAATTAACTTGCAGAACACAGGTAATCAAACAAAGGTGAGTTTTATTTTAACCTCAACATAGAAGGACTCCAACGACGTACAGACGATCATAAACGTCAAACAGTCTTATCTGAGTAAGTTCTATTTCTCTATTTGTAGATGGTTATAAAGAACTCTGGAAGAGAACAGCAGAACCGCAGGGAAGAGGTAAACCAGCATTATAGTGTGCAACCTTGGGATCAGCTGAAGAGTGACTGAGAAGAGTTCATATGGAGAGCAGGTAAGAGGGAACAGCTAACAGTGATTAATAATCAGGTGATTAGGAGCGTACATAGATCCGGCTAGTGACATAGGTGACTTCTTTGATTATATTTACCAAGGGTGCCAAAATTTTGGCTATGTCAAAATTATGAGATAAAAAGGCAAGAGTATGATGCAAGTAAAAGATGATGGCAAAATTACTAGATTAGAAAATAATGATAACATATTAAATGGTAATTTTCACTTTAAAATAGAATTATAGTTAATTGACGTTCATTTATTCACTAATTAATTTATTCAACTTGAAAAAGCAGAAATTGATAAATTTACATGAAAATGCAAAATTATGAGTTTAAAAGTAAAAAAATGACATACCAATTAATGTCAAAATTATAACAACAACTTAACATGTTAAGTTGACATTATTAGATAAAATCAAAACTCATAGTATGCCATAATTATATTTAATTACATAATTATATTTCCCATAATTATATCAACTATGATACCAATTCATAATGAGATAAACTCATAAAGGCTACCAATAATGCCATCTTTATTATTTTAGCGTTATCATAAGAATATTCAACATTTTATCTCATTATTAAGAATTTTTATCTCATAATTATGGTTTACAAAACCTTGTGTTTTTCTTGTAACAGAAATGGGATTCCCTTCTGATCATTTACCAAAAACATAACATAAATTTTCACCTTAGATTTCTATGAAGTATCTTCACTCAAAAAAAAAAAAAATCACTGACTAATATGTTACTATACCAACGTATTGAAGCAAAATCTGTTTTGTAGCTTTGAGATACACTGATAAGCACCAAATATAGATGGTGATGAGAATGTCACATGATGAACCAAAGCCCGTCACAAGCAGCTTTTAAATATGAACATATATGAGTCATTCACACAAACACTAAACACCATCATGATGAGACTTGTTAAACTGAAATATTCAATAAACATTCATTTAACAACATTACATCTGACACACAACCCTAATAAACAAAACTGACAAAAAAAACTAAGGGGAAACAGTGATTTTAGAGACATTTACAGTTTTCCCCTGTACATTTTACAGGAATTTACCATTAACCATTTAACAGGTTTTCACGGTAGCATTTTCACAGTTTTTTACCGTTTCAATCACTGTCATTTTTTACAGTGTTGTTCTTCTCGTAAACATGTCTCATAATAGATTTAAATTGGTTGCAGTGTCTGGATCTCTTTAATCAGGCAGAACTACAGTATTTCTGGCTCTGGGATGAACAGCTTCACTGTGTTGACTGAGAAAGTGTGAATCTGTGCTGTAATCACTGAACACTTGTGACATTGTTTCCTCACATTTTCCTGGTATCAGTGTTCCCAGTCACCGCCATGGAGGTAGATCTCAGACAGCACGGCTGTAGATTTAATTAAACACACATTGAAATATGCTGTCACGCCTGTTGTTGCTCTTCAGCTAGTCTTCTGTCAGCGCGGTGACCGTTCAACCTTTCCCACAAACACAGGCCTGTTCCTGTCCATTTATTTCCCTTCTTCCCTTTACGGAGAAGAAAAATCGCAGGTGTCAGTCGCCGCAGTTGCCGGCTGGTGATGTATCGTTCTCATAAAACACCCATTTCCAGCGGTGGCCTGCGGGAAAGCTGATAGACTGCAGGTCGGCAGGAAACCTGTGATGCCCAGCGCGCTTCAAACCACCAGGTCACCAGATAACACCCACATCTGCCCTCTGTGTGCTTACAGATAGTGTCAGGAAAACGCTTTCGGACCTCAAGGTGCCTGAAGACAAGGAAAAAGTGTCTGTGTGCACCAAGAGCACCAAATGTCAAGAGCAGAAAAACATGCAATCAGATGTTCAACATCTCCATGAAGACATTTACATTCGCTTTAGGTTGGAGAAAGTGTTATTAGCTGGAAATCAACAATCAGAAGCCAATAAAATGTATCAGCCGTGACAGAAAAACCTGTTAAGCACAGACTGTTTCAGTCTAATGTTAACTTAAACTAGAAAATGCTGTGTTTTCCTTTAAGTAAAGCTGCGAAAATAAAATATAAAGAGGGAGGGGGAAAAAATGGATTAAAAAACTTAGAATTTAGACATTGCTTGGGCAAATGGGTCAAATAATATGTAAAAAATAAAAAAAGTCAAGAATAAAATCAATCAATCAATCAATCACTTTTATTTATATAGCCCTTTTAACAATACAGTGTCACGCCCTCCAGGCGTTCCATGTCTGTCATCTGTGTTTTTATTTTCATTCTGTCTCCCTCGTGTGCTCCTGTCACTCTGTAACCCCGCCCTGCTCCTTTGTGTGTAATTGTCTCCACAGGTGTTATGAGTTTTCTGTCATTAGCGTTTTGTATTTAAAGTTTGGTCCTTTTCTGTTCCGTTATGTCCTGTTAAAGTTTCGATGTCGTCTGCGTGAAGCTCCGCGTAGCTCTCCGCATTTTCCTCCGTGTTTTCTTGTTTTATTAAAATCACAGTTTGTTTGAGTTTGCCTCCGTGTCCTGCCTTTCCGTGCCCGTGTTCCGAGTCAGAGGAAGCGAGAGCGCGAGCACACACGGCGCGCTTCGTGACACATTGTCCTAACAGCAGACAGTCTCCTTTGGAATTTTTGTTTTTCATCTTCATATTGTTTGTCAATCAGATTGCTTATTTTAGTTTTCTTTGGAATAGTCCGCCTTCTATCTACGGTCTCCATCATTACGATAAAGTCCTAATTTTCAGTTGTCGTGATGGGTAATCCTGTGCGACCAATCCATCTTGCTATGGCCTCCTCTTTGGTCTGCTGTTCTTTAGAGTCAATTTTGTACTTTGACGCATTAAAAAGAGCTGTTGAAATATTCTGTTGGGATGTACTAGCTTTATTTGAACTCAGTGGCCCATCCTTCTCATTTGATTTTTTTTTATCTGTGAAGTATAGAAAGACAGGGAACAAATCGGGTTTAATAATTTTCTGTCTTACTCTCTATCAAGCTCACACATGCACAAAGTGTCTCAAATGCATTTCTACTCCTTTCACTCCTCTTGTGGTGAAAACATTATCAAACATATAAAAACATTATTTAACAAACTTTATATTTGTTAAATCCTTAAATCGTTAACCGAGACACAAAGAAATTATAACTATTATAAAAGAGGGAGATTGGTGAATGACAAATAATTCTCAAAACTGACTTTACACGGCCTTTAACCTCTCCTATTTCACATCCAGAGATGAAGGATCGGATGATGAAGTTACTAAAGAGTCTTTTACATGCACAGGTGTACTGCGCTCGGGTTTCTGAGGTACACACTATAGTGCTATCTAAACAAACAAGGTGGGATCAAAAGTTCACAGACTATGTCCATGATAAACAACCTAACGGGTTAGTTCACCCAAAAATTTCAATCCTGTCATTAATTACTCACCCTCATGTCGTAAAACCTTTGTTCATCTTCAGAAAACGAAATAAGATATTTCTGATGATAACAGAGAGCTATCTGAACCTCCATAGACAGCAACACAACTGAAATTACCCCAGATCCAGAAATGTAGTAAAAACACCAGTAAATGTCCTCGTGACGTGTTTCAATTTCACTTTTGCAATACTAGATTTTTTTTTTGTGCAAAGAAAATAAAAATAAACATATTAAATACATTAAATTAACCCATTCTTCTTTCGCGACTTACGCCTTTCGCCAAATTTAGAGAGTATGAGTACACTTTCCTCTGGGCATAAACGGCCGCAGATTACACACATGCTTGTGCTTTTACCAGGATGTAAACAAGGCTGATAATGTCAAATATATTAAAGCTTGCGTATACAGTGCATTGTGACACTTTCGCGTGCAACAAAAACCTTAAGGATCACAATATATATGTATACATACATACATATATATATATATACACACATCTATATATATACACACATCTATATATATACACATCTATATATATATATATATATATATATATATATATAGAATATTTATAATACAGTGTTCAAATTGGCTGGTATTCATTCAAACTGTTGAATGCACCTGTATTACAATTAGTTTAATCTCCTCAAAATTAATGCGCTGCCTTCACTGAAGCACAGGAGCTCAGAAATGGAAACATGTATTGTTTTTTAACAGAAGATCTCATATTTCTTTGGATCTTTGTTAAAATTTTAATTGCTACGTTTTATGCCTTGATGTAAGTACATTTGCATGTGTATGTTAATTTACGTAGGATACTGTGTTATTGATCCAGATTGTTTGTGGATACAACATACAAGTTTTGAGAGCTGTAGCGGCTGTATTAGCATTAGCATCGCCATTATTATTATTCTCTGTCACTCTTGTTTATATTAATAATGTGTTATTGCACAACTATATTATGCCTATTTGCACTGGATAGGTTGCTATTAATGTTATATATGCAGACGAGGTTGTTCATGTCTAAAACTTTATATATGGTAAGAAAAAGATGAGTTACCTCTCATACCCAAATAGGTAACACTTTATAATAATGTTCAGTTGCAAGGCATTCATAATTGATTAGTTAATGATCAATTAATAATTTACTAAATGTTCATAAGCAATTAATAAGTGATACGCTAGCAGTTTATGTATGTATCATTAAGTCATTTACATGTCATTTACAAATAATTAGTTAATGATGAACTAATCATTGGGACTTGACATTGCAGTACACACTACAAAATATTCAAAACCTGTTGTGTAAACACATTAATAAATCATTTACAACACTTTCTGC
>JAUCMU010000032.1:694459-705737 GCA_032275025.1 Enteromius treurensis | reverse complement strand
CACGCGGATTGTCCCGCAGGAAGAAAAGGCGTCCGGGATGTCAGTGGATGGCGCGCACGGTCTACGAACACGGGACGCTCAGCTTTCACGATTTGAAATGACTCAAATCCAATTTATATTAAGTTTTAATAAATCAATAAATACCATCCAAGACTTACTTTTCCAAGCACTTTCTTACCGCTGCTGGCATACAGTAGCTTACTCGAGCAAATAGTGCAGAAACATGCCCGGGCTCTCTCAGTTTATTGCACCAACTGCCAAAAGGCTCGCCCTTTCTACTTTATTCAATCCACGCCCAGCGCCATTTATTTTTGAGTCCTTTATCTATTGCTAGGACACCATTCATTCCCAGGCTTCATAAACTTGTGCTCTTTTTTTTCTCCGACAACACTAACATGACATTGACATTGAGTTGAAGGATATTTCTTGTTGTGCGTGTCCTCTGTGAGGAGCCGTAGCTGTAAGCTGCATTTGTTAATGAGCTCGTCGAGTTTCTCCTCGGCCTCCGCCAGCTCAGAAACCTCCCTCTGCAGCGCCTGAAACCTGGCCACAGACGCCCCGTCGATACGGTTCCCCCTGAACACATGAAACAAGACACACCGCAGATTAACAACGGCACACTCCCAGTCGTTTCTGAGCCAGTCAGCGAGGAAGGAGGGGAACGCACAGCCACTGGATGTTGTTCTTGGACTTCTTGGAGATCAGGTGGATCCCCTCCAGGACGTTGGTGATGTCGTAGATGCGCCGTTTCTGGACGTCCAGCACCTGAGAGGCCCAGTTGAGGTCGACCACACCGTCTGGAGACTGAGCCAGGAGATCCAGGAAGCGCTTGGTGGTCAGATTCAGAGACGTGTCATAGCGGGACTTTTCCGTCACCACTTTAGGCACTAAAACCAGAAACAAAAATGCTTGTATGTAGTGAAATTAATGAATACGTTCAATTCAGCGAGGGAGGATTAAAGGGTTAGTAGTGTTTTTGTTCAACTGTCCAAAAGTAGTCAAATAAAAGTAGTCACAGCACTCCAGGGGGTAAATAAAGGCCTTCTCTGTCGAATTTGACTACTTTTGGATAAAACACCAACATCAACATCCTCGTTCTAACAGCTGCAAGAGCAAGGACTTTTTTAATACAACTTGACTTTGAATTTGTCTAAAAGAAGAATGTCACATACACAATACATTCACGTAGAAAACAGTTCTTTTAAATTAAAAAAATATTTCACTATTTTACAGTAGTTTCAATCAAATAAAAGCAACCTAGGTGAACAGGAAAGAAACAAAAAGTTACGAACACCAAACTTTTGAACAGTTATTCAGCATAGATATTACCAGTTTTCCTTGGCTATTCTGAGAAAGAGTCATACCTCTGGGAGGCGCGGGTGTGGCTGGAGGTGCTGGTCCATGTGAAGCAGGTCGGGACGTGCAGATGTACTGATGATCACTGTCCAAATCCAACTTTCTCTTCACCTGAAATCAAAAGCAAAAGGAAAGCAGAGGTTATGATCTTTTAGAGCTATTAACATACGACCTGGTTAATACACCAATGCATGCATCATAAACCAATTACGCCACTTCAAAAGCAGCATCATTTAAATATAATGCATGCATCATAAAACAATAAAGCTGCTTCAATAAACATCCAATTGCATGCTGATAATCTGGAGAAGTTGGGACCTTCGGCAGAAGTTACTCAATTACAATGGTGATCACAAACCACTCCACTTTTGAACCTACTAGGGCAGGGGTGGCGAACATCAGTCCTGGAGAGCCGCGGCCCTGCAGAGTTTTGCTTTAACCCTAATCAAACACACCTGAACAAGCGAATCAAGGTCTGAACAGTTACTTGGAAGCTACAGACAGGTGTGTTTTAATTAGGGTTGGAGCTGAACTCTGCTGGGCTGCGGCTCTCCAGGACCGGAGTTCGCCACCCCTGTTCTAGGGTTAAAAACTTGGGTTTAAATCCCAGACCCACTACACTTCATTGTGGAATGGAATTTCAAATGGCAAAAATTCCAAAAGGAAGGCTAAAAATTAAAATCCCAAAGGTTAAAGGTCACATGCATGAAATAAAACGCATGCATGTATGTCCGGAGGCTGACGGCATACCGGCGGGCGTCCCAAAGTGGGTCTCCGGTGGTCCGGCAGGGTTGTGGTGGCAGTGGTGGTGTGATGAGGGGTGGCAAACAGCAAGATGTCACCGGTGCCGCTGCTGGTCGTGGCCGTGCCGGGAGTGGAG
The DNA here is from genome assembly GCA_032275025.1 of Enteromius treurensis. Lineage (NCBI taxonomy): Eukaryota > Metazoa > Chordata > Actinopteri > Cypriniformes > Cyprinidae > Enteromius > Enteromius treurensis. The sequence continues at coordinate 703,501 of JAUCMU010000032.1, read as the reverse complement.
ATGATGACAATTTGATGATCTTCAATGAGATCGATGCTGCCATTGTTTAAGAGAGACTCGAAATCTGCCAGTAGGTCCTCCGAGGTCTGACCCGATATAAAACTCTCAGACATATCGGGCTAAAACAGCAGGGGTCACTTAGTCTCTGAGTTTATTTGCAATCTTTATGACTTTCAATGCATGGAAACCGGTTGTGTTTCAAAATGCGTGCACGGAAGAGAGCATAGCTGGAGGAGCCATGTTAAAAACAGGCCTTGACTGAGCATATGGGTGAGACTCCCAAACCACAGCAAGGGCAGAATGTAGGTCAACTTTAGTTTGCAAAGCAAAAACCCACTTTAGATCAATAAAAGTTCTGTATAAGACCATGTATGTTATTTATAAACATGTTAAAACTATATTTCACATGCATTATGCGTTTAGAGTTGTGGTTGCTTAAAGGAAGTGCTCTTGAAAATGTCTGAAAAGCATAGGACCAACATTTCATCATAAATAAACATCATCATACACTAACAGCAATGCAATTTCAATCATTAAAGTGCAAAAAACGTGAAATAATTTCAAATGATTGACGATGCTGCGATGTTTTGTAACGAACAGAGTTTTTACTTGAGCACTGGTAAACGCGATTGAAGCGTGATGTTATATTAGTAAACAGGCTTTAGAAAATAAAGTAAATATGACCGTATAACCCGATCCGGATGCGGAACAAAGCCCAAGTCCAGTTTCTGTTCTCATCTGATACTTTAATCTAAAGTATCCTCTGCTTTTGTCCTTTTCAATGACTCCATACAGGAAGTATTGTCATTCACTTCAAATAACATCCAGATCCTCGCTCATTTAGCGCATAAATCCACTGAAAGAGACGGAAGGTGCGGCCCGAAAGTCCCCGCGCGCGACGCGGCCGGAATCGCTTGTTATTGTTGTGTTTTTTGTTCCAGCTGATCGGAACCTGCTTAGAGGTTTACGCGCCAAATCTTTTTTGCCGCGAAACTGGCACGTGCCAGCGTCCCGCCCGCTGATTGGCTGATAAGTTGCGCCGTACGCCCCACGCGTCAGCGTTCACTTCCCAGGCCGCTGATTGGCTGTGGCCACTGTCACTCAAAGACGTCCTGTTTTCTTTTTGTTGCGTTTAAAACGAGGATAAGAGTTGTTTCAATGGAAAACTACATTTCGTCTCACGTCTTTGGATTTATAAAAATTTTTTTCAAGGAGTAAAGGTGTCCAAGGAAGAGTTTCGTTGTGAAAATAACTTCGACCAGTTGGAAATGGTGTTATTTGTATGAACAGAAATAAAGAGCCATCTGCTCGTGCTGTGTAACGTTAAGCTTTTGTCTAATCGTCCTACGTAGTAAAGTTGTTTCTACATTTGTTTTGTTATTTTGTTGTGAATTTTTCTGACCCATGTGACAATCACCTTTAGGCTACTTTCATAAAAAATACAACAAATAAATAAATAAATCGTTATCATGATATTATGCACACATTACTAGAATGTGTCTAGATTTAACACAAATATGTAATCCTTTTGTTATGACGCAACTTAGAAAGTTGCTGTATACTAATTGAGTCAATATTAATTTATGCATGTTGATAAATTTATTTAAACGTTTATTAAAGTCTAAATTTGACAACAAACTCAAAATTTCTTTATGTAAAAAATTGACAGCCACAAGATTGTCAAAAATGCACATTGTAATATAGTCATATATATATATATATATATATATATATATATATACATACAATAAAAATGAGTCCACGGATTTAAATACATATATTAAACCATATAAAAGATGTCGATGTCATTAAAATAACTGGCCAACAAATAAACAATATCATATAAACTTTCTGCTCGATGTAAATGATTATATTAAACCCCGCCCACCGCTGGCGCTATACAGAGGAGATACAAGATGGCGCAGGCAATATTTGAGGTTCTGGAAGGTATTTATGCACTTTATTTCAAATCCTACAGCATATGTACAAGCTGTAATGCATTAGTTTATGTTTACAGTAAAAATTCATGCGCGCTCGAGACGAACAGGTCAAGAAAAGGCATTTTACACAGTTGTTTCGGTTCGTGTAAATGTCAGCGCATTAGAATAGTAAAATAATGTTTTAAAAAAAATAATCTTAGCGCAGGATTTGCTGTCAATGTGATTTATTCACTTGAATGTACCCGAGAGGAGATTGATGTAGAGGAGGGAGGAAGCGCGATTGGAATAACAGCCTCGTGCCGCGGATCATGGCGGAGGGAGAGAGACACATCCCTGGAAAAGCCACTGAACAGCATCATATCCAATAAATGTTTTCATTCTGCAAACATGCATCTGTAAATAAAACACCAGTTATTTGGTATAAGTTATATTTGTCTGTTTTGTGTGCTACAGATGTTCTCCTTTGCTGAAGTAATAGCGCTTGGTAACTGATAGTGTTTAAAAAAATAATTGATCGTACGCATAAACATCATGAATATGGAAATCATGTTCATTAGACAATCGTAAATATGTTCTTAAATAAATATATAGATTTGGAATAGTGTTTAGAGTTGAAATAATCATAATTTAAAAAAAGTATACAATATATTTTAGTTTATATAAATGTATTTATTTACAATAAATAAAATATATTATTATTATTATTATTTATTTTTTTGAAGGCATGGACAATCAGACAGTTCTCAATGTCCAGTCACTGTTGGACGGTCAGGGCGGTGTTTTGGATCCAGGAGCACAGAATATCTCAGGAACCAGCATCCAGCCAATGGGTGAGACTTATTCACGCATTCATATGATGTTTTACCTGTATACTATTATAATATATTTATTTTTATTTATATTTTTTATTTATTTTATTTTCATTTCAGTTTCTTTTTGTTATCTAAAATGATTATTAATCATTTTTTTATTTTTTTTTTATTGTATTTTTTAAAGTAATTTTAGTACCTCCGCTTATTAATTTCAGTTGTTAACTGAGTAACATTTATAATTTCCATTTTCTAATGAATTTTTTTTTGAGTATTTGTATTTGAAGTTATTATTTGCAAAGACATATTTGCATTTTTAACAATTTTCAAACATAATGACTTTCATTGTGCATTTCAATTACTATTATATTTTGAACTTTTTCTTACTAATTTGGTACATGATTTTATCATTTTGAATAATTTTGGCTTTTATAGCTATTTCTATTTAGCTGTAATGCATTATCTCTTATGCAGTTTTTGTTTTAGTCATTTTAATACTTCAACCAGTTTTAAGCCTTTCATCTATTATATTTGTATTTAATTTCAGTGACCTAAAATGATTAATAATAGTTGTACTCAACAATAACAACACTGTTTTGTATTTAGTATTGATGCCTCTTATTAAGTTGTTTGGTGTCACATTTTATCCGCAGACGATGACGATGTCTTTCTGTGTGGGAAATGTAAGAAGCAGTTCAACTCTTTGCCGGCATTCATGACTCACAAGCGTGAACAGTGTCAGTCCAACACGCCGTCACTGGCCACCGTCTCTCTGGCCTCCAACAACGCCTACACCTCCGTCCCGTCCATCAGCGCCGGACCACAGCTGCCCGCTAACAGACAGGTACATGTTCTCTCTCAAACATCTAATTGAAGTTTTGACAGCAGATGGCGCTCAAGGACAGTTTTAAACTGCACACTCAAGAAAGTGTCAAATCTAGGCTACTTTATGCTGCAAGACTAATGTGAACACAACCCACTGTGAACACTTTTTGAATCTTTTTGAACTGTATGAATGATTATTTTAAGTTCAAGTTGCGTGTGTGTAAAGAACTCAAAGCAAGCTGTTACTAAAGCATGCAGCGCCATCTGCTGTTAAAACTGAGCTCAGAATCGATTCCAACAAGAGTTGTGATGCATTATACTAATCGATTTATCTTTACAACCCTACGTATTACCATATATGTATCATACCATATATTTTTATCAGTAATATGCATGCCTAACAACTTTATTTGGACAACTTAAAAGGCATTTTTCTCAATATTTAGATCTCCTTTCATCCCCAGACTCTAGATTTTCAAATAGTTGGTCTAGGGTGACATATTTATGTTGTTTTTATCCTCATATAAACCTGAAGGTGTCGACGTACATCACTGTGCCGCAGTCTCCGCTCACACACACACTGGTTCAGGGGAACGTGTTGGTCAGCGACGAGGTCCTGATGTCTGCTATATCAGCGTTCAGCTCTCTGGATCAGCCGATGGCAGCCATGCAGGGATCAGTACAGGTACACTTTGCTCACCCTAAAGCCATCCGAGATGGAGATGAGTTTGTTTCTTCATCAGATTTGGAGACATGTAGCATTGCATCACTCGCTCATCAGTGGATGTGAATAGGTGTCAGAATGAGAGTCTTAATGCTACATTTCTCCTAAACAAACTCTTCTACATCTTGGGTGGCTGAAGGCTGAGGACATTTCCAGCAAACTGTTCTCTTAGAGGATTGGAAATAAATTGGTGGTTTCTAACACTGCTTGTGTTTTTCAGAGTAATCTTAGCATGCACGCAGGAACCTCGTACCTCCAGCACCATCAGCAGCCTCCACAGTCCCTTTCCTCACAGGTGCCCTCCAGCAACAGTAATTCAGTGGTGCAGGTGTACAGCACACTGCCCCCTATGGCCGGAGGTGGTACTGCGGAAGTGCCCACACTGGGCCTTCAGTCGTTTCAGTCCATTCAGGTACAGCACTGTTCATTAATTCACACCATTACATGATGTAGTGCTCCTATTTTACTAGAGTTAAATGCTTAAATATTCATATGATGTAACTACGTGCTGCACATTTGATAAAGATGGTAAATACAAACATCTAAACACAATGTAATGGACTTACATTATAACAAAAAATTATGCTCTTATAGTAATATCTTGAATTTTCTTTTTTTTTTTTTTATATATTTTCCGTATTATAAGGTTTAGTATTGTTTTAGTAGGCAAAATTATTTTAGCATTATTTATATGATTTATATAATAGTATTTATAGTTTTATATTATAGTATTTATTCATATTTTAGTATTAATACAATTTATTTATAATACTTTTTTAAATGCTTTTTTATTTTAGTTTGAGTATAGTCATTTTGTTTTGTGTCTTAGTAGGCAATGTTATTTTAGTAGTATTTATGTACTATTATATTTATTTAAATTTGAATTTGCTTTATTTATTTTTTATTTTTTACATTTTTCATTTTAATTTAGTTTTTCATTTTACATAAATATATATATAACACTTATTTTTAATTGTATTTGATCTATGTTTTCATGAATAAAAAACAATTGTAATAGTTTTAGTTAATAATTTAATCACCGAATGTGTCCATGTTTGGCAGGTGCCCAGTCAATGTGTGGAGGGCCAGGTGTTCAGCACGGCTCCGGTTTACAGCCCAGGAAAACAGAGCAAAAACAAGACCTGCACCATCAGCACAAACCTCTCTGAGCTGGGCGAATATGACAAGGTTATCATTCCTAAGAGAGCCAGAACCTCCAAGAAAACACAGGATGGTAGTTCATACTGTCTGTACATCATCCGCTTAAAAACACAACATATATTTTAATAATATATAATTTAACAAGTACTACTTTTTAAAGCCAGTTAGATTTTTTTTAATCATGTTTTTGTGTTGTATTGTGTTTTTAGTTTTTTTAACCAAGTCAAAAAAACAGCTACTGCAGTATGATTGAGATTGATTGGAATGCACAATGAAAAAACATGACTTTTGTTAAAAAACGTTATCTATTTTTGCAAACAAACTCTTGATTTGTATTTTACTCCACAATAATGCATTAAATTGCTCAAGTGTAGCAGCGCAACAGTTTTCAACTTTGAAGATAATCAGACATGTTAGAATGATTTCTAAAAGATCATGTAAAACAGTACTTCATATAAAATGACAAGAATACTTTATGCAGTTATGTTCTGCTTACAAAATTTTTATTTTATTCCAGCAGGGCAGACTAAAGGAAAAGTGCAGAAGCTCAAGTGCAATTACTGTGAAAAAGCGTTTACCAAGAACTTTGACCTCCAGCAGCATATTAGAAGGTAAAAAAATATGATTTATATATATGTATGAGGGGTTTTTTTGTGCAGGGGTTCTTAGAACGTAAACAATCAATTGTTTTGATGCAAATAAAAAAAAATGTAGAAGAACATGGCACCTTAAACTCTGTCCGAAATTTAAATATCCAGTCACACGGGTGAAAAGCCCTTTCAGTGCATTGTGTGCGGCCGTGCCTTCGCTCAGAAGTCCAACGTGAAGAAACACATGCAGACGCACAAGGTCTGGCCCGCTGGAGTTCACAGCACCGCCTCCCGGATGCCCATCACCATACGCGTGCTTCCTCTTAATAGTGATGAAAACTCACAACAGACGGAGGAGGAAGGACAAGAGCAAGGTCAGACAGCATGAGTTAAAGGAACAGTTCAATTAAAAAATACAATATGCTGAACTCCCTCTCAGGTCATCTACAGTAAGATGAGTTTGTCTCTTCATCAGATTTGGGAAATGTAGTATCATGTGCTAAGCAGTGAATGTGTGCTGGCAGAATGAGAGTTTGAACAGCTGATAAACACATCACAATAATCCACTCCACTCCAGTCCATCAGTTAACATCTGGAGAAGACTAAAGCTCTACATAAATATATATTGAGGTTATTATGGATCATTGACTCATCTTTTAGTCAGAAGCAATGGTTTAAAGTCAAAATGCTTTAACGATAGATTTGTTTCTCACAAACACACAGCTTTCCTCTTCAGAAGTCATTAACTGATGGACTGGAGTGGTGTGGATTATTGTGATGTGTTTTGGACTCTCATTCTGGCACCCATTCACTGCAGAGCATCCATTGATGAAACGTAAAGCTGAATTACTCCAAATCTCTTTTTTGATGGTTGATTTTTTTATTATATCTAATATATTATCCTAAAGATCATTTGTGTGACCTCATCTCCAGCCATTGAGGAGCAGGACCCGGAAGTCCAGGAGACACCGGGTTTAGCAGACGGGAAACAGAGCAGTGGGACGAACCAGAACAAGCAGATCATCCTCATCGACAGCTCGTATCAGTGCCAGTTCTGCTCGGCCAAATTCAGCACCTACTTCCAGCTAAAGTCTCACATGACACAACACAAGAACGAACAGGTGCGGAGTCAAAACTAGATAACTATATAATTACATAAAGCAAAACAGCATAAAATATTAAAATAGTTTGAAGACAATATTTCTAGAATAAATTTTTTTCTAACCTCATTTATAGCAAAAAAATAAAAAGCTTGGGCTTAGTAAGATGTGTTGCTTTTTGAAGGAAATTAATATTTGTATTCAGCAGGGACACATTAAAGCAGGGGTCTGGAAACTTTTTAATCAAAGAGCCACATGATTTTTTTCAAAGAGCCAAAGGTTCCCGACCAATGCATTAAAGTGATCAAAGGTGACAGATATAAAGATATTTAAAATGTTACAAAAGATTTCTATTTCAAATGTCGGCATGTTAACTTTTGATTTTAATAATTTGTTATTCAAATGTTGAGATTATTACATAAGATTACTACATTTAGAAGTATTTTTCGAAAACAAGGTAAGAATGCTTGCTAAATGTATAGCATATTTTGTTTCAGATGTACACAACCTCAAACATTAGATAACGATGAAGTGTAGTTGGCCGTTCAATATCCCCTCAGTGAGCGATGGTCGTTTGAGACTAACCCTGTGAAGTTTCTGTCAGGTGTACCGCTGTGTGTTGAAGAGCTGCTCTCAGACGTTTCAGAAGCTGGATCAGTTTCTGGAGCACATCCACACACACCAGGAGCAGCTGACGTACCGCTGTCACCAGTGCAGTAAAGTCTTCCCTTCGCTCTTCGATCTCGGCCTTCATCAGTACTCACACAGCTTCTGTCCACAGCAGAACCAGCGCAAAGAGACCAGCTACTACAGGTCACACACACACACACACAGCCACAGACCAGCTACTACAGGTCTCACACACAGCCACTGACCAACTAATACAGGTCACACACACAGCAACCGACCAGCTACTACAGGTCTCCCACACAGCCATCTACCAGCTACTACAGGTCACACACACATATAGCCACCAACCAGCTACTACACGTCACACACACACACACACAGCCACCGACCAGCTACTACAGGTCACACAAACACACAGAGCCACCGATCAGCTACTACAGGTCACACACACAAACACAGTCACTGATCAGCTACTACAGGTCACACAAACACAGCCACCGACCAGCTACTACAGGTCTCACACACAGCCACCACTACTACAGGTCACACACAGCCACCGACCAGCTACTACAGGTCACACACACACACAGCCACCGACCAGCTACTACAGGTCTCACACACCGATACATCTACCAGCTACTACAGGTCACACACAGCCACATACCAGCTACTACAGGTCTCACACACAGAGCCATCTACCAGCTACTACAGGTCTCACACACCGATACATCTACCAGCTACTACAGGTCACACACACACAGCCACATACCAGCTACTACAGGTCTCACACACAGATACATCTACCAGCTACTACAGGTCTCACACACCGGTACATCTACCAGCTACTACAGGTCACACACACACAGCCACATACCAGCTACTACAGGTCTCACACACAGAGCCATCTACCAGCTACTACAGGTCACACACAGAGCCATCTACCAGCTTCTACAGGTCAAAAACACAGAGCCATCTACCAGCTACTACAGGTCACACACACACAGCCATGACCAGCTACTACAGGTCACACACACATAGCCACCAACCAGCTACTACACGTCACACACACACATAGCCACCGACCAGCTACTACACGTCACACACACACACACACACAGCCACCGACTAGCTACTACAGGTCACACAAACACACAGAGCCACCAATCAGCTACTACAGGTCACACAGACAAACACAGTCACTGATCAGCTACTACAGGTCACACAAACACAGCCACCGACCAGCTACTACAGGTCTCACACACA
>JAUCMU010000032.1:659416-677744 GCA_032275025.1 Enteromius treurensis | reverse complement strand
ACCTCGCCGGAGGTGGTACGAAAAAAAGTACCTGGAAGCCGGTACAGGTACAACTTTTACACAGTGGAAAACCAAACCGAGTCGAGCTGGTACTGTGTAGTGGAAAAGCACCATTTGTCTGTTGTTCCACCTATGTGTCTGTCGCTCATCTGTCACTATATTTGTCTGTTGTTGTTTCTATCTGCATTGTCTTTTTCTGCCTGTTATTTTTTTTATCTGTTGCTTTATCACTCTTCGTGTCGTTGTATCTATCTGTCTGTCTGTCTCTCTCTATCTATTTGTTTTTCTAACTGCCTGTGTTTCTTTGTATCTGTATGCTGCTCAATAACTACTTTTGTTCTGTGCTTTCACTGCAAAAAATTGTTGTTGTTTTTTTTGTCTTGGTTCCAGCCAAAATGTTGAAATCTTTAAATCAAGAAGTAAAAAAATATTTTCTTGTTTTAAGAAAAAGTAAAAATTTAAAGACGTTTCGCTTACAACAGGCAAAGAAAATCTGCCAATGGCAAACAGAAAACAAGATTATTTTGCTTGTTTTTTTTTTTCTGAAAACAAGTTTTCTGTTTTAAGAAATTCTAGATATTTGGGCGGGAAATAAGACACAAAATCGAAGCTAGAAAAGCTTCTTTTCTGTAGTGTTTTCGAATGCCCTTTTTGTCTGTCTTATAAAATAGAGAATATAAATTATATATAAATGAACTTTTATTTGTCTAATGTTCTGTCTTTCATGTTCAATGTTTGTTTCTTTGTATCTGTCTGTTGCTCGGACTCTTTATCTCTGTGTGTCTGTCATTCTGCCTGGCTGTCTGTTGTTCTGTTTATTATTATATATCTGTTATTCGATTTATCATTATTTCTGTTATTTCTGTTGGGTGCTTCCTCTGTTCTATCACTCCTTCTGATATTTGCACATGTGTGAAATGTAAGAGATACAGATGTTGAGAGCTCTGTGTCTGTTATATAGAGAACAGATGGCATGCTCACTGCTAAACTGTTTAGACTTAGTCTGGGTATAGAAAAGCCATCCAACCTGCTTGTTCACATTTCCCTTTGATGTGCATCGCTTTGTTCCTCCGCTGGGGCCGCTCGCACGCTTGTTTCTGTACAGACAGAAATGTTGGGTGAACAGGGTAACCCTTTTGAAACGGAAAAACCCAGAGCTGTTGGAAACTACAAAGTCATGACAGAAAAATAACCGAATAATAAAAGTAGGATGTGTTTAAAGAGAGGCAAGTTTGTGCAGTGTTGTGCACATTTATGTTTTAGTGGTACAATTTTCATTAAACTACACCTTGTTTGTAAAATGTGGTATCCTATAAATCCTTGAGATTAATTTTATGAGATACCACCATTTATTTGTTTTTTTCCTCTGATTTACCGCAACTATTGCCATTGCTATTTTATTGCTCGTACTCTATGTATTAATTTTTGCAATGTAATCCTTCCTGCTTCGTGCCACAGAATGCATTGGTAATAGTAATGCATTGGTAAACATTCATTGCTTGGCATTTTTCAACACCTTCTTCTGAATCTGTAACATTTCTGTAAGATTTGTTATAATTGTTTTTTGTTGTTGTTGTTTTTAAACAAGGTTACCCCTCTCCTCTGGGTGGTTCTGAACATGCCCCCAGTCCGGTACCTGCTAATGGCCCTCCGTCTGGCCCCATGATGCCCTCTGGTCCCGGTGCCATGGAAGGAGGTGATCCACAGGCCATGGGTCAACAGAACCGGAGCGGGGGTGCTGGTGGTGTTCCAGGTTCAGGACCCAGCGGAGGACCTCCAAACGCAGGAGGACCTGGTGGCGCCGGCGGACCCACTCCTTTTAACCAAAACCAGCTTCACCAACTGCGGGCACAGATCATGGCTTATAAGATACTAGCACGTGGGCAAGCTCTACCTGACCACCTCCAGATGGCGGTGCAGGGAAAACGGCCCATGCCAGGCATGCAGCCGGGGATGCCCAACATGCCCCCTGCCTCAGGACAAGGAGCAGGACCACCTGGACCAGGAGGCCCAGGACCTGGGGGACCCAATTACAATAGACCACAAGGTGAGGCGATATCTAATATTAAATTCAGCTCTCTGAAATAAGCACCTTATTAAACTAGAGGACCTTAAAACGTGTTTTTAGATTCCTTTTTTGAGTTGGAATAACTTTGGTAAGACGTTCCTGCACATTAGGTGCATATATTTAATCAGTATTACTCCGTACATAAATATTCAGTAAAAAAAAATGTAATTTATGTTTATAACAATATATTTTTGTATTTTACAGTAATGGTCGGGCCAAATATGCCGCCTCCTGGACCTTCTGGTGTTCCTCCAGGCCTTCAGGGACAACCCACCAATGGACCACCTAAATCCTGGCCTGACGGTCAGTAAATTGTGATAATTATCCACAATCAGTACCATTTATCAATTCAATATTTAGCCCTATTGTATTCTGCAAGGAGACAGGCGTGTATTTACCACATCTTTGTAATCCCAGGGCCCATGGTGAATGCTGCCGCCCCTGCAAGTGCCCCACAGAAGCTGATTCCTCCTCAGCCCACAGGCCGCCCGTCTCCAGCACCACCTTCGGTTCCTCCCGCCGCTTCACCCGTCATGCCCCCTCAGACCCAATCTCCAGGACAACCGCCCATGGTGCTTCATCAGAAACAGAACCGCATCACACCCATCCAGAAACCCCGGGGTCTGGACCCAGTGGAGGTCCTCCAGGAGAGAGAGTACAGGTGAGATGAGGAAAAGAGAGGGCAAATATTGATGTTTGAACACTCTTTAAATCCTGGGAACACAAACGTTTTACACCCTTGGTTTAACAACCGTTTAATGATGCTCTTCCCATCTGTCAGGTTACAGGCTCGGATTGCTCATCGTATTCAGGAGCTGGAGAACCTTCCAGGCTCTCTGGCTGGAGACTTGAGGACCAAAGCAAACATTGAGCTCAAGGCACTTAGGCTCCTGAACTTTCAGAGACAGGTGTGAATTGCATCTACATATTACAGAGAAATTGAAGTTGCAGTTGCGATATCATTATCACCCAGTTCAATGTAACTCTACACAAGAGACAGCGTTTTATTCACACAGCACAAGTCCTGACAGGTTTTTTTTTGACCCCATATGGATGACATGATCTGATCATCAGTTGTTTTTAAACGATCGACTGATGTCTTCTTATTGGTTTTTCAGATGCGCTTTATTGGTTGATACATCAGTGCTTCCCTAATTATTATATTAAATTATATTTATTGTTCATTTGTTACTTTATTTTTATTTTGTGTATTTATTTACCTGTTTTTATTTTTATAAATGCTCTGGAAAGTGGTTGTGACTGACTTCAGCCCAGTCCTGCTAAGCTTTAGTGGTGCTTGACCCATGTTGTCTTTCTAAACGCAGCTCCGCCAGGAAGTGGTAGTGTGTATGAGGCGTGACACAGCCCTGGAGACGGCTCTGAATGGCAAGGCTTACAAGCGCAGCAAGAGACAGTCCCTGCGTGAGGCTCGTATCACAGAGAAACTGGAGAAACAGCAGAAGATTGAACAAGAGCGCAAACGCCGTCAGAAACATCAGGTAATACATTAATTCTACTTGGTTTTTTTTAAATCACGTGAAGTGCTTTCTTCACACTTGTAACCTGATTCACAAATGATAAAAAAAAAGATTATCCGTGACCGAGCCGCCTGTTCTCTTATTGCATTTGTAGGAGTATCTCAACAGCATCCTGCAACATGCAAAGGACTTCAAGGAATATCATCGCTCCATCACCGCAAAGATGCAGAAATTGACCAAAGCCGTAGCCACGTACCACGCCAACACCGAGAGAGAGCAGAAGAAGGAGAATGAGCGTATCGAGAAGGAGAGAATGAGGAGGCTGATGGTGAGATGCACAGAATTGATCTTTAACCGTTTAAACTGGTGGACCTATTTTTCTCAGCATATGTCTAAAAACAAAACAAAAACATATTTTGTATGTGTGTGTTTCATCCAGGCGGAAGATGAAGAGGGTTACAGGAAGCTGATCGATCAGAAGAAAGACAAACGTCTGGCTTACTTGTTGCAGCAGACGGATGAGTATGTGGCCAACCTCACAGAGCTCGTCAGAGCTCACAAAGCTGTCCAGGCCCTCAAAGACAAGAAGAAGAAGAAAAAGAAGAAGGTGAAGAGATTCTCTGGAATGGAAAGAGTTTCTTTAATAGAATTGTCCTCAGGGACCAGCTGGACGTAAAAAAGCTGGGTGTTAGTCCTACGTTGGACTTAGTTACCTCCTGCTTTCCACTCAATATTTACACCAGTTGCACCATCAAAAACTACGACCAGGCACAGCTACGCCCGGCGTAGACGATGCGCGTCCTCGCTGACACGTTCTCTCACAGTTATAGATACAGCCGAGACGAGCTGTATCTATAACTGTGACTATAGCAATGTTTAACATCTAAACATTGCTATAGGCTTGAACTGTTTTGGTGGGAATATCTAGAGTTTTATTTTAGACGAGTCACGAGGGTTCTTGTCAAAAGGTTCAAAGCGACCGCAGACTTTGATGAACACTGCTGGCAGCAGCGATGTCTGTATCCGCACCGTTCATATCAATGAGAGCCCTGCTCCCAAAGTTATAAATCTTGTATCTCTGATAAAACATGATTTTGGGGAAATGTTGTGTTAATGTTGGTACACAACAGCATATGATAGCAATATAAGGTACCAACTTTCAACATACAATGTTTAATAACTTTTTTCCTGAAAAATAACAGTTTTGGAGATGGAGCCAACACCGAGCTTCGTGATTGTCTGCTGTAATAATTAACAAACAGACATGAATCCTAAAAACTAATAATGTCGGAGCAAATCATTATTTTTTACTTTACACCTCCCTCTGACTAGGTGTAAGATTTAGACTCAGACTTAGCACTACGCCACAAAGCGCTGTCAGTTACAAAATAATTACTATTTTGGATTTTAAACTGCGCGGCTCTGTTGAAAAGCTGAGACACTATGGCACCTTTAACTTGTATATGCAAGACTAACAATTCAAAATTGCTGGCTTAACAAAACGGCACTTTTAGGCTATTTCATATCACAAATAAGCTTCCATAGAAACCAGTTTAATTACAGGCTGATTAGTAGAAATGTTTAGTTCTCCTGTAAACTAGTCAGTCTTACGCCTGTTTCACACATACTCTGTCATACATATGCAGTGCAGAAGCAGCACAGACTGGTTGTGCTTTCACACAGGATGCGTTTGCAGTCCGCTCCTGAGGCGGTTAACCATTAACACAACATTTATCCATTAGCCTACATTTAACCTAGCCTAATATAAAGGACGCATTAAATGTGGAAATGCATTTAAACAAAGCATAAAGCCAATTTTTCTTGTTTTTGGCTTTCACAGTATTTTATTAAAACCTTCCACAAAAAGAAACGGTCGGCTCTCATGCCTTTTACATTTAAATCTTTATTACAAAGAGTGCCGCGGTGTGGTCGCTTTACATACTTCCACAGGACGAGTGCATACATTTATATAAAAGTGCACTTTTCTTTGTTTTAAAGCTAGCCAAAACACCTGTGAAGCACCGTAGACTGTAATTATATCTATTTATTGTAAAATGAACTACATTTCCATGTCAATCTATGTTCGTACAAGCGCTGTCACTTTAATTCAGCAGCTGCAGCTCAGCAAAACAATCTGCATTTTCTTTAAAAAACCCTGAATTTCAAATAACCTTAGGCCACTTGCCAGTTGTTTTCTATACTATATTTATTTCATACTATATTTAAAGTAAGCAAATGCATTGCATCATATGCCCCCTTTAAAACCATAAAACCTTCATCAACAGTCTAGTTCCTAAACTATTAACCTGAAAAACTCCACCGTACTGCACCGACTCCGTGTAACACTTCATATGTTACAAGCACGCAGCACATTGTTCTAAGGGCGTGTACAGTAACTCAACGACAGAGGAGGAGGGTTTCTCACCCGTTCGGCAGAGGCTCCGGTCTCTCCCATGTCGTCCTCTTTTCCACATGATCAACAAAATACAGACGTCCGGTCTGATCAACTCGCTGCTCCCAACTACACACACACAGGCTTACAGTTAGTGAGCGAACCATAAGGGCACTGTTATATCATTCAGATAAATGATAGAACATTTTCTGACGAGGTGTTTTGTAAAGATCTGTTTACTGACGTACCCGGGCGGCAGCGGTCCAGGGTTGAGCATGCTGGGAATCCTGCTGGGGGCGGGGACTACGCTGAGGGATATCCTACCAGGCTGCTCCACTGTGGGGGCGGGGCTAGGCTCAGAGGCCCCGCCTCCGCTGGGATTCCGAACAGGAGTGTCTGAACGGGATGAATCGCTGCCGTCAGGAAACGAGCCGGTGGAGGAAGCTGCAAAGAGACATTTCCTCATTGCACTATTTTGTTTTCCAACAACCAATACTTACGGAGAACAGGACAAACACATGAATAAACAAAAAAATAGTCACTTTTTATTTAGCAATGATATTAAATCAGTCAAATGTGATAGTAAAGGCATTTAGATGTTACCTGGAACATTTTTAGTTTTTTGAGTTTCTCTATAACTATAACTTTCAAACGTGATGATTTTTTCTAATATACGACGTGTCTGACCTGGGGAGGACGTGGGTCTGCGTGGGGTTGGCGGCGGAGGTCGCGAGGGTCGCGGGGGTCTCTGGGCTCGTGACCCTCTGGATGACGCTGAAGGAGAGTCCATGCCGTTGACACGGCCATTAGGAGCCGACGGCTGCTCCTGACCGTCTGTGACCGAAGGAGACGGGTCTCTGCTTCTCCAGAGAAAGAGAGAGAGGTTTATCTCAAAACCATGCAAGCAAACTGATTAAAGACATGTGACATCCCTCAACCAATCCCAGCTTCCCGTCATAAAAGAAGCAATCATTTACACTTCTAACTTTGATAGCTATTATAATGAACATACCTTCTGCTTGAGTCGTCATTAAGCTCAGATTCCCCATTTAAAGTATCTGGAAAACAACGTCATTAGTTATTTCTGCTCTTTTTAGTGTAATAAATAAGTAGCTGCGCTATTGATATGACTGGAGCGACTGACTCTGGTTGTTGGCCTCGGCCGACTGGAACATTTCTGGATCCACCTGCAGACCGTCCAAACACACGGACAGATCTCCGATACTGTCCGACTGATCTCTGTCTGCGCAGAGCTGCAGGGTCTGAACCACCTCACAGACTAAGAGAAACACAACCAAAGAGAAGCCCAAAACAACAACAATCAGGGCTAAAGTGTCACTCAGCCTCATCACAACTGGTGAAAAACAAACAAACAAACAAACAATTATATAAATATATATATATATATATATATATATATTATACACACACACAAACGCGCACACATATACACTTTTCTCAAAAAATATTGTCAAATTTACAATTTTACATAATTAATAACTTAATTTTTTTAATAGAATAATTTATATTTACTAATAAAACTATGTATGTTTCAAATTATATACATAAAAAATATTAAATAAAATTTTTACTATTAGATTAAACTAATGAATTATTAATAATTATTTAAATAATATATAACATCAATTACATATAACAAAATTTATATTTCGCAGATATACACAAATATATATATATATATATATTATTTTGGTTTATTTTTATACTTTTCCTTTCATTCATATATCTATATATTGCAAATTATTATACATTATATGTAATATATTTTTACATCTAAATTAAACTGAATTATTGATTTAAAAATTATTTATATTTTTAATTACATCTAAGTACATTATTAGACTTACATTACATGAATTATATATCATTTATATTATGCAATTTTATAAATTATTTTTATTATAATCATTAAACTTAATATTTAAACAGACACGTACACATATATTCTTAGACTCGTATTACATAAATTATGTATAATTTACTCACTTTTATTTTGGAATTATAAAAATTATTTAACAAATAAAAAGTAGTTTTATTGTAACATTTTAAAGCTCATATAAACACCTACACGTTTAAAGTGCACAATCACTTCTTCTTATCTCGTCAGTCCAATATTATCATTTAAATCCTGTCACAGCTAGTAAAAATGCTAAATGGATGATATATCAAAGCAGCATTTAGACAAGAAAGACGCTGACTTAGAGAGACAAAGCATTCACGTAGATGCTGTCCTCTTTGTTTGAATAAATAAAACAGCGGGGCTCCAGTGATCAACAGAGGCTGTGCTCTTTAATGTGGTTTCTGTGATTGAAGTGGAATACAAACACTCACTCTTCATGTCGTGTGTTCGGAGCGTCTCGCTGACGTCGAGTGTGGCCACACCCAGCAGAACGTCTGACTTCAGCGTCTGGTGACTCCAAACACGGAAGATCAGCTTGCTGAAGGGAGTCACGATCCTGAAGCACACACACACACACACACACACACACTTGACTTGGCAAACACCACAAATAATAGAGTTCACAGTCAGTTCTGACGTCACTAACAATCACTTCACGTCAGGAAGATAAAAGCAGTTTAACAGAGAGACAATGAGCATCTAAAGGTACAGAGGAACTGGTCAGGGACATGTTCACCCCTATGATGCACCCCTGACCAGTTCCTCTGCAACTTTATTTTCAAAATAATGGTCACCATCCACCAGAATTACCAAGCTTGGATACATCAAAAAAAAACCTGACTGTGTTCTTCTGAAAGAAGAAAGTCATGTACACCTAGGATGGCTTGGGGGTGAGTAGTTTATGGTGTAATTTCAGTTGTGGGTGAACTACACCTTTAAGAAATGAGTTCAGAGGGGATTCTTTTGATAAACCTACAGAAAACACCTCTGACTGGCCTGTGATTGGCTGTGATACTCAGGTAAATAAAGCTTTGTAACAGATCACAGCAGACTCACACAGTGAGCGACTGCTTCCACTTGGGCGAGTGTGTGTTGTTGCATTTCTCCGTCTTCTTGGACTGGCCGTCCACACACACCTCCACGTACGGACTCGGGCCAAACCAGTTCTTCTTGCTGTCCTTGAGTTTGGCCGAGATCACTGCAAACCCAGAGAACAAGCGGTCAAAACAACACGATGGATTCTGCTCATGTCTGCAAACATGTTTCACTAAACCTTACTGAAGGAAAGGAGGGAATGTAAGGAGGAAGATTCCCTTTTTAATCAGATCACTGATCAAATATGTTTTTAAGCACAAATCGTTTAATAAAACATGCATGCAAATAAAGGTTTTTTTCTCCTTTCAAATTTGATTTCTAATAAACAATATTATTTTTGGAATAATAAAAAATTAAACTCCACATAATACATCAAGTAAGAAATACTCCTCTGATAACTACCAGTAATATCTAGAAGTATGCAGGCCTGTATCAGGGTTATTATGGTTACTAAAACTATACAAATATTTTTGCTAATTGAAAAAAATGTAAATGAAATAAAATCTTAGACATGTTCCCTTGACAAATAAATAAAAACTAAAACTTAACACTTAAACCAAAAACAATAATGAATAAAACAACAACAAAATACACAACAATATATAAAAAATAAAAAAATTAAAAATTAACTTAATTTAAAATAGTAATAAAACCTATACAAGCACATAAATGAAATATTATTTATTATATTATTTATTTATTTATTCACTTTCTAATGCCATGCAAGTATCAAGGCTATTTTAAATAAATAATAAATAACATGACATAACACTTTGTTAAAGCTAACTGAAACAACTAAGACTAAATTAAATCATTAAAATAAAATGTTTGTATTTGTATTTAATTTATTTTATTTGCAAAAATCCTACAAAAAAAAAAATCATGTTCTTCAGTAGTTTAGTCTTTCAGAAAAAGCAAAAAAAAAAAAAGAGAAATTATATAAATATGTATCACAGAACAATTAGAAAGTTTCCTAACTTTCTTTATTAAACAGAAAAAGTAACCTTTCAAGTATATTTTACATATGAATATTATTAGCAGTGTTAGCACTAGTACTAGTATTAATAACATGCAAACTTCCTGGTGACACTTTCTATAATTAGATTGCTGCTGAATTAAATTAGCTGTGAGTTTTGCGCACATATGTGTGTTATGTTATGTTTTGTGATTCTATGGCCTTTTGTTCTTTTATTATTGACAGAGAGAAGAAAACTGAACACGTGCAGCACGGCTCCTTTACTGCTCTGTGACGCCGTCAGAATTGAAATGCTGGTGTTTATTAATAAGACAGAACGTCAAAGTCCAGCGGATGAGGAAGAACATCACATCAGATAAACGACAGACAGAAACATATGCAGACGTACCCATGATCTGCAGCTGTGCTTTCATTGGGAAGCCATTAGCAGGGCCTGCTTTAGCAACACTGCAGGCCATGACATACGGCTACCAGAGACCTGCAAGCACAAAACACACCAAACTACACTTAACACACGCGGAAGCATGTTCCTGCACACATCGGCCCTTTTCAAGACCGCAGGGCAAACACAGATAGGAACAGTTCTGCCTGGTGATATTCAAAACTAATCCCTCAAAGACACTCAGACGAAGTTAAAACAGGTAAGGAACCTGCAAACTGCTTTTTCTACAGCAGAACAAGATACAGACGTATTATTACGCAGAATCAGAATTTGTAGAAGTGATATGCATGAATTCACAGCACTATAAAGTACCTTCAAAGTCATCTAAACAGCTCAGGAAAATATATAAGTCGACCAGTCAAAAATCTGATGTTTGGTCTCTTTTATTAAATTAAAGATACATTAAATTAGCAATATTCTGAAATATTTTTACCATTTAAAATATCTGTTTTCTGTGTAAATATATATTAAAATGTAATTTATTCTCGCCATCAAAGCTGTATTTTCAGCATCATCACTCCAGTCTTCAGTGTCACATGATCCTTCAGAAATCAATCATATACGCTGATGTGCTCCTCAAGAAACATTCCTGATTATTATCAGTGTTGAAAACAGCTGTGCTGCTGCTTCATGCTTACATATTAGTGCTGTCACATGATTAATAACATTTATTATGTATATATATATATATATATATATATATGAAGACACACTCATACAGTATATTAAAAATATTTTCAATATTTATTTTCTCTTATTTTTTATTATATTTAAATATATTTAATGTACAACGTATTTATCTTAAATATATACATGCATGTGTTTGTATTTATATATAAATATTACACATACACAGTACAAACACATATATCATGTAAAGCAAAACGTGTATTTTGGATGCAACTCATCATTTTATGAGAATATTATAAATGCGTTTTCAAAATACATATTGTATGTGTGTTCATTTATAAAGCCTTTAAATACACACAGAAAACACTCACATTTAATGTCATCAAAAGCATTAATTTTGGATGAGATATATCTGTGTGAGTGCATACTAAAACATGTTGTTTTACATTTATTGATTTGTTTTTTTGTAACATTATAAACATCTTTATTGATCAATTTAAACATTATTCTTTAAGTATGTGTCAGCCCTGATTTTTTATATCTGTATGATACGTAACATTTGGATTTATTTTTATGCAGGGGAACTATTATTCCCATGCAATTTGAAAATATTTAACGCACAAGGAAAAAAAACACAGTTAAGACCTAGTTAAAAAGTTTCCAAGTAAACTAGGCCAGATTGGATGACTATGACTTGACAGTACAACAATTATGCAATTTTCTAAGAAAGACACGAGACTTATCCAGCCTGACGGAGGAACTGAAACTCAAGGAAACTCGGATCAAGCTCACCATATTCCAAAGCTGAAAACCATCAGATAATCCACACTGATCTCAACATCCTTTCAGAAGAGACTGTGTTTTAGTGTTGTGAGCTTTCTCTGTGCTGTGCTGTAAGGAGATCCCAGATTACAGGCACTTCTCCTCCGGTTACGTCACGATCAAACCGAGACGCTCACAAGCGAGAGAGAGACAGATCAGAGTAAGATCTGAATAAACTTTCACTGGAGCTGATCTCTGGGTTAATAATTCATCGCTGATCGAGTGTCGGGCCACAATAACAGCCCTGAGGAAAGACCGGCGCAGACGTCACAGATAAAGACACAGAAAACACCAGCTAAAGCTCTCTAAACGGCACTGATAAGCTCCCAGGTTACAGATTATGACAGGCATGTTCCTTCATGATCTGAACGTCACTCCGCCAGCGCAAGGAAAACCAAAGTCACCAGTTTCTGCCTGATGTATCCTCGGCGGCGTCTGTTTAATGTTCAGTCGCTATGAGTCAAACACCCTTCCAGAACGTCCATCGGTTTGTTTGAGACACCCAACATGACAACTCCTGTATCCAACCAGTCACGTGACTTCAGGGGCGGGGCTATCTGTCAGGAGGAGGCGATAAAACTGACAAAAGAAAAGGTATCTGGAGACTAGTATATCAGAAAGATAAAGCACCTAGCTTCCACCCAGAACGCCCTACCAACACAAAACTATTTCAATGACCCATAAATATTAATATCTTATTTATCGTTAAAAAAAAAAACTAAATACTTAAAAACAAAACAAAAGTACTACGACAAAGTTTTATTACCAAATCTATGATCTATAAAAATATCGACACTGCCCTAATTTAGATTTTTATTACATAATCATGGTAATATATAGATGTCAAAGTTGAGCTCCTATGGGAGGAGCTGGACGTGGTGTCCGTAAGAAGTGTCCAATCAGTGTGAATCATCTTTGGGCAATCCCTCCGGAGGCTTGGATTAATATGACTGACCGCTCGGATGCCCAGATCATGGGAGCTGTAAAAGCTGCTAATGCTGGATATTTTGATTCAAATGTATGTATTTTCTATGTAAAACTAAAAAGGATTCGTGCCAATATTGTCCAAAACCCCCCCTTTTCTAGAGTATATCCGAAATAAAAGTTTTTGTTTACATAATATAGCCTACGGTGTATATTTACTATATGCGTATTTAAATACACATATGTACATATTTGAAAAAAATATGTTATGTTTATATTATTTTAGATATATGTATAGAATATGTAAATTCTATGAATTTAAATATACACATTTAAATACATGTCAATATTTTCTTAATATATGCTCCGTGTGTGTGAGTGTGTATATATTTACGTAATAAATGTGAACAGCACACACACACACAGAGTTATTTTGGATACCATTCATTGCAATTAATAATTTGACAGCACTACAACACAAAACAGGTCCATTATGGGTCAACATAAAACTGATTTACAAAATAAGCACAGTAATAGTTTCCTCCAAAATACAGTGACTACAGTTATTGCTAGTTCTGTAAAGTCATAATAGACGAGCAATGTCTCTCCTTTCAACATCAGAAGACGCTTTGAGGTATTAATAATAATAATACTATACCACAGTACAGTCAATAAGTGGATTTTATTCAACACCAGGATATTCAAAGGTAAAGTTAATTTAAATAAATAACGTTACTCCAAAACTATGATTTAATGATTCATTAATTACTATGGTACTTTTTTTGTCCCTACACTTACTAGAAAAAAGCACTTTATTCGTACTGATAAAAGCCAATACCACAGTATTCATACCATGGTCATTTTAATAGCAGGGTTTTTATCACAATATTACCATTTTGTTTTCGTTGATGCTCGTGGCTATGAAAAAGTAGCCTAAATAACTTCAGTGTCTATTTATTGGTCAAATAAACAAATTTGACCGCGGTATTTTGGTAAATGTTGATGGAGATCAGTCGAGAAGCTTCATGACAAACCAGTTTAGCTAGGAAATATTTAAATCATTAAATCAGCTGAAACCAAAACCAAAAACAAGCTCGAGCTGAATATCTGACATGACGGTGTGAACATGCCACATGTGTCCATACATGACCAGTCAACAATAAACCACCCGAAACCTCTTCAGACACGCGTTACCGAGCCCCATCCGGCTCCCAATGTCAAAACAGAGCTATTTATACGAGATACAAATAGTCAAAGTGATTGGTGGAGCTGTCAACACGACTCGGTGTCACTATAACGCAATGCACATATCCGCGCGTCCCCGACAGAGAACTACAGCGCGCGGTCTCGATCAGCTAACAGTCTCTTACCCGAATGTATCGGCGGGTCAGATGTGGGACGTGAGGCCGAACCGATCCTTCTTCAAAGAGTTTATTAGACAATCCGCAGCGAGCGACTCCGGTTTAGCTCAGGAATGAACTTCCGCCATCTTCACGCAACACGTCATCAGAGACGCTGTCCTACAGCAAGGGAGCCGACGCTCGTGTCGCGTGAGTCGTGTTCTGTCGTCACTCCACCAGAAGGCGCTCTATGGCCCAGAGAAATCTCTAGTATTGCAGACATTTGTAACATTGAATTTGTAATATTAATTTGAAAGATTCTTTTTTGGCCTATATATATATATAGGTGATTCTGTAATTGCGGGTACGTTTGGTGTCACCACAAAAATAAAGTATTTACTAATTTAAAACTTTACTAATTGATATGAATTACGAAATGTGCAGTCCATAACAATATAATAATTTATTTTTAAATTTTAAATAGCTCAGAAAAATAGGATTTCTTGTCTGCATTAGTACGTGTATTTTTTGTAGAACTTTTCTTTTGATAGCAAAAATGTGTGTCCCCAGATCAGATACCAGACCATATTTTGCCTTTAAATTGTTGGAATTTTCTCTCAGATTTGTGGAAGATACAGGAAATGATGTCAATTTAACCCCTTTAACTCTGCAAATTTACATATTCAAATTGCCTTTAATTTTTAACCCTATGCATCACTTTGATATTTATTTTACTGTAACAAAGTTAGTTGTTACAGTAAAATGTAAATGTTACAGTAAAATGTACATTTAGAACAAAAACGCCTTGTGTTGACATGGTTCATCTTAGGACAGACAGCATATATAATAATACTTATCACTTACAGCAGTTTTTTTATGTAATTTCAAAGGGTTTTCTTTAAAATGTCACCAAGATATTGCATTTATTCCACTGTATATGTTGGTATGGTGAGACTTGGAAACTTGTGGCATGTGTTGGAAACAAATAAAATTGTTTGCAGGGAGCTGAGGCACTCAGGGCCTGAACTATACACTTTCAAATTTCAGTAAAAAAAAAAAAAGTGCCTCTTTTTTTGTCTTTATAACATAGACAATATATACAATACTTTTAATCAATTTCAACAGTGTTTTGTGTAATTTCAAAGGGTTTCCTTTAAAATGATACCAATCTTTTGTATATACACCTCTGCATGTGGGTATGAGAAGCTTTTTAATTTAAGGGGGAATTCCCCAAAATAGCCCCAGAGTGTAAGAGGTTAATTCAGTGATAAGATCTGAAGCTCTGAAAAGTATCTGTGATAGAGTTATTTTTAAAACATCAAATCTGACCACAATATCAAAAGGAAAACAGAATTTATTACTGATCTCACATTGGGTTATTTAAAGCTCTTTTAATTATTGTTTTCAAAAATTAAATTTCAATAATGTTTTCATTAGTGTCATGTTTTCACACTTATAGAATGAGTCATAAATATATATATATATATATGTGTGTGTGTGTGTGTGTGTATGTATACACAGTCTAGCCCGAAATTATTCAAACCCCTGGCATATTCTGACAGTCAGTCCAAGGGACACTGCACACCTCCACGGACGCAGACAAAGGAGGACGCCACTTCTCCAGATAAGGCACACAAAACCCACTTGGGCTTTGCAACTGCTCACCTGGACAAAGAAGAAGACTTCTGGTCTTCTGTTTTATGGTCAGGTGAAGCAAAAAATTAATTGTTTATTCACAATGATGTAGCCTGTTAGGTACCAGCATTGGACCAGCACATGATTAGCTAAGGACCAGCTTAAACCAGCTCAAACTAGCATCCAAGTGTCAAACCTAACTAGTAAATGCTGCTTTTTTCAACAAGGTGGTCACATTTACTCTAATAAATGTATATTTTTTTGGCAGATGCTTTTGTCTCCATAGCAAAAAAATAAGAAATAAACTGTGTGACACCCTGCAAACTCTCATGCAAGTCACTATGACACAGAAGCAGCAGCTCTTCTCTGAGAGGAGCAGAACATCAGATGTTCAACCAGAAACACAACAGTGATGATTCCCACCAGACCAGACAGAAGCAGACGAACCAGAGCCTCAGTGACTCCACAGTGATCCACACAGTCTGAAAGAGAAGAGACTGTTCACAAACACCCTCTGTAGAATAAAGGCAAAGCACTTTGCATTGTTGTAGGAAGAGAGTTTTGTGGTGAATGACTGGTGTACCTTCCTGTGGTGGGCAGGTGTGTTTCCACTGAAGAAGGACAGTTTTGTTGTTTACGGGGTTGGCTGCTGTACAGCTGTAGGTCTCTGGATCATTATAATGAAGCTCTAATGATAAACTGAGGTTGGTGCTGAGATCAGGATTGCTGGTCTGGTTCAACATTACACCTCCTTTATACCACGAGATGAACACACCTCGACCGTTTCTTACAGAGCACAACACAGAGCAGGTGTCCTGTATCTTCTGTGGCTGCTGTAAAGTACCTGGTAGACCATTTTTTTGAATATGTTATGTTACAATATTAAAGTTCAATATTTTGTTTCTTTAATAAGTCAAAATCAAGCTTCTGCTCCTGTATTAACCCTACAGGACAAGATGGCAAGCTGCTGAACTGACTAAGACTTACCTGTACATTGTTTGACAGTAACTGCTGATTTGCTCTCAATAACAGGCACAGAGACAGGTGCTTGATGAGAAAAGAAGGGGATTGGTGGGTTATCAAATATGTTAGGAACTAATATGTACATTTATTATGCAACTTCAGGGATAAATAAGGTACAAAGACCTATCTTTTGAATTATAAAATTCCCCAGTGTACTTTTTTCCTGAGACTGCATGGGCACTTATCATTCAGCAGATAACATTCTTTATGGTTTGGTAGCAGTTGTAACTTACCATATACATCAACTTTGATCTTCCTATCAGAGAAACGTAATCTGATGGTGATAGATACTTCATAAACTCCTGAATCACTGGGACTGATATTCCTGATGGTCAGTGATCCACTCTTTTTATCTACTTGTAATCTGTCAGCAAGTCTCTTTTCATAATGTGTGAAAACATTCCCGTTATTCATCTGTGCTATACGGGAGGTATTGCCACTTTTAAAATACCATATTATCTCAGTGTCTTTATTTTGTTGAGCTCCTGTATGCAGAGTGAGAGCATCCCCCTCCATCACTGTCTGCAGCTCATCCCATTCACCATTCACCAAAACTGAAACAATATGAACACGCATTAAATATGCATCATATTTTGTTGGTCTGTGTGTGTTATGCTAACTGTTTGAAGCACAAAACACTCCTCTGACATTTAAAAATGCCTTGATACTTCTGTTTGCATGAATTGCAAAATCACAGTTCTTGCCAATTTCCTGACCAGTGAATTGTGCTTAAAGTGGCAAAATGTGCACCATTAAAAGCTAAATATTTGGACATATTTGTCTTAGCCCAAAAAGGTAGGGTTGTTTTTTTGTTATAAGTTAGTTTTTCACAGAATATAATAAATTGTGTTGACTTGTCTTGCTTGATTGTTTACACGGGCGGTTTGACTTCCACTAAATGACTTGACTTCCTCAAAGAAAGTGCCCTTTACTGCTGCCAGCTCTCATTTCCATTAAAGTGATAACGCTGATGTTTTTTATGATATGTGAGAATAATTCAACATCCAGAGGTGGGGAGGTGGACTTACTGAGTATTTCCACAAATCCATTTCTTCAAATTACAAATTAAATATAAGTCACAACATCTTTATACTCTTAGTACTTCTTTTTTACTGTCTTTTCACACTAAAAACGTGTGGTTAAGCATTTCTAGATTGACTCTAAATGGTGATTGTCCATTCTGATCTGAACAGCACATTTACTGTGAAAAATGTTTGTTGCATTGATAATATTTTAAGAATAGAAGAATACCAACTACTAAAGAAGCTTAATTAAGTTAACCGACCAGAGAAAATGAATTAACATCTAATGACAAAAAGCACATTATGAGGATATACCTTACCTTTAACACTGATAAAAATTAAAATGAAAATCCACATCTGGTGAGGCACTTCTTGGTTATGCATCTGGAGCTCACTGGAGCAGTATAAATATGTATCCTCACAATTATATTCCTACTTAGAGAAAAATGGTATCTGTGAGGACTTCCAGTCAGGATTTAGACAGTATCATAGTACTGAGACTGCTCTAATTAGAGTTACTAATGACCTGCTTCTATCATCTGATCGTGGTTGTATCTCAT
>JAUCMU010000032.1:626649-652878 GCA_032275025.1 Enteromius treurensis | reverse complement strand
ATTTTTTTAATATGACGCCTCCTCTCCCGGAGCCTCATGGGATAGGAAAGTGTTCATGGTACGCCTACTATAGAATTTGTCCGGAAGCAGTAGGTCATCCGGGTACTTCTCGCCTACTGAATTTCGGATACTATTTCGGACATACTACTCGCCTCGCATACTGTTTTTCACGTACTATATAGTAGGGATGTAAGCGATTTCGGACGCAGCGTAAGAGACCATTTAAAGGCCTTTG
The DNA here is from genome assembly GCA_032275025.1 of Enteromius treurensis. Lineage (NCBI taxonomy): Eukaryota > Metazoa > Chordata > Actinopteri > Cypriniformes > Cyprinidae > Enteromius > Enteromius treurensis. The sequence goes on along the minus strand of JAUCMU010000032.1, from coordinate 652,643 downwards.
CAGGTGTTTTGAGTTAATTAGCTGATGATAGTGTGGCACCAGGTGTCTTCAATACTGAGCCTTTTCACAATATTCAAATTTTTTTAAAAGAAATAAACACTTGTAATATATCAGTATGTGTGGAGTGAATGTATACACTATACAAGTTTCTCTTCTTGAATAGAATCAGTGAAATAAATCAACCTTTTGAAGATACTGTTATTATATGACCAGCACCTGTATATGATAAAACTTTACAAGCAGACCTCAGCATAAAGCCATGATTATGATTACAAACATATTCCATCACAGCTAAATACATCAAAAACATAAATACATAAATAAAAAAACAACATCCCAAAAATCTTCCCAAGATTGCACCATTTGCAACTTTGAACACACACTTCTTCACAGCAGTCAAAACTTTACAGATACACTCCTCTATGTGTGTGAAGTCACCATTGCTGTTACAATCAAAATTAAAACTTGCCAACAGAATGTTCACCACATTTGGTGTAAAGAATAAAAAAAACATAGACTTTACAAATGCCTTCATCACAGTGATTACAGCCTTACAAGCTTATGCCCATCACAAACAACAAACCCTCAATCACAACTGTACAAACACATCACAGTTTTAATACAGGAATCCCATCTTTACAAGTATTTCACCATAAGTGTACTCAATCACAACTATCTTACTGTTATAATCACACTTTAACTTCACAACCAGGCGATCACATTAATAGATAAACATTTTATAACATATATGTTTATGTATTTAATGTATGTATTTATTTTTTACAGGCTGCAGCTATTTTTAATTCTGCATTTGGGAGTTTTCTGGTAAGTCTGATAATGCAGAGAGATTAAAATAACGGAGGAGTAAAGAGACAAATAGTCAGAGAAAAGAACAGAGAAATCAAAGTATAAAGTGAAAGAGTTGTGTCTCTGTCCTGTCTGCAGGGGATTGTGGTCACTCCTCTTCTGCTGCTGGTGTTTGTGAGTACTCTTCTTTTATTGGTTATTTCTGTTCGTTGTGAACGTGCTGAACGATAAGCATGTTGCGTGGGGGTTAAGGGTTGTATTATAATATATTGAGCATATTTTGTGTGTGTGTGTGTGTTTATTAGCTGGGCTCCTCGTCTTCTGTCCCATTCTCCTCCATCTTCTCGCAGCTCTTCATGACGGTGGTTGTCCCGCTCATAGTCGGACAGGTGAGGGACTTGTTTGAATAAATTGTGCTAAATATATTTTGATGCTCATAAATTTCACACAACCTTCCAAATATTAGTTAAAGGTCTCATTTTGCAAATATAGATTCTTAAGGACATCAACACCTAAACGAAAACTCAAAAAAGGTGTACAATATAAGTAACAAAATCCCACTATGTTTTTACAGCTCTCAGGAGCTCTGTCGAAACAGCACAATTTGGCCTGTCTAATAACTATTCATGAGCCTCTCTTCTGATTGGCTTGTTGTTTCTGAGTGACGCATCACTAGGCCAATCGAATGTAACGACGTCACAATTATGTCACAGCACTAGCTTGAATGAAAAACAAAGGGAAGATGGAGATAGCTCATTCAAACTACTGCAGATTTGGTGACATAAAGAGCCTGAAATATCATCTTGTGATGTTGGGTGCCTCAAATTAGAAATATCGCATCCCCGTGCCACTGTCAGACAAAAAACGACAGCTGTGGTTTAACACGATAAAACGAGCAGACTGGACAGAAATGATTGTCAAAAATGCTTGAGTTTGCTCACTTCTTATCAGAGAAGATTAAATAAAGTATGGTCTTTAGTTGATATGGGTATCCCACGACTGTCGTTTAGGAAATAATGTCTGTGTTCATGTGTGTAAACAACAAACCGATGATTTATATATAATTATGTGTAATTGTATTTGTATTGTTGTGATTAGTGGTATCTGGAATAATAATAATAATGGAGCTGTAAAATAGCTTGTCACATACACGTTAGATGTGATTCACCTCATCATCATCATGAGATACAGATCTGGGTTCGTCTGTTAAAGTTAACCTTTTGGAAACTTAGTTACATAGCCCCTAGACCTCACTTATCATGAACAAAGCCAGGAAAATCAGAATTTGACAAAATGGGACCTTTTAAGATAACTTTTGGTTGATTTTTGACTTATCTTTGACACGATACACAGACAAACGATAAATGAAGTACAATAGTAAAATCTCAAATGAATCAATGAATGAATGAATGAATGGATGGAATCTCATTTCACATGCTAGAAATAACAAATAGTGTCTGTAGGGAGTAGGAGTGTTGATGTTCCTGAATGATTAATCAGCAGAAGTGAGGATAGGAAGATACTGCTATGATGGAGCATGTTTTGTGTGTGTGTAGGTGTGCAGGAGGTTCCTGAGAGAGTGTCTGGATCGCAGGAAGCCTCCGTTTGGGACGGTGAGCAGCGTGGTTCTGCTCATGATCATCTACACCACCTTCTGCGACACCTTCTCCAACCCCAACATAGAGCTGGACCACCTGAGCCTGCTCATCGTCGTCTTCATCAGTGAGTGAGATAAACATACGTGAACCTGGAGCACACAACCAGTCATAAGCAGCACGGGGATATTTCCTGCAATATCCAAAAATACACTATATGGGTCAAAATTACACATTTTTTCTTTTATGCCAAAAATCGTTAGGATATTAATAGACCCCAACCCATCCATGAAGATATTTTGTGAGTAAATATATTAAACCAATAACACTTTAGTGTCATTAGTTAATGTATTAAATAACATGAATAAACGATGAACAATACATTTATTATACTGTTTATTCAACTTTGTTAATGTTATTGAAAATACAGTTGTTCATTGTTAGTTCATGTTTGTTCACAGTGCATTAACTCATGTTATCAAACAACTTGTGATTTTAATAATGCATTAAGAAATGCTGAAATGAATATGAACCAAGATTAATAGATGCTGTAGGAGTATAGGCCTGCTTCACGCTGCATGTTCAGAAACCCAAAGCTGCGAGTAATTGTGTGGAATAACTTCCGCTCTAGCCTTTAAGAAAAAAAAGGTCCAATGTTCAAAAAGGTTCATTCTTAGTTCGTGTAACCAGTGTTGTGCAAGTTACTTCCAAACGGTAATATATTATATATCACTTGTTACTGCTATTTAAAAGTAATGCCTTATGATTTGAAAAGGTTAAACTCATAAAAAAAAAAAAATAACATTACTTTTAAAAAAACTTAAAACTTAATATTTAATGAACAAAAATGCTCCAAGCGTTTTTCTAAATTAACCTAATAAAAAAAACGAAACGTAATACTATTATTTTTCCATTACACAAAAATCTGAACTATTTTAAGAGCTGAAACAGTTTGAGCTGTTTTGGTTGAAGGACCACTGTCCAGTGCGAGCTATTAGCCTCGGACCTGGAACACAGAGGCCGAAATCATTTCCACTGTTGGGCCAGGATAGCCTCGCGACACCTCTGTAAAACCTGCCCTAAATACGCCTTCTCTTGACCACGTCACACATACAAGGTCACCCCAGCGAGAGCGAGATGAATTAAATAAATCGCTCTACACATCCTGTATGTATTAGAAGCTGTCCTTTAGTATTCATTTACACACCTGTACACCACACACGAATAATAACTGACCACGAACAGAAAATAAAGCTGACTTGCGGCATTTTTTATACATTAATGTGGTGTCTTGCTGTTTTTTGAACAATTAAAATTTCGACTAAGTGTGTGTTGTAACGCAAGCATTACTGAACATGTGCCGAGTAAAATATTACTGAAACTTGATTAGTACTGCCTTACACTACTACGTTACAGCAAAAATTAATTTATTACTGTAATATGTTACTTTTGTAAAGCGTTACTCCCAACACTGAATGTAACTAATGTAGTTAACTAATGTTAAATAATTAACCTTATTGTAAAGTGTGTATATATATATATATATAAAATGCATTTATTTTTATTTGTATGTGTGTGTATTTATATTAATATTATAAACAAGCACAGTACACAGATATATTATGTAAATAAAAACCTTTATGCAATTAATCGCGGATAATAGTTTGACAGCACTAATATGCGTTGCTAAGAACTTCATTTGGATAATTTTAAAGGCAATTTTCTCAATATTTATAAAAATATTTTTTGCAGCCTCCGATTTCAGATTTTCAAATAGTCGTATCTCAGCCAAATATTGTCCTATCCTAATAAACCATATATCAGTGGAAAGCTTATTTATTCCGATATCAGTTTCGATAAATTGATCTTTATGACTAGTTTTGTGGTCCAAGGGTCACTTATATTAATATCATGAATATTGTTTGTTTTTTCAGTATTTTCCATTCAGTTGAGCTTCATGGCCCTGATATTTTTCTTGTCTACAAGGTGAGAATCATACGTTCTCAAAAACACAACTTTCCGTGATGTCTGTTGGTGTCAACATTATTCTGTATGATAATTAAGTGGTTTGTTTTTTGCATTTTGCTTTCATGTGATTGACTGACCTGATCTTCCCTCTCTTTTGTGTTTGATCGATCATATAACCTGTGTTAATCTGTTTATATGTATGTGATGTTTTCAGGAAGTCTTCAGGTTTCACTGCAGCTGATTCGGTTGCCATCTTGTTTTGTGCAACTCATAAATCCCTTACTTTAGGTAAAACCGCACGCCTCTCTGAATAAAGCAAATATGAACAGTTCCTACCTTCTCTAGCTAAACACTCATGTCTGTGCAGGTATTCCCATGCTGAAGATCGTGTTTGAGGGTTATGAGCATCTGTCTCTGATATCAGTGCCTCTGTTGATCTATCATCCCGCTCAGATCCTGCTGGGAAGCATCTTACTGCCCTCCATTAAAACATGGATGAGCGGCAGACAGAAGGTATTTGAGGTTCATGTAAAAATGTTGTAAGTGTGAGAAAATGGTAACAGTACATTCTGTGAAATATACAGTTGGAACGATCAGAAATAATCTCATGCAAAAATGTTTTTTGTTTTTTTTAAAAAGTTAATGATTTTTCTATCTTTAATTTTGCAGTATTAATTCACATAGAAGGTAAACCCAAAACAATCTTCAATTTATTTGTATCTAGAATAGGTACTTTTAAATGAATAACAACACATGGTTCTCTGATATTAATAGTCACATAACTTGCAAGTAGTAAATATTTATTTTATTTAGTTTTTAGTTAATAATTTATAATAATAAATAAATTATTAACTAAAAAAATGCATTTAATTGAATAATGTTTACACTGTTTGAATATTTAATACACATTTAAATGTGTATAATTTATATGAATAATAATATTGTTTATATATATTTTATATGGATTTTAGTTTTTACATTTTTAATAAATAAAATTAATATAAATGTATTTTATTTTAGATTTTTATTATTTAATTGTTAGATTTCCGTAAACTTATGACCCTAGATAGGAAACCTTGAATTAAAGGGGTCATATGATGTTCAAAAGAGCATTACTTTGTGTATTTGGTGTAATGCAATGTGTTTATGCAGGATAAACTTGATGTCACATTATATGGCCCCTTTTTAAAAAAGAATTGGATGTTGATCACTGGTTCAACTTTTATTCTTGTTTTGTGAAACTGTGAGAGAAAAACAAGTGAATGAGGTTAAACATTTCTATCCCGAATTACAAAACAGGCATAAAACACAATGTTTTAATTTAAATTGTGATGTGCATATCATATTTTATTTTATTGTAAATTCACTTAAAATCTATGAAAGATGTGCTACTGTGTGCTGGATAAAGGTCCTTTGGGTCTGTTTTAACTCTTGGACTTCCTTCACAGACTCTAACACCCATATGATCTACACTGTGGACTGGAAGCTGTGAAACACTTGGCTGAGCCAGACCAGAATCACCAAGACCAAACCAGATGAGAAGCTACATCAGGCGGATGTACACGAGAGATCAAGTGCCTTAACGTGACCCGCGGGACCTCAGACGGCCACCGGCCTCAGTACAGGGACTACAGACGATTCCAAGAGCTTTTTTAGACAGATACATGAATGTATATTTTTATATGAGTGTAAAAACTTTTCTTACTTCGATGGCGCTCAGACTTTGTCAAATGGATTTATTTTTATTTTTTAGGCATCCAGGAAGTGTTTTGTGTGTTCATTGGGCTTTGGGGATTTTTACAGCAGTAAAAACTAAAGTGAAATTGCACTGCCAACATCCTTCACATTCAGAGTATTACTGACTCATCGTTCATTTATTTGAATGCAGTAAAAGGTCGGCTGTACTGACGGTGACTCCATTTGACATGTTATGTTACTGAAGACAATAAAGATTGTCATAAATACTGTCTTTAAATGAGGGTTTGTGTTTTGTCTTGAAAAAAAAATGACAATGCGACTTTTTATTTTTAATCATTATTTATACATATATTTAAATCAGGTACAAATTGAATATTTATTCCTGGTTCACCTTCAATAGATGTTATTGTGTATAAAGCTTTCTATCTATTGGATCTGGTTTAAACTGAGCTTTTAAACTATTATTCAGACTGAAATGCATCTTTTGTAGTTGTTAAACACAGCAAAAGCACTTTCTGCTTCTTTGTCTTAAAGTTTAATGAGGTTTAATGCAGTGGTTGTTCAGATTAACTTTCATTCTGTTGTTTTTATCGTATGTGAAAGAATCCACATAAAGTGATTAAACAGGACTAAAGCTTACAGTGCTGTGTTATAGATTGTAGTATGAATCTGTATTGACAGTCACATTGAAAAATCGGCTAGAAACGGAGACCCTTCTAAAACAGAATCGCACCAGAAATGGATTAGATATGAGTTGAATTCGAAGTAAAAGATATTTGTGCGCGTGTTCAGTTCCCGGTCGGTGAGATGAGGTTGTACTCGGCCTGCAGCACCAGGAAACTGTTCTGCTGTATTTTGCGCACCTGCACCAGGTCTCCGCACTCCTGTACGTGGAGGATGCCTCTGTTGTCATGGTTACGGTCGTTAAGCGACACAGCTGTATGTTTGCGGCAGTGTTTCCTCTGCAGGTACCGGAGCCCCACGGCGATGGCCATGCCGAGCGCAGCCGAGAGGCCCAGTAGTAAACCCAGCTCGAATGCACTCTGCCTGGGCACTTGCTCTGGCTTCTGGACGCCTCCCTCCGGGACTCCAGATGGGTCTTTTGCCTGTTTAGGCCGACTGAGAACATCTCCAAACAGATCAGATGGGTGTTTTTTGCGCTGGGTCAGGGAGACAGCGCGCTCTGTGGGGTCTCTGGATGGGAAGAAGTAAGAAAGGGCTTGTCTGGGAGCTGGTGAGGGTTCGGGATGGAGGGATGCAGTCAAGAGCTGTGAGTTATGAGTGTGTACTGGGGGGGTGTAGGTGTGTGTTTGTTGTGTTGTCATCTGTAGAGATGCATGAGTCTGTAACAGTGGATTTGAGACGGTGTGTGTGTTGTTAGATGTTTTGTGTGTGTTGTCATGTGTTGACATGCTCTGTAATGAAGTTAGTGTAGATGAGGACAAAGGTGTTTGAGTGGCATTTGATGATTGTGTGTTTGTTTGTATGTTAAAAGACAGAGTCGTGTCTGTGTTGTGTGTTGAGTGTGTATTGGTGTGTGTGTTGTGTGTTGAATGTGTGTTTATGTGTGGGTTATGTGATGCATTCAACGATTGTGTGTTAGAGTGCATGTTAAAAGTTGTGATTGGGTTGTGTGGTTCATATGTGTTAGTGTGTGTGGATGTGATTATGTGTGTGTTATGTGTTGAGTGTGTTTTGGTGTGTGTGTTAGCATGTGTAGATGGGGTTGTGTATGTAAATGCGATTATCTGTGTGTTTGGTGTTGAGTGAGTGTTAGTGCTTGTGTAATGTGGTGTGTAAGTGTGTGTAGATGTGATTATGTGTGTGTTGTGTGTTAAGTGTGCGTTGGTGTGTGTGTTATGTGTAGATGTGTTAGTGTGTGCAGACAGGGATGTGTGTTTGGCTGTTTTTTCCAGTAATGGGGCTGCACAAACACACACACACACACACACACACACACACAAAGTATTAAATATTATCTAAATATTTGCATTTGGTGAAGAAACTATGACTTTTTGTTTCCATTTAACCTAACTTAAGTGTTGTTAATAAGTTTGGAGCTCACCACTATAATGCTCAAATAATGATCTGAAGATGTTGCTATGCAGTTGCTAGGGTGTTTAAGATTATACATACAGTTGCTTAACAACAAATTAGCATGCTTAAAGTTCTGTGGTATCGGTTATTGGTCACAATGGCATGCAAGTAAACAAATAAAATAATTCAAATAGATCATAAGTAATCCTGAAGTGGTCAGAATGCCTTTTCTAAAATGAATAATCTAAATTCTGTCATGTAATTTGTAATGAGTACAAGTCTCCGTAAGTGATGCTAATGAGTTCAGAGGAGTTTGTTGCTGTGTGGTTCTTTCTAACCCAAGTCAAATTCATGTCCATTAATTATTGTTGTGTATATTGAGTGTGTGTTGGTCTTAATCACCTGTCGTGTTCACCACCGGTTGTCCTGTAACGCTGTCAGTGTTCAGAGAACTACGTGTCCCATCATGCACCACTGCCGATCTAATTCGAGACCAGTACACAAAATAGGACTGAACCAGGGTGATGCTTCAAAGAGACAGAGAAGAAACTGGTCACATTTGTGAGCCTGGAGCACAAAACTAGACATAAGTAGCCCAATAGCCAATGCAGTGTTCGGGTCAAAATTATAATTTTTACTTTTATGCAAAAATCATTAGGATATTAAGTAAAGCTCATGTTCCGTAAAGATATTTTGTAATTTATTTTTGTAAATATTTTAAAACCTGATTTTTGTTTAGTAATATGCATGGCTAAGAACTTGGACAGCATTTGGACAACTTTAAAGAAAATTTTCTAAATATTTAGATTTTTATTTACACGATCAGATTCCAGATTTTCAAATAGTGGCATATCAAACAAATATTGCCCTATCCTAACAAACCACACATCAGTGAAAGCTTATTTACTAAACTTTCAGATCTCAGTTTAAAAAAAAATCAACTTAATTTTATTACGTTTAGTGATCCAGGGTCCCATTGGTATGTCGTCTCCATGTACACAGCTTACAGTAATACAAGGACACTCTATGCTGGTCTAGACTGGATTATTTAGGTCTGATAACACAGCCCTGCTTTATAGCAAACTTTTTCCTTTTTCTTTATTTCTGTATTTCGTAGTGTAGCTGGTGTTTTTCTCACTAAAAGCGCAGGTCTCCGCTGGGATTTGTCGGGGCCCTCCAGCTGAAGGACAGGTTCCTCTTGAACATCTTGGCCGAGTGTGTGACGGAGTCGTCTGAGCTGAGGCAGGACAGAGTGTGTGTGCTGGGAGGGTGATGCGTGAACTCACCACCGACCAGACGGTCCTCCAGAACAGAGCGAGCCTGCAGCAGAAAGCCCATAAACGCTCGGGTACTCTGAACCGTCACTGAGCAGAACGACACACAGACTATTAGTCACTCACTTTATAGATAGATAGATAGCATTTTTTCTCAGAACTGCATGAAAAACAAACAACTGCAACTTATAAAGTTAGAATTGCAGGAAATGAACTCGCAATTCAGAAAATGACGTCAGAATTGGAAGATATAATTGCAAGTATTTTTTGCCTCATCATTGGACTATATAGCTCACAATTAGAAAAGAAGTCTGAATTATGAGATAACCTCACAACAAACTCGCAATTTGGACTTTTTTTCTGGCCAATTCGACTTTGTATTTAATTCGTTCTTCATTTCTCCTCACAACTACAAGTTTATATCTCACAATTCTGGAAAAGTGAGAATAACCTCACGATAAACTTGCAATTCGTACTTTTCCCCACAAGTTTGACTTAGTATTTCACAGTTCTTTATTTGCAATTGTGACTTCTTTTTCTAGAATTGTGATATGAAGTGTGAACTGTTATAAAGTCACGCTTTTTTTAACTGCATTTTCTTATAATTACATCTTGCAATTCTGACTTTGCAATTGAGTTTATGTCACACAACTGAGAATTCAAAAACTCAAAAAGTCAGAATTGTTAGATAAAATGTCACAAGTAAAATGTTTTCAATTATTATTATTAACAACAATATAGAAGCGGGAGTAGCAACATGATTTCACATATCAATTCCACTCTGTAGAAGTGTTACCTGTCAGTGTGTGTTGTGGCAGGTACACTGATCGGCTGGTGCGTACGGTGACGGTGGAGTGTGTGTGTTGTGGGAAGGAGCTGATGTGGCCAGGCTTCATGTTCACACATGACGAGACGCTCGCCCCACGAGAGAAACACACACCACGGGCAGGAAACACACACGCAATCACACATAAAGCCCACACTGCCTTCATCAGCATCATCATCTTCATCATTTCTGCTAAGAACATGAGTGTTTGATTGCTATTAGAGGTATACTTTGTTTTTGTTGATCGTATTAATATAAATTTAATTAATTAACATCAGAGTTCAAAAAACATTAGACATTATTGGTAGCTCTGTATATAGTTTTGAAATGCTTCCACAAATTTCTAAACCTGTTATAGGCTAGAACTAATTCATGCGGCGCAGCTGATAAGACCAGATGTCCAATGTGATGAAAAAAAGGCTTCATTTTGAAGTAGGTGCAAGACTACCATAAACATAAAGCATGTAAAAAGTTAAATGTAGACTTTCTCCTCTTCTTGTTGCTTAGTCATGTCTTTATTTATCTGAATATTCTATTCTAGAATCTGACTGTTCCTTGCAGAAGAAATGGTTAAATATAACAGTATCACTTTCATTAAAACCAATAAAATATGATGAAACAATAAATATTATGTTAGAGGCTATTTAAAAGATTGAAAAAAATGATTAATTCATTCAGTTCATAAACATTAAATATTTAAAGACAGAACATTACATTATAAATACAATATTAGATACAGTAATTAGTATTAGTAATTGCATTTATATTGTGTATTTAGGTGATCAGTGAAAAAATTAAATACATACTTGCATTGAAGATGCTTCTGTCTTGCAGGTCAGTGAGACATAAATAACCGAGAAGTTCTCTCTTCTCGGTTCATCTCTCTCTCTCTCTCTCTCTCTCTCTCTCTCACACACACACACACCTCCCACCCCTTCCAATTATTTTCTTTTCTAATCCTGCTGTCCTTTAACCTTATGTCTTTTATTCTCTCTATCTCTGGACCAGGATGTGCAACAGCTGCTGATCCAGGAACCACCACATCCTCCTCCTCCACACACACACACACACAGCATGCCTCATCTCATAAACTCCAATAAAGATTGAGTTCAGCTAGTAAATCTTTCTCAGATTGTCACTTTAGACATTTAATCTTTTATCAGAGAGATTCCTCAGCTTCCTTCCAGAGATGCAAATCTGCACAAACACAATACTATTATCTAAAACACATACTATTCAAATATACATCATGATTTTATGAATGATTTGCATGCATGGTGTGTGTTTGAATTCTGTTCTTTTGGTCTTCTCAGCTGGTGATAGACAGCTTGTACACACACAAGGCCTGTCAATCAGAATCAGAAGGCTTACTGTTAATGCTAATTATATATAAATGCAATTATTGTTATTCGAGCTGTTTATCTGATAGCATGCACCACATTGACATTTTTACAAAAACTTGCAAAAAACATTAAATTGATGCCATATTGAACATTACCCAGATGAAAACAAAGCTTTGAGGAATACATAAAAATGGTGTCTGTAAATCTGGACGGCAAAAAAATGCCATATTTTAGAACACATCATAAATTCATGTTTTCCTAAAAGCAATTCTTCAGCCAGTTATTCTGCTTTAAAATGTACGTTCCTTGCCTGAATGTCTATGTTTTGCTTTGGTTGTTGTGATTCTGCACAAAGCCAATTTACCCTATAGTATTATATCTTGTGTTGCCAGTTGGCAGAAAAAACAGCATACAGCTTCCACGAATCATCATCCTCCAGATTAAATTTCCAAGAAGCAGAGGAACGTAAACTGCTTAATTTACGCTAGAACCACTCCAGTTTATTGAAACTTGACTTTGATCATATTTTTCAAGCGATTCACTAGCAAAAAACTGATAGAAAAGCCATTCATTTTCTAATTTCAACTTTGCTTGTAATTATTTTTAAAAAGCAAGTCGTGATTGGTAAACAGATATTTTCAAAACTCTGAATCAGTTAAACCATTGCGTTTCAAATTAATTCAGTTTTAAAGAAATTGAACACAAAAGACATAGGTCACTTCAATGCTGCAGTGACATCACCGCATGGGAATACCACTTGGTGTGACGAATGTCTGAAGCCCTGTCCCATCCCACCAATCCTATTGGCCAAATAGCACTTAGCACCGCCTTATGCATGTGAAAAAATCATCCCGCTTTCTCAGCTACAATTCTTGAGCAGTGTTTAACTCCTCTTTGCGGATGCATGTAAATGTAAATGTAAAAGGAAGCAGATTTATCATGGTGGGTACACTCATGAAAGGTGCGTTGTGTGCCTGGGCCTGCATCATGCACAGGTGGTGCTTGCCAGCCTGTCAACATATCCCCACTGTGACAACCTATGGATGAAAGTTTTTCACTCTAGGGTAGAAGTCCGTGTGCAGCCCTGACCGTGAGGCCCAGTCCCAATCTAAGATGAACAACCGTTTTTTAACTAGTCGTGTGCCTGCTCAGACCCATAAACCTCTCCCCTTCTTCCCGGTGCTTCACCAGGAGGATTCGAGGTACTGGAAGCAGCCATTTTAGCATGCATCACAAACACTGCGGCAGCGCACTTCGCCACTATTACAGACATGGCGAACCGTGGCTATGCAACTTTGCCATAGAGGAGACTTTAGCTGAACATCTTGTGCTGGACTTTGAAGTCTTGTCTCCTCCTCCCACTGAAGCTGTGTCGAGTCACGTCAAGCCTCATCTGTAAGTCTTACATGGCTGCAGGCCAGGCAGCGGCCACACTTTAGGCCTACCAGGCAGAGCTATTAAAGGAGCTTGATGAGGGCGAAGGCCTCACCCCGGAAGCTATGAAAAAACTGTGGAGGGCCACAGAGTTGTCACTACATGCTACTAATCACACCACCCAAGCAGGCGGTCATTTAATGGCAGGGATGGTGATGGTTGAGCACCACTTATGGCTCAACTTCATCAACATAAAGGAGAAATTTTCCTAATGGATGCCCCAATCTCCAAAGATTGGCTGTTTGGCGATTCAGTCACTGTGGTGGTGGAAAAATTCAGGGCAGCGAAACCGCAATCAGCTGCTTTTTACAAGCTGTTTCTGTGCAGGCCCAGGGTAACAGCAACGTCAGGCACTGATGGTGTGCTCGCACTCAACATCCTTACACCACCAACGGGGCGCCCTGCAGGAAGATCCGTCACCTATGGCACCACCTCATAAGAACCGGGATCATAGGGCATACCCACTAGCTCGCCAGCGCCAGCAAAAGAGACTAGACTTGAGCTTGACGGCAAAACCCTCTTGTCCTCAGGCCCCTTGCAGTTGTTTCTGATCCATAGGATTGGCAGGATCAGTACAGGGTACAGGGTTTCAGACATTCATCCCACCAAAGGGTGCATATAGTGTGGCATCGTAGCATCTCGTTCCCTATTCAGGGAACCATGGTTACCTACGTAACCAATAAGATTTGTATTGATAACAAGTTCTTTGAAGTCAACAATTATTCGGCCATTTCTGAAGTGGGGAGATCCCACTGTAATAGATAATTATCTGCCTATTGCAAGATTGTCTGTTACTGCTAAAGAGTTTGAAGCTATGGTAAATGAACAGTTAAAGCACTATTTGTCAGCTAATAATATTTTATCCCAAACTCAATCAGGTTTTAGACAGGGATATAGGACTATAAATGTTGCACTGTCGGTCTCTAATGATATAATACCTGCATTAGATGATAAAAAATCATGTGCACTTTTTATTGATTTATTGAAAGCATTTGATTCTGTGAATCATGACCTTTTGTTGCAAAGGCTTAAATGTGTAATTATTTGACTGGAAGGACTTAAAGTGTGTCCATAGATAATTAAGTTTCTGCTCCTTAAATAGTGAAAACAGGTGTTCCGCAGGGTTCGATTTAGGGGCCCATTTTATTTTCTTCTCAAAATTCGAAATGCTCTTATATCAATTTCTTATATGTATATCAGTATCATATGAAGATTGTCATTTTTCTCCTGTTTACTGGGACCCCCTCTAAGAGCTTTGACACAAATCAAACACTGGTTTAAAGGCATTAAGTGTTTGCTTATGTCACACTTAGCTAGCAGGAAATGCTAATTAATTAAGTAATACCTGTATTCTCTTTTAAGAAGTAAAATAATCAAACAAATAAATAAACAGAAAGAAAAGTCACTTGCAAAATGTGATAGGACGAAAATTAAAAAACATCTGAGAAACATTTCTCATTGCCAAAAAAGGACATCTTCCTCAGAAAAGTGACAAGCGATTCAGTTTCTGAACTATTATAATTACGTCCATAAGCTTTTTGTGATATTAAGATTAACTCCTGTTGACCTTTTCATATGAAAAGTCTTTTGTTATGTCCCCATGTTAAACTCAAACTTAAGCTTTTGGGGTAGGCTACTATTGTTTGAAAGACTCTAGTGTGTGGGTTATGAGTAAGTTCTTTAACGGCATACAGTGACCTGAAATGAGACAAATCACCGTATTAATCTGAATATCTGTCCATAAAAGACATACATTTATTTATATAATGGAAGAGTTTATTTGCAAAAACATATATTTTTAATGATTTTATCATGTATTTATTGCATTTTATTGTGTTAGTTAGCTATATTTTGGGTAGTTATTTACTTACCTAATCCAAATAACCCAACTGCAGTTTGATTTAGATTAATTATACATGCATATATCTATATATAGGATGTATACACAAAATAATCTACTTTATTTAGCCTCTATTTGTTCCTCCTCTTTCATTTAATTAAATAAATGCAAATAAGTAAGCACTTATTTACTTGTTTGCCTGCTTTCTTAATACTTTCTCTTTCAGTTCTGCTCCTGTATTATAGATGCAGCATGGGGCGTGTAGTTTCACTTTCTTTTTCGCCTACATCTCCCAGCGTCCGCTCGGTGGCTTTTATTTTCCCAATTGTGTCCTAATGCCTTTCGAAAACTACACATTTACCTGCTTTACGCCCTGGTGATAACTTGGAAGTAAAGATATTGCAGCATTGGACGCGTATGTTGGCGGCAGCGATAACTGAACAGGAGATCCGACTTTCCTTTGCACCAAATCAAAAGCGAATCCGGTAAATTCAGTCCCTCAGGAGCTTTCATGAGAGACTGGACTGCAGGGATGTTAAGGAAACTCTGTCTGCAGGTATAGTGTGATTTATATCGGGATTGTATCGTTTGGAGCGGATCATCATGGAGCTCCGGGAGGCACCGGCGGACGCGCAGCAGCAGCTGGCCGGTGACAGGACGCACGAGAGCCGCATGGACGAGTACCTGCGCTCGGAGGGCTATTACCGCAAAAAGATCGCCAAGGATGGGTCATGTCTGTTCAGGGCCGTGGCAGAACAGGTTAGGCTGCTCCTGACCTTTATAATCCCACATGTCACGAGTTTAATGTTCATAAATAGAAACGCAACGTTACTTAAATAACGTTACACTTAAAACTTCCTTTTATCGCGTCGAATCGTGTGATTAAATCTGAAATGTCATACAAAACCACCGCGGTATAACTTACTGCCTTGTTTTGCTCACTTGTGATCTAAAAGTCACGGTTTGTAATCTTAAAGTTTGGCAAAATTACTTTTTAGTTTGCAAACGCTAATTAGCTTTAGCATACTAGCAGCTCATGCTAGCATATGCACTAACGCATCGGTTGTGGTGTATTTCCACAGAAAACACAATAATATTTAATTCAGTCTGTCAACTGTATGAAATAAATCACTAATGGTTAAGTTTGATCGACTGTCGTCTTGATCATAAATGATCATTACTAATTTCTTTGTTTTGAGACAATGTTTTTGTCATTCCTATCAAATCACGTGAGATCAATGTGTTTTTAATTTTATATTCAGTCTTATATTGAGTCCTGTAGTTTCAAGAATGTTTGTGGATCTAAATAATCTGTTCGACTGCCTTCATGAATTTGAATTCAGCTATTGCAAATACATTTGAATGAATATTAATTCTAATAATGACTTGTATATAAATGTATTTTCAGCATTACTATCTGAAATATACTAGCTAAGTATTGCTTTGTTTTGATAAACCTGTTTTTCTGGGTTATGACAGATGAGTGTAAGGCATGGAATATGTCTGACTCAGGCCTATGTCTCATGACACGTTTGATTATGTTTATAAAAATGTGTGCTTGATTGACAGGTGTTGAACTGTCAGGGCTTACACACAGAAGTGCGAGCGGCCTGTGTGAATTATCTGAGACAGAACAGATCTAACTATGAGCTGGTGAGAACACATAAAATACATTTTACATTCATATTTCGCATGCATACATTTACATTGCAAGCATATGATAAGATATTAAAGTTAGTTTTTTCCCCCCTCTCTCTGTATGGTAGTTTATTGAAGGCAATTTTGAGAAATACCTGGAGAATTTACAGGATCCTCAGGTAACAAATGGAATAAACAACACGTTATCATTGTGTAGTATCAAATTTTAATATCAAAATGTAAATAGTTTCTCTGTTTATCTCTTTAGAGCTGGGTCGGACAGGTGGAGATCACAGCTTTGGCTGAGCTCTATAAGTGAGAATATCACAGTTGTTTATCTATTTTAGTTGTATATTTTTAGGCATGATGGTGTTTGCTGTCTTGTCTACTCATCACTCGGACACCTCATGAAGTAGCTTTATTGTCGGTCGTTATTGATTGGTGTAATAACTCTTTCTTCCAGGCATGATTTTGTTATTTTCCAGGAGCCTGATAAGCCCCCTGTTAACATCACAGAGAATGGCTTTGCTAAAAAGGTGCAGACATGCTTTCGTGCAAGATTTTAAG
The DNA here is from genome assembly GCA_032275025.1 of Enteromius treurensis. Taxonomy (NCBI): domain Eukaryota; kingdom Metazoa; phylum Chordata; class Actinopteri; order Cypriniformes; family Cyprinidae; genus Enteromius; species Enteromius treurensis. Next base: position 635,616 of record JAUCMU010000032.1, on the reverse strand, counting down.
TCTTCTATTTTAAAATATAAATCGGTTCATTTCTATAGCACTCTTTTTCTGTCAGGTGCGCCTGTGCTTCCTCAACGGGAACCATTATGACAGTGTTTACCCGCAATCTTTTGAGAAAAGTGCTGCTGTGTGTCAATGTGAGCGCTTCTCCGTTACATAAAGATTTAATGCTGCTGTGTACTTTCAATATCAGAGTAACACTAGACTGTCTCTTCATCTCTAGCGATCCTGTACGAGCTGCTGTATGATCGAGTGTGTGGCGTCGAACGCAGTGCTTTAGGTTCCTGTATGAAAGGAGGGAAGGGACGCGATAAACTGGATTCAGAGGAATGCAAGAGCAGTGAAGAGTCTGATCTGGAGGAAGATGAGTTCTGGTATGGATATACAATTTCGCTCATAATATAGGTTTGTAATCCATTCGATCCCAATGGATGAAATTTCAATCCTGCCTGGATTAAAGAAATGGTTCCTCAAGCCATCCATGATTGTAGATGGGTTTGCTATTTCATCAGATTTGGAGACATTTAGCTTGGCATCACTTGCTCACCAGTGGATGCTCTGCAGTGAATGGGTGCTGTCAGAATGAGAGTCCAAACATCACAATAATCTACAAGTACTCCACACCTCTCAAGTCCATCAGTTAACATCCTCTGAAGTCAAAAATGAATCCATCATTAAGATTAAGTTTTAACTTTAAACCATCAAAATATGAGTCTATAATCCATAATAAAGCTTCTGTCCATCTCCTGTTATCCTCTCACATCAAAATCCACCCACATATGTGTTTTTAGCTGTGGCTTGTAAATAGTGCTTGATCTGCGCAGGTTTGTCTCCTGTTATTGTTTTCACTGGAAATGGCGATATTATGGATATTTTAAGTTACAAACTTCCTAATGATGGATTCGTTTCTTACAAACACACATCTTTTGGCTTCTCGAGATGTTAACTGATGGACTGGAGTGGTATGTATTACATGTCGATTATTGGCATGATTTTATCAGCTGTTTTATTACCCATTCACTGCAGAGCATCCATTGGTGAGACACTGATGGAATAATACATTTCTCCAAACCGGTTTCGGTAAAGAAACGGTACATTTGGAAGATTGGGTCAGTTTTCAGCAAGTTTTAATTACTATAGTTATCGTTGACTTTAATGCAACTCAATATTTTGTCCTCTTTAGGTCGAGTGAAGCCAGAGGAAAGCCTTCCAATGGGATGAACATCAGGCCGCTGCAGAGGGTGGTTTTCTCTATCAGTTTATGACTGTTTCTTGAAGACTGCAATCACATCGTTTCTCTTTTTTGGTTGAGACTCTGATATATTGTGGCATCTCTGCACTTCAGGGTCGTGGGAGGGGCCAATCTCGAGGAAGGGGGCGTGACCTTCTCTCCAATAAGGTGCAGAGGTCCCTAAACCCCACCCTCTACAGGAACGTGGAGTATGACGTGTGGCTCCGTTCTAAACGACGTACTTCATCTCCTTTTTTGTAACCGTTTGGAAATCTAGTTTGTATTTTGTTTTAAAAAATATTTTTGTCTGTGTTCAGTCCAGCAGCAGCGGGATTTCTGCATGGCTGTAAAAATGCAGTATTCTGTCGGAGATAAGTGCAAGGTTAGTAGTATATGCTGATATTTTTAAGCATTTGAAGACTATTAAAAAGTTGCTTTTAATTAATACAGATACACTACCATTAAAACACGTGGGGTCTTTTAACCACAAACTTTTGAATGGTAGTCTATGTTGTTATTGTTCTTTTGCTTTTTTTTATTATTATTTTTTCATGTCTTTTTTTTCATTAATTTGACACAATATTGCTTTTTTTGTTGTTCTTATTACTGAATATTTTTTTTCAGGTTTGAGCTACTGAAAAGTACTATCCAGATGAAATGGAGAAAAAATAGAACTGTTTTGATTTTGTTGATTTTTTTGTTTCTCAGGTGCAGCTGAATAATCGCTTCTATGATGCTAAGGTTCAGGAAGTCAGTCCTGACAATGGGCCAGTCACTGTGTTTATTGGGGAACTCAACAAGCAGTATGTGTTTTCATAGACTCCACCAGTTACTATATTTGAAAAAGTATGCACAGTGTGCATGTTAATTTTTTGTATGTAAGGAATCAACCTAATGGATGCATTACAATATGTAGTATGTAATTCTACAAACAACTCTTGCTCGTGTGTTTAGAGAAACTGTGCCATTGTTGAGTTTGCACCTTCCATCTGAAGAGACTCAGTCATGGCAGACAGTGGTAGAAAAGAGCAAAAGAAATGCCGCACCAAACAGCAGCGCACAGACGTCCTCTGGTATGTTCTTTCCACATCAAAAAGACATTAGACTGATGTTAGCTCGCGCATGCTCAGTGTTCTCCTTTGATTCCTTATGCAGAATGGGAGAGCAGAGGAAGTCGGAGGTCAAACAAAATGCCATCTCAGTCAGCACCCATCGGCCGTGTATATAAGCAACACTCCTGGCCTCCGCAGGCAGATGACACAAGAAACAAATACAGACAGTCGGATCAGTGCAACAGTCCTGTGTGTGTGCTTCCAGAGGAAAAAGAGGAAAATGCCATTTTCCTTCTGCACAAAGACGAGCACAACTTCCCCTCACTGGGAACAAACCCCAGAACGGTGAAGCCATTTGTATTTGAAACACAAAAAGGGCACAAGCCCTTCACTTTTGATAACAGAGATACAAATGCATGTTTTTTTTTTTAAATTCAGGCCACTGGTAATGAAGCCATAAAGAAAGGAGGGGAAAAGAGAGGCTCCCGGAAGAAGGACCAAAAGGAGCATGTCTCAGAGACAGGTGAGAAGTCTTTATATCCAGATAGAACAGTAACGGGTTGTCTGAAGACATTTTGAGCTTACAACCAACCTCGATTACCTTGATGTGTTTGCTTTTTAATGAGATATACTAGCGCTTCAAATGTGAGCTTAAACAGCCATTTTCAACCAAATTCAGAAACACCCCAGAGGCTTGTGCAGAGACAGAAGAGTGTCACTGAAGAAAAACATGGGGTGAGTTACACTGAGCCATTTACACACAGAGCTGTCAGCTAAACCAATTCAGGCTTGTCTTTATATAAACTCTTGACCAGAGGTGGCTAATCCTGTTCCTGAAGAGCCACATTATATTCAAGTATTGGGCAACAAAACAAGCAATATACACTGCTCAAAAAAATAAAGGGAACACTTGATCAATACGATGTTACTCCAAGTCAACCACACTTCTGTGAAACCAAACTGACCACTTAGGAAGCAACACTGATTAGCCAGGTTTCCATCCAAGGTGTTTTTTTGGGAAAAATATTTAGCGCTTCAAATGTTTTACCGATATAGCTGATGGAAATGTTACTTATTGAAAGAATTTTATATCGATATAAATTATATATCGATACTTCAAATGTTGCAAAAAATTGTGAAACAGTTTGGAAACACCTTTTTTTTTTACGCAAATAAATGTAGTGACACATGACAGAATTGTCCTATCAGCAGCATCCGTGTTCGTGGTGTTGCTTGTGTCAAAGCACCTTAGCCTAGTTCAAAATCTCATTTAATCATATTCATATTATTGCATCTAAAAAATTGTATATGGTAAAAAGATGTTACCTCTCAAACATAAATATCTTAATTTGTTGTTTCTTTTTAACAGTTTGAAAGTTTAAATTTATTAGATTTAATTTTGTTCAGGATATAGTTGTTGTTTTTTTTTCCACCCTTATCAAAGAGAAAACAGCTTACTGTACTCGTTTAAAAATAAGACATTATTCAAAATTATTCAAAATATTTATTTTATTTGTGTAAAAACGGCCGTGCTTTGTAAATAATTGGATGCTGCTTTCAAGAGCGCATCCCAAGAATTAACTGAAATTCTGCATATAGGCTGCTACTTGTTGCATTTTTTTTCTTCTTTTGTTTTGTTAATTTATTATTTATTTACAAAAAACATATAATTGGCATATGGGCCTTTTTTTTCTTTTATAGCTTGTTTTTCTCTATTTGCACAAGCTTTGCACGTGATGTGAATCCTCATGTTCTGTTTATGCTGCTTTTTTTCATGTATAAAATTAATCCCTGGAAACAATGAAGCTATTTTTAATGGGTCACAGCCACGTATCAATTCAAATTTAATTTGCATAATCTTGTCGGTTAATAAAATAACCTAAATTAGCATTCCTATTTCCAATACAGTCTAATATAATTCAATCAGGAAAACAACAACAAAAATACAATTGCACCTGCTTATGAAAATTTAATGAAAACTCATTAAACTTTTTATTTTTATGTAGGCCTTCATAATTTTATAATGGAATAAGTTTTTTTTTTCTTTCCAAATGGGTCAAGAACAGACTATTTGCATATGATTTGCGCAATAAATTAAATTATGTATGGAAACAGCTTAAGGGCATATTTTTTTGGCGATACACTAAAATTAAGACGACAATTAGTTTTTTAAGGATGCATCACGCACACCATTTTATCGGTAAAAGGTCAGTTTGATGGAAACAGGTTGGAGACAACCTGCCTTGGGTTCCTCCTAATGCAAGACAATGCTAGGGGTCATGTGGCTGGAGTGTGTCAGCAGTTCCTGCAAGTTGAACATTGATGGTCTGGCCGCCCGTTCCCCAGACCTGAATCCAATTGAGCACATCTGGGACATCATGTCTCTCTCCATGCACCAACACCACGTTGATCCACAGACTGTCCAGGAGTTGGTGGATGTTTTAGTTCAGCTCTGGGAGGAGATCCCTCTGAAGACCATCCTCCACCTCATCAGGAGCATGCCCAGGTGTTGTAGGGAGGTTATACAGGCATGTGAAGGTCACACACAGTACTGAGATTCAGTTTGACTTGTTTTAAAGACATTACATCAAAGTTGGATCAGCCTGTAGTGTGTTTTTCCACTTCAACTTATAGTGTGACTCCAAATCCAGACCTCCATGGGTTAATAAATCCTTTGTTGTCAGCACATTCAACTATGTAAAGAGTAATTTAATTAAAGTAAAGTATTTAATAAGAATATTTAATTCATTGAGATCTAGGATGTGTTATGTTAGTGCTCCCTTTATTTTTCTGAGCAGTGTATTTCCTATTTTAAACTTGACTCTTCTGTAGTTATATCTTGTACTAAGACCGGCTTAAAATAAAAAGTTGCCTTTTTGAATAGGAACTATACTCTCATTCTGGTGTCATAATCAAGGAAGTGCTGCTGCCGTAACAGGGCCTCAGCAGACGTAGTGATATCACACAGCACCTGTGGAAAATAGCTTGAAAGACACGCTTCCTGTGCAAGCAAGAGTGCCTGGCTGATTTCAGATGCTGTGTGATATCGGTTTATAAATAAACCCATTTAATATATATATATATATATATATATTACTACAGTTATAATATTATAATATATTTAAAATTTTGTTTATTATCTTATTTGATAATAATCACAATTGTTATTGTAATTCTTACTTTTTATTCATATTATTCATAGAATTTGTCAGAAACAGTGTGAATGTGCCCCATGAGAAGTGGGGGAATATATATATATATTTAGCTCTGTTGTCCAGGGTCATTATTGGTAACTAAAACTGATCATAACATTTAAACTATACAAAGTGTATCATTACTTAGTTAAAATAAAGGTTAACTGAAATAAAATAACATAAAAGCATATCAAATAAAGCATAAACGTGTTTTATTTCAACTTGAAAATAACTAAAGCTAAAATTGAAAGAAAAATAATTAAAACTATGTAAATATAAAACAGCGTCTCAGTTATACTAACATTGAAGTTCACTTTATGGTTACTAAAAGAGGTTTAATTTGGTTCCTATAAAGAGTAAGCCCAAATGTGAATATGCAAATGTAAGGAAAAAAAGTGTTGAGGCCTCTCATGTTCTGATGCAGTGCTTTTTAATTTGTTTAGGAGTGATTTAGGTTTGGTGAGTCACACTGCGTTGCTTGTGTCCGCTGTGGTGCTGTAAATTAAATCATGTTGTATGTTTTGTTCAGAGAATGGTTCTTCCTGTTGTCTCACGAGGTGTTGAACCCCATGTACTGCCTGTTTGAATACGCTGGCAAAGACAACTACTGCCTCCAGATAAACCCCGCCTCCTACATCAACCCCGACCACCTCAAATACTTCCGCTTCATTGGACGCTTCATCGCCATGGTAACGCTGCCTCGCCATATTTGGCCAGTGTCAGATTGTATTTCAAGTGGTGCGATGTTAAACAACTGTTTCTGTTTCTTTACTGGGTTTGAACATTCAGGAACATTATATCGGCCAAGACTGTTAAGCTTTTATTCTGTGTTTCCTGCAGGCCTTGTTTCATGGGAAATTCATTGATACGGGCTTCTCGCTGCCGTTTTACAAGCGCATCCTGAACAAGCCCTTGGCTCTGAAAGACCTGGAGTCCATCGACCCGGAGTTTTACAACTCTCTTATATGGATCAAGTCAGTTTCCCATCTTTACTGAACACATGAATACTCATTATGAATAAGCATAATGCGTTACAGAAGTGTATGTGGTACTATGGTAGTGTAATATATATCATAAGGTTAGGGTTAGGTACTTTTTGGGTACGTTTTGTAAAAAAGAAAAAAGAAACATCAACAAAATACTTAAAGAATATGAGTATTAATAATATTCATGACATAACATACATGAAACAAAATGTATACGTAAATGTATATATTTAATATATGTTAAATAGAAACAACATTTAAATATATAGATCTTTGTTATTATATAATCCTATTATTATGTAATTGGGTTTTTTTTATAAATATGTATGCATGTATGTATTTTTTTATTTATGCCTTGATCAATTTACTATATAAAATATTTTTTCTTCCAAAAATAAATGTAAATTTAAATAAATTATTAATACTACTTCTAATACTACTACAAAAAATGTGAATAAAGTTCACTTTATAAAATGTCCACTTTAAATTTCTGAGTAAAGTTGCATTAATTAAAAAAAGCTACATTTAATAAGTCTTAAAAGAAAAAAGCCAGATTAAAAAAACATAAATATTACCTTTATTGATATATTATTCATTTATAAATGTAAATTATTCTAACAATTAATCATGTTTCTGATATGCTTTAAATGCAGGTAAAAACTTTATTGTTATTCTTTTTTAAATGTTTGCCTTGATTACCTTGAATAATTGTATACGGATATATACTTTTAGTTACTGTTATAAGCTGAGTTTGTATTATGAGTTCTTGAGTGTGTGGTGTGACTATAAACCCTAACGTCTGAAATGAAGCTCAGCGTGATTGATTTCAGTCCTGAATGCCTTTGTGTGTGTGTGTGCTGTGTCAGGGATAATAACATCGAGGAGTGCGGGCTGGAGATGTTTTTCTCGGTGGATAAGGAGATCCTGGGTGAGGTGTCGACTCACGAGCTGAAGCCGGATGGCGGGAACATCCAGGTCACGGAGGAGAACAAAGAGGAGTACATCAGGTGCCCGTCTCGGTCTCATAATGAAACACTCTGGATGCTAAATAAAGCCAGACCCCACGCTGACACACATAAAGCCGTCTAGATTCTTTAGTACCGGGCATGCTGATGTAGTTATAAAGGATTGTATTCATTTTAATTGTTAAGGTGCAGTTAGTGATGATGATGATATAAAGAAGGAGCTCAGTCCGTTTCTTCATTTCAATAGTGTAGACTTAACATATCGGGCTGCGCGGTTCTTGCTAAAATGTCAATAGTGATTTTTTTTTTCTCCATAGGAACTGAGATGCAATTCTCATACACAATTCTTATTTTTTTCAACCAAAAAGTATTGCACCAAAAAAAACAAAAAAAAAACACCACAGAACATTCAGTGAGTGCTAGAATACCAAAAATAGTCTTTTTTCTTTATTTTAGACCCCTTAAGTGAAATGTAAAAGCGTTTAACATAAATTGCGGAACTTAGAGAGAACGTTAACAATAATAAATAAAACCTAAATCGAACCTGTGCTTTTTACTCCAGTTGTCACAGAACTTTAAAGGAGAGTAGAGTGTGTGTGTTTGTTGGTTGTAAATGTCCTGTTGTGTGTGTTCAGGCTGGTGGCGGAGTGGCGTCTGTCTCGTGGTGTCGAGGAACAGACTCAAGCCTTCTTTGAAGGATTTAATGAGATTCTTCCGCAGCAGTACCTGCAGTATTTCGATGCCAAAGAGCTGGAGGTGAGAGACGCTGATTTAAAACCCCTTAAATCCTTTGCACAGAGCTGCTTCATAAATATATGTGCACTCGAGTCACATTTCAGCGTATTTGAAAGTCATTGCATAACATAACAAAATGCAGTGGCATTCTTAAATATTTGGGATATATGTGCAAACACTTTAATACATGCACTGTACAATCCAAAACACACTTCATCTCATTTAAATACTTCTGTATCTATTCTGTAATTAACTGTGTTTGTTTGTCGTAGGTGATGTTGTGTGGAATGCAAGAAATAGATCTAAATGACTGGCAGAGAAACACCATTTACAGACATTACACCTCCACCAGTAAACAGATCTTGTGGTTCTGGCAGGTAATGACACAAAAATCTGCATTTTAAATGAATAATTTTTCAGACTGCAACAAGACACTGTCTCTTTTCTCTTTAGTTTATTAAAGAGATGGACAATGAGAAGCGCATGAGACTGTTGCAGTTTGTCACTGGCACCTGCCGTCTGCCTGTCGGAGGCTTTGCAGACCTGATGGGTGAGTTACTGTGATGGTCATGTGAAATTTTATTTACATAACAAAATGAATCAGCGTGCACTGTGCATTTAACTACTGTTAGGCCACTCATAGCCTACTGTATATAGAAATGTGTATATGGCCACATGTAATAACACAACTCGCCTGTTAATGTTCAGGACTCACAACAACGTTCTGTAATGGGACTCGCCTGTAAACGTTCAGGACTCACACCCGCGTTCTGTAACGGGACTCGCCTGTAAACGTTCAGTACT
>JAUCMU010000032.1:591099-604329 GCA_032275025.1 Enteromius treurensis | reverse complement strand
ATGTCTGCAAAATGTAGTTACTCACCCAAAACATTTAATTCATGCTTCAAAACCTAGTTATTGTGTCAATAATTTGGCCAAGGCCACCTAAATATAAAGTATTTTTGTCATTGTGTGAGCCACACTTGTCGAAATGTTTAGTTATTTTTTCACCATGACAGTCAACCCTAACATTCAAGGGTTAAAACAAAAATCTTATATTTGTTGAGAAAAGCCATCCCCTGATCAGCTGTGATGTCCTCACATGCAGCATTCATGGCATCCAACAAAGACATTTGCCATTTTAGCAGACATTACAAACAATGTCAATGTCAGATATATTTTAAGATAAAACATTTATGTATACTAATTATGATAATTGAATAGATCGTTTTGAATGTGATGGCTTACACAATAATAAAAATGACTGAGAATTTCTGAAGTGTTTGACAGTGTAAGTGAGAATCGAGTCATCAGTTTTGATCAACAAACCATATGCAATTATTTGTTGTCCAAACTGCAGACAGTTGTATTTACTCTGTGCACACATGTGCCAAAGCATTTGTAATTTGCAAATCTGATGTGAAAAAGACGTGAATTGTTCAGAGATCTGAACTTAATGTTTTGGGAAATTAAAAAAATCATTTGAGAACTGAGCCAAAGCAACTGAGAAAACTGTAAACTTGTACTAAAGGTCAGATCAATACACATTTGTCCCCCAGGGGTTGCTATTTAGCAAACATTATCTGAGCTTTTGCATACCAATCCATGTGAAGGAAACGTGTTAGATGACCTAAATGTCTCCTTTCCTTGGATTTAATCAGGCTTCTGTAATTATACTGGCCCTCCAGTGCTTTAATAATATAGAAACAACCTGCAGTCTGTTTGGTGCAACCCTCAATAGGGCTAATTTAAACATGCATTCGAACATTTACATCAAGGCACTTAATAGCACAATAATATCATCAGACATGTTTACACAATCCTTTAGGTCAAATAGTATTTCTAATCTAATATGATGTCACGTCTTGCATTTCACGCTTGTAGTTCCATTTGAACTTCCTCTGAACGGTTAGAAAAGGTGCATGTTTGCATGTGTGTCTCTGTGCTGCTGGCATCCTGTTCTGGCCTCTCTGTGGTTTGCATGATTCGAAGGCGATGATGACGAAGTGTCAGAGAACAGAAAACTCAGTTTAGGTGGAGCTGGACTGTCGTTGTCAACCAAAGCAGACCGGACTGAAAGATGCGTACTTACCGTGTATTTCTGTATGTTTTTGGTGAGTTTGTTACTTTTTTTTTTTTGAATCAGTTTTTTTTTTTTACCAGAGTAGCATATGAGCAAGTCTTGTGTGAGCTAATTTTACAAAACTTAACGTTATTTATGAAAATGTAAATCTGGATGAAAAAAAAACACAAAAACTAAAAATCATAAATTATTACTATCTGTTTTACTACTATAACTTTACAGCACCCGTTTGTTGTATTTATTGGCTTTAGATTTATATATTTTTTCTTTTTTTCAAATCTTCCTATGCATACTATTTTCCCATACAGTAGATCTCTTTAATAGATAATCTTACATAAATCAGTTTCCCTTTGATTTCGATGAGATTAAATAAAGCAAATGCTTCTTGAGTTCCTCATCACGTCTCTTCTAGATCTCCACAATGTGCTCACATATGGAGGCAGATATCATAATATGTGTTCAGTATGACAGATTTCTCGTTAAATTCTATTAAACGATATTATTCACATTCATTTCATAGTTCTATTCATTTGTGTGTGTTTTTATATGCCTTTAGTTGTTGCAGTGTCACAAATGGAGATGCTGAATATTCTAAATCATGTTGGGAAATGTTTCCTTTTTTTCATTATTATGTTGTGACCTCTTTGTTTTCAGCTGCTCTTCTCTTGTGTGAATATGGGATGTTCTTAGAGACACCACCATCTCCTCCAGTGATGTCCAGTACTGAGATAACAAACACATCAGGCCCTTACACTACTGCGAAGACAGGAGAATCAGAAACAACTAGAAATAACTCGATCACGTCACCTGTAAAGAATTATCCCTCGAGTAACTCAACTTCAGATGAAGAGAGCTCTGGGTCAGATTTGTCAGTTGAATCGACTTCAGGTGACCCTTCTGTAACTGAGAGCAGTAAAGGAAATTCTTCCTTTAACATTCAAAGCACCGCCGGAGTGACCTCTTCAGCTGCAGCACCAAAGACAGAAACCACCGAAAAAGGTTGGAGGATTTGTAATGATCTATTAGGTGGTCATAGGGAATGGAAGCTGGTGCGTTACATAGTTAGCTATTTTAAAAAGGTCCCTATTGTAGCTTCAAAAATGAGTCACTTTGAAAACATGGGAAGCAACTTTATTTTTATCCCATCTTGAATAACAATGTTTTTGAAGGAAGTCTTCTCTGCCCACCAGGGCTGCGTTCATTTGATCAAAAATAAAGTAAAATTATGAAATATTATTAAAATATCAAATAACCTTTTAATATGCAAATATCTGTTAAACTGTCATTTATTTCTGTGATCAAAGTTGTATTTTCAGCATCATTTCTTCAGTCTTCAGTGATCCCAATGATCCTCCAGAAATTATTGTAATATGCTGATTTGCTACTCACTAAACATTTATGATTATTAGCACTGTTGAAAACAGTTGAAACATCCAGGTTAGCAGTTGAAAACTGCTTCATTTTTTATTTATTTTATCTTATTTTTGTAGAAATCATGGTTTTCTTAGCACTCTTTGATGAATGTTAGGTTGAAAGGAATAGCATTTATTTGAAACAGAAATCTGTGGTTAAATTATTAATGACTTTAATGTAGCTTTTGATCCATTTGAAGCATCAAATTTCAAACTTTTAATGGTAATGTATCACAATTTCCACAAAAAAAATGAAAAATATGAAATATTTCTCGAGCAGCAAATCAGCATAACTATTCATAAACCATGTGACCCTGAAGACTGGAGTAATGACAATGAAACTGTAGCTGTGTATCACAAAAATATAGAAAACATTGTAACACTACTTCACAATATAACTATTATCTGATCAGATAAATACAACCTTGATGAGACTTTTTATCAAAAAGTCAAACTGTAAAATTTCTGAATTATTCCAAACGTGCACACATCAGTGATGTTTGAAATGCTTTGAATTTGTGTCTAAAATATGAGTCTAAGCCAGTTTTATACAAGTATACTCCATGTTTAGCTAGTGTATAGATATACATAAAGAATCCTCAAGAGAAAATGTATGATATCAAACGCATACTAAAATGTAGGCTGTGAGATGTATGTGACAAGAAGAGAAAATGTCCGGGTGAAGTGTGAAGGGCTGCGTTCAGAGCAGCTCTGAGATCTGAGCGGTTAAAGTGTGAGTGGGTGCGAGATTCACCGTGCTTCTTGCTTTCTGAACGCAGACATACCACAGCAGCAGAATCTCTCTCTGTTCTATTTAAATGCGCTGTGTGTGTAACTACCGCAGAGTGTGCGTAAGCCAAAGCTCGTTTAAAATGATTTTATAATAACTGCGTCCACTCCCAATGCAGATTTCAGTATCTGAACTCATTCATTGTTGGCGCGTTGTAACATGTCTGTCGTTCTTTTCGTCTTTAGGACCAATTGCAAAAGGTGAGCTTCAACACAGCATCTGCTCTGCGGAAGAAGAGACACATCCATTCTTCCTGTCATTTATTTGATCTGAAGCACAGTACAATTTCAGCATTTATGTGAAATACAGCATTTGTGACTTTATATTGTCACTTTTAATCAATTGACTGCATCCTTGCTGACTAAAAAAATACTTTTGAATGATGATGGGACTGTGGTTGTGTTTCAGATTCGGGATCATTAACAGGAGGTGAGCTGAAGTCTGGGCACAACCAGCATCTGCTTTGCGGAAAATGACAAAGATCTTTTTTCCTGTCTTCATGTTTTATTTAGGTCCTAAGATAATGCCTGCTAGCATTATACATTGCAAACCACCACAACAATTTTCTGTGTGTTTTTGACAGGGATCATTATCTTGATCCTGATCCTGATCCTGATTGTTTTTCTGCTTGGAATTTTATATTATCTGAGAAAGAAAGGAAGGGTAAGATTTGATATGCTGTTTCATAAAACTTTTTAAGATGGATAGTTCAATCTCATGAGAATAAACTTTCTTGCCATCAGTACACTCTCAGAAATAAAGGTAGAAAAGCTGTCACCGTTTCAAAGTGTACACTTTTGTACCTTTTAGGTTCAAATATGTACACTTTAAATACTAATGTGTACATATTAGGGGGTACCCTTAACATGTGCCTTTTAAAAAGGTACCGCCCCAGTGACAGCTTTTGTCCCTTTATTTCTGAGAGTGTATGGGGAATTAAGTACATTTATATCACCTAAATCACTTACATCGAAGTTTGTACATATTATTGAATCCTATTTACATCAATTTTCAAAATTAATGACAGTGTAAAGTCAATGGTAAGAATTGTTTGTAAAATGTTAGAAATGCATTGCATTGCTTAATGGTGGAGTTATAGCGTTAAACAGTTTTTCACCATTTTCGTGAGCAGGATTTATTACGCGGGTCTAAATCTGAGCTCGGTTCCCCCTAGAACTGCCCCTCTGGCGAAAATAAGAGCTGTGTTGGACTTGAAGCAGCACAGACTGTGTGACATCTGTAAAGTGAGAACTAGACAGGGCAGATAAGCTTTGAATCGCTCTCGCCGTACTTTGATGTCAAACACTGATCGTTCTGCGCAATGCTGCTTTAAGTCCAACACATAACTAGAGCGACTAAGCATCAGTGGACACGCCCTTATGAGAGATTTTTGTTAATATATAGGCCTATATTTTATTTACTTCATGTTTTTTTTTTAGCATTTAAATTTGGCTGGGTGGCACACATTTAATATTGACTTTACACAGACTTTAAATAAAATATATCAAACATATACACATTGACTGTATTCCCTCACACACCTCTAGTCTAAACATATCTGCTCTGTTCTAATGGCTTGATTCCTGCTTTCTGATTATAGAGTTACTCGTTTGATCTGACTCGAGTCGAAGTATCTCCCAATGATTATGTGGACACACCTCTCAGGAGCGACCAGCAAGGCATAAGCTATGAACAAACTAACAAAGGCAAGTGTGAACGCAAAATTAGCTGCACACCTGGATATGAACTTTCTTTGGTTAACCGTCTGCTCAGACACCTGTAAGTTTTGGTTAATCTCTCTTTATGTCTTTCGGCTCAGATCTGTGTTTGGACTACATACAAGAGGAGAAGTCAGAAGAAAAGACTAATCCGATAGCTAATGGGTCCGCAGGAGAGAAAACCGAACAAACAACCACCAACGAAAACGGTAGAGCATTTTCCAGACAGCAGCATTTCAAGCATTGCATCTGCTCTCAAACTGGCTTCTAATTGAAAGCCTTCTCTTGATGCTTGCTTTTTTCCAATCTGTGATATCTTCATGGAGAGGGAAACAAATGAGTTGTAAAAGTGGTGATAATCTTCCCGTCTGATGTCTTAAAGATGAGCAGAACGTTCCAGAAGAAAACAGTTTCTCTTCAGAATCGAGTTTGACTACACCGGGCTACATGAAGAAAGTAGAGTTTGACCTCGACTTGGATCTGCTCGGGGGTGGATCTGACTCAAACGATTCATCTGAAGCTGAAGCCACTGATACGCCGCAAAACGAAAACAACAATAACGTCAGTAATGCTGGTCAGTGCTACCAAAAAAAGTGCATGTTTATAAGATTACAAAAATGAGGTGTATGCATGAGTAATATTGTAGGGTTACAGTGTTGTTGTGTTTGTATGTATTACAGGACGAGGAACAGAGGACGAGATCTTCACTGAAATCAGTCTAGATGAGCCAAAGTAGCATGCATAGTGTGTGTGTCCAATGCAACAGTCAAGATCTCATGTGTTTGGTGCCTATTCAAACTTCTGGACGATATGAACGCAAAAGCAGTTTTTCCCATTCTTACATCAAGTTCTGTTTCATCTGCTGTGAAATTAGATTGAACACTGTACATAAAAAAAATGGAATCATTGGTTGAAATTCATGTAAAAAATTGTTAGTATACAAATGCTGTACAAAATAAATTGTTGCTATAATAAAAAACGTAGAATGCACTGTGTATGTGTGTGTGTTTGACTCATGTCCAAAGCTTCTTCTTAAATATGCATTTAAAAGTTTCATCATCCCTTTAAACGGGAAATACTCCTTGTCTTCATCAGTTTAGAGGGAAAATAGCCTATCATCAGAAGCTGCATCTTAAAGGGTTAGTTCACCCTCCCCCTTGTGTTGCTCCAAACCTTCATTCGTCTTTAAAGCACAAATTAAGATATTTTGATGAAATTAGAAAGCTATCTGACCCTCCATAGACAGCAACACAGAATGAAATGATCGTAGGTCCAGAAACTAGTAAAAACTAATCTTTTTTTTTGTGCAAAGAAAACAAAAATAACATAATTTACTCTATTTTTCTCCCCAGAGTTATGTCTTTGCTATTTTAGAGAGTATCACAACGCATTCCCGTAATTAATTCAGGGGTGCCAAACCCTGCTCCTGGCGATCGAATGTCCTGCAAAGTTTAGCTCCAACACATGCCTTTAATTTTCAGGCGATCCGTTATTAGTTGCTTCAGGTGTGTTTGATTAGAGTTTGAGCTAAACTTTGCAGGACAGTCCATCAACAGGAGCAATTAATTCAAATACATTCTTAAAGCAATAGTTCACCCAAAAATGACTAATTCTGTCATCAATTACTGTCATCAAAAAAGTTTGTTACCAGACTGTTTAGGTCACTATTGACATTTATAGTTTGGAAGTCAATGGTGACTAAAAACAGCCTGGTTACAAGCTTTCTTCAAAATATCTTCCTTTGTGTTCAGCAGAACAAAGAAATTCATACAGGTTTGAAACTACTGGAGGGTGAGTAAATGATGACAGAATTCTCATTTTTGGGTGAACTGTTCCTTTATGTAATCTTACGGAAGACGTAACTTTGGAAGATTGGTGATATGTGCTCCATGTCCCAATCTGAAATTTGTGAATCATTCTTCGGATCAGGACTTTGGAGCATGGATTGCCAACAATTCGATTGAGATTGGAACTTGAATCAGATTCTGACTTTGGAGAGCGGATGGAATCTTTTCATTTAGATCAGAACATTGGAGCAGGTTCACAAATTAAAATATTTGTAAAATGAGCTCTGAAGTCCCAATCTGAAATTTGCGAATTTGTTCAGATCGTGACTTCAGTTCACGACTCACTTGATTTTTTAGTTAAATGGTACAAAACATCAAAGCATTAAGGCAGTACATTTCAAAAAAAGAAAAGAGATGTCTTAAGAAAATGAATCAATGTAAAGGTGTAATAATAATTTTGGCCTATTGTTTACCACTTGTATAAACACAGTTTTGCTAGTTAAACTATGGTTAGTGTTGCCAAACAATGGTTCATTTGTTACTCAATGACTACCGTGATGAAACACACCCACACACACAATGACTTAAACTTAACTAAGGAGCCATACCACATTTTCCTTTTAGAAAAGTGGATTTATATCAGTGTTCTTTTGATTTTGGGTAACTGAGAAACTATTTTTGTAATTTAGTTATTAAGGCCATATGAGTAATGAGGAGAAGGAAATGTTTTATTGCTCTTCTCAGGTTTACAAATGAAACACGGGAAACAAAATGAGACATAGGTGAAGATTACACACTCAAAAGACAGTTTGAATCTCATGTCAAGCTTTTTGATACACTCTGTAAAATGTTTACATTTATGTGGGCTTGTTGTGTCTTAGTTGGTGATGCCCGCCAGACCACTGGGTTTATTTTTGACTAGTTCGCTTACACTCACCATTATGCGTTTTTCATATTCATGTGCACCACAATTTTGAAGGATTTTTGTAGCTGTGTGTAAATGTCAATGCAATCTGTTGTGGATTCCCCGCTGTGCGTGAGGGACTGATCTTTGACAAACACACTCCTGAAATGACAGTGACATTACAAATGATGTCTAAATATAGCCGAGGAAACTCCCCTGTCTGAAGGGACCCGCCGAACACATGTTTAAGAGAGGGCTAGGACAGGATAAATTTACTCTGAACACACTATGTAAAGTTCAGTCACCTTATATGTTTACATCAAAGAAACAGACAGAGGAAATGACACTTTTCTATATCAAAACCCTCTCAGTGTCATCAGAATGGAAATAGTGTGAGACAGCGCTCTCTGCTGGAGATAATAGACAGCACTAGATGGAGGATTGGTAGATACATTGATATATACATAGATCAGTGTTTCTCAAACTGGGGGCCGTGGCCCCCTTGGGGGCCGCCAGATGGCGCTAGGGGGGCCGCATCGAAATTGTATGAAATAAATAAATAAATAAATAAAATTACCTGTTTGTAAATCAGGTTTGTCAACCTATGTAAAATATAATGTTTTTTTTTTTTTAAATAGAAGTATAAAAAATGTAAATATAAATTTTACATAGCACACTACGCTGAACGTCACCAAAACCTCCGTTGACATGCCAGTGCACAGAACGGTTAAAAGAAAAATAGACCTGAGGGTACATACACTGTAAAGAGGCATCACTGTCATTCATCAATGTAAAATGTTTAATGCTCTTTTTTTTACAAATATATGCTATGTAAATTTATTTTTCACTATTCATCTTCTACGATGAACATCATAAATTACTGTTCAGTATTCAGTATTTTTGTGGCACTTTTATCACTTTTGCCAAAACTGTTTTAATACAATGTTATATTTTGTAAAATGTAAATTTAACAAACCAGAGAAATAAAGACTACAAACAGAATCTAAAATCTAAAATTAAGTAAAATCGTAAGTTTGAGGATGTTTTGCGTCATGATTTTTTTTTTTTTTTTTTTTTTGAGGAGGGGGGCCACAAAATGACTCACCCTACACAAGGGGGCCTCCTGCTGAAAAAGTTTGAGAACCACTGACATAGATACACACACACTGTAAGTCCTTTGCATAGATAGATAGACAGATAGATAATATCTACTCTGAATAAAAAGCCCGTAACTATTGGTTCTCAACACTTAATTAACATTTCAGCACAGTGTGTGGAGTTTTCTGACAGTCCCTAACAATTAGAGGACTCCTTTATGTGTCACCATCAACATTTTAAGTAAACCACACATGAATTGTTTTATTATTAAATATTTTTATTTTGATGACATGATTTCCATGACACTAAATCACATGTTTGTCCCATCTCTGTATTTATTAAAGCAGTGCGACACTGTAATATAATGCAGAATTTAAAATCATCCCGTTTGAGATAAAAAAAAAAATAAAATCAGCATATCAGTATAAAGTACAACAAACACTGTCATGACCGTTAAGAATATGTTTATCCCATTATTTTCATGACAGAAAAACAACATTTTTATACCATTACTATACTTATTAAAGCAATGCGATACTGATACTGCTTTTTATTTTCTATATACATACATAAAATCAGCAAAAACTGATAAATACTTGACAATCTGCATAAAATATAACCTAATAATAATTAAAAAAAAGATGGACATTCAAGTTACTAACTAGCGTGTATTTCATGACGTTCCCTTATGCTTCCCGCGCATGCGCAGATCAGCCGCTCGTACTCCGTTAGTTTTTGTCACAGACAGCAGCCGAAGGCCGAAAACATCCGACACCATGTCTCCGTCGCGCTGCTTCAACTCGCGTTTTTTACCGAAGCAACGCGCCCCTCACCCAGGCAACAGGCGCTAGAGGTTATTAATAACAAAACTCGGTCTTTTACGTCGAGTGTTTTTTCACGGTTTGACCATGGGTGTCGGTTACCGCTCCGCGTAACGCGCTCCAGGCAGAGATTATGGAGTAAACGCGCGTCGCGCGGCCGCTAGATTCATCATAACAGTAACAACACTGCTATGGCACTGTCGGTGATCCAGGCGTGTCGTAGTCTGGCCCTGTCCACCTGGCTGCTGTCCTTCTGCTTCGTCCATCTGCTGTGTTTGGACTTCACGGTGGCGGAGAAGGAGGAATGGTACACGGCGTTCGTTAACATCACGTACGTGGATCCGGTCACGGCCGAGGTCCGCACCGAGAAGACGGAGTGCGGGCGTTACGGGGAGCACTCGCTCAAACGCGAGGCCAGAGGAGTGCTGGCGATGCCCGTCTCTTCGCAGGACAGACACGCGTGCGATCCCAACAGCAGATTCACGCCGCGCGGATACGGCGCGTGGATCGCGCTCATCAGCCGCGGAAACTGCACGTACAGAGACAAAATCCGAAACGCCGTAGGGAAAAACGCATCAGCTGTGGTCATATTCAACGTGGGATCTACCAACCCCAACGAAACCATCACCATGTCAGATCCAGGTGATGCGCTTCGCTTCATCAAAATTCATCGTGCATGGTTGTGATAGATTACGACTGCGTGGCAGGTGTGATTATATTTAGAGTCATTTAGCAGTCGCTTTTGTTTTACCCATGAAGACAATGCAAGCAAGCAAAATAGTAATAATACGCAAGTGCTATGACAATTTTTTTTGTTTGTTTGTATACAATAAATAATAAGGAAACAAATATAGAGAGTAGAAAAAGAATAGAGAAAGTGTTTAGAAAACAAATAGAGTGCAAGTCGTAAAGGGTAAATCGTTGTATTTAGTTTTTTTTAAATAAAAGAGGATGAATAGGTAGAATTTAAATAGAGATTGCTGGAGTTAGAGGTTCAAATAAAGACAGGAAAGATGTGTTTTCAGCCGATTCTCTGATTGGGTTGTGCAGGTCGATCCAACCGGAGTGAACAGTTAGTGTAAAAGTCTGAAGTACTGAATTTAGCTAAAGTGGTGCTGAACCAGAGGTGGTTGCAAATCCATATTTGGTGATGGATTGATGGTAAATCCATAAATGCATGTCTTGCTAAATGTGATGGTAAGTGCACGAGTGTTAATAAAGGCATTCATCATCTGACAACTAGATATGCATGTCTGGTTATGTGTTACTGTGTGTCCATATAAGGTTATGAGTGATGGCTGATGCACTTTCAGTTGAACACAGAGATGAACAATTGCATATCTAGGATGTGTGAGGGATTATACATAAAATTGATTGCGTTTTGGTAAATGCGCAGTTAGAAATGCATGTCTGGTTTAAAGGAATAGTTCAGGCAGATATGAAAATTTGCTGAAAATGTGCTCCTCCTCAGTCCATCCGAGGTGTAGAGTTAGTTAGTTTCTTCACCAGATTTGGAGAATTTGCCATTGCTTGCTCACCAATGGCACCGCTGCAGTGAACGGGCGCCATCAGAATAAAAAAAAAAAAAAGGGCAGTAATCCACACCACTCCAGTCCATCAGTTAATGTCTTGTGAGTAGTTGTGTGTTTTTAAGAAACAAAAACATCGCATTATTGAAACCTCCGCTTTTGCCTAAAATACTAGTCCATAATAGCACTTTCTCCAGACGTTAAGAAAGACTGGAGTGGTGTGGATCAGCTGTTTTGACTGTCGTTCTGACAGCACCCATTCACTGCAGTTCAGGCCCCTAAAACAGTATTTCATCGGGCACTTTAATGTAAAGCTGTGTGGGTGTTTTGTCTGTGGGTTTTTGGACATCTCGATAAAGTTCACACGGTCCTGCAGGAAGTTGTTCGAACATTTGTGATGTGGCTCTGGTTCGCTGTCATCCAGCTGTGTTTGTATGTTCTCTCACATCTGGAGATCATGCTGCTTTGGACGTGATGTTGGCGTTCACCCTCGACTGGAACGGTCATTCTACATCTTAGAAAATGTTTTTCTCTTATCTTTCTCTATCTATTTGTGAGGTGTTTGCTGGTGTAGTTCCTCTCTTTGTTCTTCATCAGTGTACGTATGTTTCCAGTTGGCTTTCACTTTCTCTCAGAGAGGTTTGGGCTGAGGAGGTTGATGTTCGATGTGAAAGGTTTCCACTGGAGCGTTTGTGTTTTTCCATCGTAATATTAGCAGCATGTGCTTTTTCCATTGTAATATTTCTAGATCATTTTTTTAAGATTAACATTTTTGTTTTTCTAGGTCACCCCGGCCCCCACTTCATTTTTCTCGATCCTGCAACTTAACAAATCTATTGAAAGATGCCTAAAATGTACATTATTGATGCTGTATGAAATCCATTTCATTTTATTTAATTTTAATTTTTTATTCTTGAAATTAATAATGTTTTAATAATTTAAAAACGTGTATAATTGAGTTCATAAAACCTGAACCAAAATAATATTTATTACAGATACAGTACAATAATAATGCCTTATTTTTAAAACGCATCTGTTGTCTGGTTTATCTGGATTTTTGATTTAATACCAATTTCTTTTATGAAATGAAGGCCTGACTTGATAATTATAAATACTAACAATATTTTAAAGTGAAGGAATCAAATTCATGATACTTTGTTTAGAGAACAAAGCACTGCACGACACAGAGGTAACATAAACAAAACATTTATACTTTCTTCAAATTAAATGATTTTTTTTTTTGAAGACCTTTCACTTTCTGTGTATGATAGTTTAATCTGATTAATTCTACTTGTACTTAAATTTGTATCTCTGTGTGTTTCAGGCACAGGTGATGTGGTGGCCATCATGATTCCCGAGCCCAAGGGTCGTGATCTGGTTCTGCTGATGGAGAGGAACATCACCGTTCACATGCACATCACCATCGGAACACGCAACCTCCAGAAATACGTCAGCCGCACCTCCGTGGTATTCGTCTCCATCTCCTTCATCATTCTCATGATCATCTCTCTGGCCTGGCTCGTCTTTTACTACATCCAGCGCTTCAGATACGCCAACGCCAGGGACCGCAACCAGGTACAAACCTGAGAAGCTTTGTCTTATCTAAAGACTTGCTTGACAAGTGCAGCCTAAGTGTCCGAATGCCTTTTGCTGTGAAGGATTAGATCCTCATGTGTGTCGTTATTTTCATGTATTTTTAAAGGGGTCGTATGATGCGGTTTTAAGTTTTCACTTCTCTTTTACAAGCTGTTAGTGCAGAGAGAAAACCGGAAGAGATCAAACCCGAAGAGATATTCTTTATAAAAGTTATGACTTGTCCACACCCCCACTTTCTACGTCACAGAGTGCGTTTATTTTTTAAACACCGCTCAAATGTTTCCACAAAGAAAGAAGGCGGAGCTATTATTCTGGCTGTAGTGTTGCTGCGGGCGCCATGTTCTGGAGAC
>JAUCMU010000032.1:572528-586246 GCA_032275025.1 Enteromius treurensis | reverse complement strand
TATATATATATAAAATACAATGCACACACATATACAGTAGTCAACATTTGAAGTGGATCATAAAAGTTTATCAAAGCTGTCCTAAGACAAGAATAGGTATTGTTTTTGATTTGAGGACAAACTTGATGAAAGGTTTTGATCCACTCTGAATGTTGACTGCTGTATATATCTATGTAGGTAAGTTAGTAATATATAGATAAGTCCTCGATTTAGATAGAGTTATTAACTCACCTTTTAGTCTCGATACGAGCTTCAGCAAACTTGTGTCTGATCATAAAACTTGCCAAGGCATCTGCCACCTCGAAAATTCACAAAAAACAAATATTGCATTAAAACACGTGAGACAAGAATAACCAAACCATCTGTGTATAGATAAGATTCATAGAGATGAGTGAGTGACTGCTGAGCGTTTCGAGACCGTAAACATTCTTATAGTTTAAAATAACTCTTCTTTGTGAATATTTCATTTCATATGTAATTTTTTTTTGTAATAAAATCTGCTTTTTTTTTTTTTTTTTTGCATCACTACTCCATTCTTCAGTGTCACGTGATCCTTCAGAAGTCATGTATTTTATTGATTTTATATTTCTGGATTCACAGATGAATATAAAGTTTTTAAAAAATGCTTTTTTCTTAAAATATAAATCTTAACTGTCACTTTTGGTCAATGCAATGCATATAATTGCATATATAATTCTTAAAAGAAAATCGATCACGAGCTTGTGAATAGAAATGTGGATACGATGTACGCTCTTACTTTATCTGGGGTGTCCTCGTGCACTGCGTGTCCACAAGGGGGCAGCACCTGCATCATGAATTCACCTACAGAAAACATTATAGAATCGCATACTAGCATGTTTCTATCACCGCTATTATTCAGGTATAAACCCTATTGGCCAAGCTGGCCAATCACGGGCATTTTTGAAATCATTTATATAGATTGCTAGAGCAGATTTCAATGATTGTGCAGCTCAATGCATGATTGGTGTCAGAGGATACAGTTATTGATCAGACCCACCCTGCATCTGTCCAATGGTCAGGTCTCTGTCCAGTCGATCAATGCCTGAACACAGGACACGTTTCACATGAACCTGACACAACCGAGCAGTTTTGCTGCATAAATGTTTCCTTTTGATATTTAGATCAGCTTTATTGATGATTACATGTTGTAATATTTAGACTGTTGCTTAAAAGGAGGATAACTATTATGTGTGTTTCATGTGTTTGAGAGGAGTGCTTGTCTCTTGCCTGCCAGCAGGAAGAGTTTTGGGACGTTGCAGGACAGAAAGAGGTTGGATATCCCTCTGAACCAGCCGTCCCAGTATTTCTCTGCTTTAGACAGGTCGATTCTCCAGCTGTACACACTGCACGGCTGAAACACACACACACATCGCTCACGCTCAGCTCTTTGCCGTGCACTGTTTAGCTGCACACAGAGGGGAGGGGTCAAAGGTTAATAAATGTGAAATATGGGAGTATGTGACCAGTAGCTGGATTTCAGGTGTTATGGAAGCCAATTCCACCACATAAGTAGATTTAAAATGATGAGATCAGACAAAATTGAGAATCAAAATAATGAGATTAAACTAAGAACTGCATGCCAAGTCATAATAATGAGAAGTTTACTCTTTATCTTATAACTAAGCCATTAAAGTCAAAATTATTATTAAATGATGAGATGTATTTAATTATGAGTCACAATTAAAAGAAAAATTAGATTAAAAGCAGAATTGACGAAAAATGTAAGTTAAAAGTGTAAACAGGCATGACTATGAGATAAAAAAGGCTAAAATTTTGATGCTGAAATTTATTTAAATTTAAAGTAAATGGAGTGTAAACGGTCATAAAGTCAACTTTTGTGCAAAGTTGTAAATATGAGAAAAAAATAATATATGACAATAAATTATGAGCTGAAACAGTTTTCAAGATTAAAAAGTAGAAATTATGATGAACTTGAAATTGAGAAATAAAAATGTATGAGAATAAAATTTGACAAAAAAGTTCAGAAAAGATCAATCATGACAGTCGTAGTTGTATGATATTACAACTGTGATTTTTTGTGTCAAAACTGTGATTTCAAAAATTACATTGAGTAAACAGTCATAGTTGAGGAAGTCATAATTACGACATGACATCAAATTAAAATGACAAAAAAAATATCTAGCTATATTATGAGTTTAAACAATCTTAATTGAAAATAAAAAGGCTAAATTATGCCATGCTAAGTCATAAATATGCAACAAATATACAAAAAGGTTATGAAAATTTTACTTGAACTGGAATTATATTTTTGTAACCTGTCAGAAATGGCCTTCCATACGTTTGCATTTAATAGCGTGTGGTAGTGTATATGTAAGGCATCTAATTATTATGTATATACTGTACTGTACAGGTAGCCTGGTACAGTAACATTCATATCCACCTTTTTCCAGCCTATGGGTGAGACTTCCGGGATTAATAACAAGGAGAATATCAACGTGCAGTAAACATAGCAGGACACGGGACCAGAAGCTAGACCCATAGAATTTACAAATGGCGGCGTCTATTTTTTTACGCCAGGAAAAGGTGGTATTTACTCGCTGTTAGCACAGTTGTATTACAGCGGTCCAGTGTCTAGAGGAGCGAACCTCTGCCGATGTGCTGCTCTCTGCTTTATCTGTCACGTAGTTGAGGTCGTAAAACTCCTTGTGCCCCTCGACCACGCTCTCAGTGACCGGACTCACCGGCTCGGCTGAGTCACCTTCCTCCACCTCACACCTGAGACAAACACACTCATGAGTGACGGAGCACTGATGAAGAGTAGCGCGTCTGTGCTCAGAGCCTACCGTCTCACTTGTCCCACCATCGACACTTTAGCTGATTCAAGGTTTCTGATCTGTCCGCTTTTTACACTGCAAGCAGAAAAGAAACAGGATGCCTTAAAATAAATCTTTCAAAAGATATCAGTTTCAAACAAATGGTGTAATTTTATCAAAGAATTAAAAAAAAAATGAATTGTAGTTTCCAGAAAAATATTGAGCAGCACAACTTTTTTAACATTGATAATAATAAGAAATGTGTGTCGAGCAGTAAATCAGTTTATAATTATGATTTCTGAAGATCATGTGACACTGAAGCCTGGAGTAATGATGCTGAAAATACAGCTTCTTTAAATTGTAATAATATTTCAAAGTTTTACTGTATTTATTGTTGTAAATTATTGTTATTGACTTCATTAAAAATCCTTTTTAAAAATTCCTACCCCATACTTGCTCTGAAAGTAAATAAAAAAATAAAATAAAAATAACAATAATAATAAAAATGGTTGATTTTGAGAAATCCTGAAAACTGTGACATACCAGTAGTAATATTATGAGATAGTAAAAATCATAACTATGATAAAAAGCTGAAATTGAAATACCTGTATTTGAGTTAACAAGTCAGAATTGCGAGATTATATAAAATGATATAAAACATAATCATGACATAAAATTGAAACTTTATATGAGATATGAGATAAAACGCTGAAATGATGACATACTATAATTGTAAATCATAAGATAAAAAGCTAAGATTAAATCACAAGAAGCTGGAATTATGAAATAGATTATAAATAATTCTGAAAGTCATAAGTCTAGGCTTGACTGAGGGGTTTTACGTTATGTTCTTGTTGGGGCTTCAACACAATTCTTATCAGTCATTTCTCTCTGTTTTAGGCTTGGTTAGTGAAAGAGTTAGTAGGTTTATGATTAAGTTGTTAACTGGCCAGGAATGTTGTTGCTAATCAATAAGAGCTAGTCTTCCTCGGCTTAATCAGCAACACTTGTTTCCAACTGAATAAAAGCAGGACTGCAGTAATCCGACTGTAAACGTGTCTATGAATGGTCTGTGTGTTGTTTTCAGATCAGATCGGACTCTCTCATTATACGTGTTATCTGGACGCTGACCTCCATTCAATGGCGTGATCAATGGATTTGAACGATTTGGGTCGTCCTCTCAGGAAGTTCTGCATGCTGTGCAAGACGTCCATCGCACTGCCTGCGTGAGACACACACTCATTAGTATTTACACTCTGACCTTTGACCTCGTTCACAGCTAAATCATGCTGGACAGCTGGACTGAAGGAAAGTCACTTCGTGTTTTGGCAGAGGAGAAAGTTTGCTTTTAAAATGTTTAAAAAGTGTATGCTGCTGTTTCGTGTTGCCAGATGTCAGTGTTTCTCACCCTCCACCACGTCGATGGCCACGAGCCCCACCACAGAGGGCAGCAGCGCTCCACTGGCAGCGTGCACCGCTATGGCTCCGCCCACATTGTGACCCACCAGGATGATGGGGGGCGGAATCTCACCGTATGTCGCTCGCACCACATTGGCTACATCTCTGTGAGGACCGGAGGTGATTGGTTTAAACGCTAGATCTGAATAATGACATCTGTGTGTGTGTGTTTTACCTGGACATGGTCTGCGTGGGAAGGTCATCGGCGTGCCGGACTTGAGTCACGCCTGTTTGTGATTAAATTAGTCAGATTGGTGCACGCGGGTAACTTACAGGTTAAACATTGAACTAAAGCTCGACGTTTGAGCTCACCATGACCCCTTAGATCCATGGCCAAAACACGACAAGTGACCCGTCTGGTCATCGCTGCCTGTCCAGGACAAACTCAGAATCCATCATCAGACATTCATGTAATATTTCATTCGAATTTTGATTGACTTTTTATCTCATTATTGTAATCAGAAAGAAAGTTCATACCTCACAATTACGAATTTCTTTCTTTATTTTGATATATAATATTTTTATCCAACAGAGAAAAATTTTGCAAATATTTCAATGCAATAAACAAAGTACGTTGAAAGATATATAATGCGTTACAGTACACATTAAGAATATAATGCATTGCAAAGGCTTCAATTAAATGTTAACAAACATTTTGGTTTGGTCTTAAAATGAATGTTAACTGTATAAAACAAAAATATTTCAACTAGTTTCCAAAGCAACATTTCTTAGTATACTAAAATAATTAAAACTGAAATAAGAATGAACAAAGAATGAATACAAAAACATGTAATAATAATTTTAAAAAGATATTTAAAAAAAAATTGTAAAAAATAAACGACAAAATTTATAATTTTGTAACCTAACAATTAAAATGAAATTTGACAAATGCAAAATAGAAATATTAAAATAAACTAATAAAATTAATTTTTAAAAACACAGCCAAGTTACTAAAATAATGAATACATTTAAAATTTATTCACATAAAAAAAATGAAATAAACGTAATTCAAAATATTAAAAAAGCAACTAATAAAACTACCAAAATTACACACAAAAAATTACTAAAAAGAAAATGCAAATTCAAAATATAAAAAACATAATATAATACACAAGTTAGTTTTATTCAGAATCACTAATGCATTTTATTGGCTCAAACGTGAGTGTTCTGTGTGAATACATTCACTTACAATTATAGAATTTTTTAGGTTTACATTTATAACTATGCTTGTATAATATAAATAATAGTATAAAGTTGACAATTCTGACAACTGCTATGTTGATAATAATTAAGTTGATAAGTGTGTGTTTGTACCGTGAAAACAGCCGAGGACAGGGCCGAGTGTCCTCCTCCGTGAAGCAGAACTAGCAGTGGACCGTCCTGACCGCTTTTATACACACGAAACACGTGCTCACACACACCACAGTCAAGGAAAAACAGTCATACACACTTCTGTAATCATACACACATAAAGCACTCCGAGTGCACCTGTGATCTCAGGTGTTTGTGTGTGTGAAGGATATATCCTTAGTCTCTCCTGACCCGATGACCACGTCGTCCATCATTTCAAAATATTCGCTCCAGAACACGGGAGAGTAATCTCTCTTAGTGCTCACTCCGTGACTGAAACACAGAGACAGAGACTGTTATTACACTCCAGTCACATTCAGCTGTCAAAGACTCAAGGCCTTTAGTGTGTGTGCTTTTCACTTACAAAACATATCATTACAAAGTGAGATTTGAAATGCTGAAATAGTAGTTGAAAATATTTAATTAGTTCAACTAAAAATGTTTTTCACTTTTATTCAGCAAAGATGCATTACGTTGATCAATATATTTGACAATATATAATCTATTCATTTGTGAATCCAGAACATTTCTTACATTTTCACAAAAATATTGAGCAGCAGGACAGCAATTCTCGTCATTATACATTACCATCACTCTGTTCTTCTATTTGATAATGTTCAGTGCTTTGCTACAATGTGTATTGTTAAAAGCGCTATAGAAATAAAAGTGACTTGACTTGACTGATTTCAACATTGATAATAATCAGAAATGTCTCAATCAGTATATTATTGTGATTTCTGAAGGATCATGTGACTCTGAAGACTGGAGTAATGATGCTGAAAATACAGCTTTGATCACAGAAATAAATGACAGTTTAACAGATATTCACGCAGAAACAGCTGTTTGAAATTATAATAATGTTACATACTTGTAACTTTATTTTTGACCAAGAAAGTGCAGCCTCTGTGAGCAAAAAAAAAAAAAAAGACTTTTCATATTTAACAGTAGTGTAAGTCTAACATTGTTGAAGTATGAAGAGTGACATTCATCCTGCAGTGTTGAATGAATCCTCAAATAACTGTTTCCTGTTACTTGATCAGGCATTAAGCAACTGTTTCTCCAATCTGAAGCTGAAATGAAGAATTAACATGAAATGATTTGGGTTTTGCTTTTGTAAATTATTTTTTGCGTTTCTTTAAGCGCAAGCAAAACATCTGGTTTCTTGCAGG
Source organism: Enteromius treurensis (assembly GCA_032275025.1). NCBI lineage: Eukaryota > Metazoa > Chordata > Actinopteri > Cypriniformes > Cyprinidae > Enteromius > Enteromius treurensis. Next base: position 579,474 of record JAUCMU010000032.1, on the reverse strand, counting down.
TCTAGGCTGGTTATTTATCTTCAGTTATAGAGTCGAAAGAAAAGCAAGACTGCATAAAACCAGATGAATTATTTAATGCTGAAGGGTTTTTCTAGCTCAGATGTTTCTCTGTGAGGAAAATAATGCATTTGAAGAAATAAACAAACACACACGAGTCAGTAGAAATTCTATGAGTAACAGTATAGAGCTATAAAATAAAAACATGGAGAATCTGATGAGAAATATCTGAGATTTCTAGGCTCTTGCGATTTTAAAGAGACCTCTTTTATGACTTTCACAATTACAGCTTAAATCATCAATAAACTGTAGAAGTGACATTTAAGATTTCAATTCGACTTTACCTTCAGATTTCATTTTTTGTTCAAAAACGTCTTTTAATTGTATCACTATTTTCTTGTAGTAAAGTTACACTCTACAATAAGGCCTGATTAGAATTAACAATGGCATTTGTTACAGTATTAATGTATCTTTGTTAATGTTAGTTATTAATTGTGCTGACAAACTATTAATCACGATTAAACATCCAAAATAAATGTGTTTGTTTACATATGTGTGTGTACTGTGTATATATAAATTCATGCACATGCATGTAAAGACAGATTTTATTTTTTTAAATATATTTATATATAAATTATATATTTATATATGTAAATATTCAAAATAAATGCATGCATGATAATTGTGCATTATAACATATACCATTTAAACAAAAGCTTTTATTTTGGATGCAATTAATCACGATTAATCATTTGACAGCAGTTTTAGCATTTAATCATCAGTTATCAGGCTAATTAATTAATATGAACAAATACGATTTTATTAATATGTTAGGAAATAAGACTAACAAATGTTTTAGAAATGTTGTTTTATTCATTGCTAGTTCATGTATTTAATTGATGTTTTATGTTTAAAAAGCAATTTAGCATTTTCTTTTAAAAAATAAATTTGATGGTGATGTTTTGTCACCTAGCTCTTAATTCCTGGTTCTGGAGAGCCTCTAATTAAGCGCATATAAATTGTGTTAATTACAAACAGCTGTGTAGGATCAGTGGCATGTTCCATAAAACAAGATTACCAAATAAGCCAGGTTTATTTCAGTTAGTCTGACTTATTTTGTAACAAATCTACTGACAATAAGCCTGACTATAAGCCTCTGAAAGATTAGTAAATGTGAATGCTGTAAACATCCAGACTCGGCTCAGAGTTGCTGTGTGTCTTACTTCTCGGTGTCGAAGCTTCAGAGCTCAGGTGTGAGGAGCGACTCTCAGCGGACGAGCGCCCGGAGGCCATGAGAGACACGGACGGACAGAGAGAGAGAGAGAGACGGAGACTGAACAAACGGCCAGACCCAGTTAAAGAGCACTGACGCTCGGTACTCGAGCCAACAGCAGACAGATGGAGCTGACAGATGAGTGCTTCTGTCATTGATCCTGGAGCAAAAAAAAAAACAGTTTGGTGAATTTGAGGTTTACACGTCATTTGAAAGCTGAATACATAAGCTTTCGTTGATCTATAGTTTCTTAGGATAGGACAGTATTTGACTGAGATACAACTATTTAAAAATATTGAGGAAATCACATTGAAAGTTATCCAAATGTTCATAGCAATGCATATTACTAATCAAAAATGAAGTTTTGATATATTTACAGTAGGAAGGTTACAAAATATCTTCTTGGAACATGATATTTACTTAATATCCTAAAGATTTTTGGCTTGAAATTTGATGCATACATTGTATTGTAGACTATTGCTACAAATATACCTGTGCTGCTTATAAAATCTCTCAGATTTATCAGTTTAAGGGATTAAATGCAGAGCAAATAGAAACTCCTGCTTATCTAAATATCTCAAACTGCTCACATTCACTCAAGATGCTGCCAAATCTGCATCAAAAGGCAGAGATCTTAATATTAGCTCAAACGTCATCACAATCAATCATTTGAACTGCTTTATACTCTTGATTTATGATGAAAGGGACTTACTTTGTGAACTGTTGACTCATTTTTGTTTCTATTTTTAGGATTAACATCTGAGACAAAACAATATACGTATTGCGTCAGGCTTCTCTTTGTCACGTACACACATTTAAAAGTATATTAACATGATATAATACCTTGATACAAATTGTTATTTTTGTTTTTTTATTTTATTATATAATGTAAATGCTAGTATGAATATAAAAGTTAAAACATAATTATAAAGTGGGTATATGCAATGCATATTTATATATTGTAAAATATAATTTATTACAATTGTATGCATGTTTGTTTTTGTTTTTCTTTTATAATAATAATATGAGTAAATTAGATATGTGACCCTGGAGCACAAAAGGAGTCATAAGTAGCACAGGTATATATATATATAGCCCAGCAATAGTGAAAGATGCATTATATGGGTCAAAATTATACATCATAGGATATTAAGTAAAGATAGTTTGTACATTTTCTACTGAAAATGTATCACACTTAATTTTTGATTAGTAATATGCACTGCTAAGAACTTCATTTGGACAACTTTAAAAGTGAATTCTAGATCTAGATTGCAGATTTTCAAATAGTTGTATCTCAGCCAAATGTTTCCCTATCCTAACAAAATATATCCGAACAAACCATACATCAATTGAAACCTTTTTATAAGCTTTTTGTCACAAACTTGACCCTTATTCCTGTTTTTTTTTTTGGTCCATATTGATCTTAAGTTGGGAATGTAATTGGTGGTATGTGGTTTAAGGATTTTAAAACATATTCTGGTCTATTGGAATTACATTAAATAGTAAATAAATAAAGGATTTTTAACTTTTGTTGACAAAAATAATAAAATACAGATTAAATACATTGATGTTTAACAATCTAAAATAGAGAGACAATTGCAAATCGATGCGTGACCCGTATCCCGTGCGCGCGCGTGCGTGCGTCATCTTCTGCAGAACGGAGCGTCGTCACTTATTCAAGCGTGAGAGGGAAAACCGTTCACTGAAGCATCCCCGAGCAGAGGCTCATTCAGAGGAACAATCTCTGAGCTCGGTGCTGGACACATTAAATAGTGAGTATGATTGTGCTTTAAATTGATAAAGAACTGGCTTGTGTAGTTCGTTTATAACGACAGTGTTTACTGGTGTTGTGTGTAGTTAAGGGCATTCGCATCTAAATTAGAATCTCTGCCCCTTCTTTATAGAGGTACACGCGGGAAACGTGGTAACTTGATAGAAGAAATTAGAACCGAATATAGTGTGGCATTAAATGAATGTAAAGGGATGAGTAAAACTGACATGCCAAACTAATATAGTTTAAAAGGTGAAAACGAAATTTTGCTGCATAGATAGACAGGTCTGTTTTGCAGATTTTTAAATGTATTCATTTATGTAGTTGCTTTGGTTCTGTTTTCACAAGTGACTTGATTTTTTAAGTCCAAAATCTTTCTTCAATCAGGGTTGTAAGGGTTCCCTTACAAAAGCATGGTGTTATTATAGGAAACAGGCTGTTTTTTCTTTTTCTTTTTCTTTTTTTTGGTTTTGCTATGGTAACCATGTTTAGTTTTAATAAAGGTAAACCCATGGCTATATTCTTTAAGGTTTGGTTTAATCATCACAATCCAGCAATAGTATCTTTTCAGTTTGGTAAATGTAAAGATCAGCTCAGTATGCATGCTAATGTACGGTTGTTAGGAGTGCATTTACAGTACCTAACTAAACTGACATAAAATCTATACTTTCCATAATCCTGTCTTTCCATTGCCACTTAAAATGTTCGATCAATGAACACATAACAAAGAAAATTAAACACGGCTTTAAAGCCAGAAAACAAATGTATGTCCTTGAAAAAATACATTTATTTGTGTATTAAGGTTTATTATTTTGTCAAAATATTCTTCAAATGTGTTGTTTTTGCTACACAGATGTTGCACATTCGTAACTAGGACATCACTAAATCAGATTGTGACTACTAGATCCTTCAACTATCATTGGTTTCATGGAATCCCGACCTGCTTTCCTTCATCCCCCTGGAAATAATGAGCCCAAAGCATGCTGGGAATCTGAGTCTCAGCTCAGGAAGGGAAACCGCTCTCCTGGAACCAGGACAAGACTTGGAGAGAAACATGGGGCTGAAGTACAAGCTAAAGACCAGGAGGAGAGATCCACCTCCAGGGAATCCGCTGGCCATGTGAAAACACTAAAACACAATGCATTAGCCTCCGCTGCCATTCCAGCTTCAGCAGTACTCACTGCATCCACAGCTGCATCAAAAATACCCACCATGCACTCAGCGACAACCAAACAGGTCACTGCAGGGATAGCCAGTACTACTGCTAAAACTGCATTGAAAAAAACAACCAAAACAACTGCACTTGGAGTGGAGGTCTTAAGTTTATCCAGCCAAAGTGGACCCAGTGGTACAAAACCAAGATCCCCAAATGCGAGCCACGAGAAGAAGCTACAAGCGAGTGTGAAAACATTTCCCAATAACATGCAAAAAACTGCCTCAGCATCTCATATCATGGGCTCACCAGATCCCCCACAAAAGACTCTTCAAAAAACATCATCTGCTTCCCATATTTCCTCAACTGACTCTCCCAAGAGTCTCAATCGGACTCTCTCGCATATTCCTAGAGCTACATCCAGCCCCAAACTTAAACCGCCCCATCCTGCATCTCTCAAGGTGGACAAAACCGAGCGCATAAGAACAGTCAAGAGCAAAGAAGGACTGCTGTCTTCTCCGAAAGATAAAATGATTGACACGCTAGTGGAGAGCAACCTGCAGCTAGGGACGAAAGCAGCGGTAGGGGGGAGTCCTCAGGGACAAAAGGAGAAAGAGATAAAGAGCGGGAACGAGAAAAAAACAGAGATGCTAAGAGATGAAATAAAAGACATTGTCCTTCAGGGACACGGTCTTGGAAGAAGTGACGTCATCTCGAACTCAAAAGGTTGCAAAGAAATGTCCTCTCTGTCGTTGTGTCATGCCGAAAAGCTGAAAGAGCCAGAAGGCAAGACTGACGCATATGTCACGACCCAAGAGAGACACGCAGGAAAGAGTCAGAGTGTCTGGGAAAAGAAAGGAAGGGAGGAAGCAGAGAGCGAGGAGAGGAGGAACACAGGAGAGAGCAAGGAAGAAGCTGAGATTAAGAATGTCAAAATGGTCAAGAAGGATACTGTTACAAATGAAAAGGATAAGATTCTGACACCCAAAAACTTGAAGGATGCTGTGACAATGACTGTTGAAGGTTTCCCAGTGACCGAGATGAAGGATGCAGCACTGCAGGTGGATCTGCAGCCGGTGTACGTTGACGTCGAGGTCCAGACAAATGTGGAGGTCTGCAGTAGATCCACAGACCCAATTCCAGTCCACAATGTTAAACCCTCTAAAGCTGTCCTGCAAAATGAGCTCAACCCCGACAGCAACTCGGATTCAGATTGGTTGCCAAATGTAACCTCACCGGATCCCAAACCAATGGGAGCCAAGCCTAGATTTTTAGGTCCACCTCCTTATAAGTCTCCCAATATCCAGAAACCTGTTCAACACATCTGTCAAATAGAGATTGAACTTTGTAGCCAGTCCCTGCAAATTCTCAGTTCGGTTCCCAGTGAGTTCGACTCAACTTGTCAAGAGTCGACTGGGGTGGCGGAGAAGACCTCTGGGGACTCATTTAAGCTGTTGGACTCTGGGAGAACTCCAGGAGTGGAAGGAGAAAAGGAGGAGAGCAGTACACCGCAGGAGATCGTCTGGGATGAGCAGGGAATGACGTGGGAAGTCTATGGGGCATCGCTGGATATGGAGTCCTTGGGATTTGCCATCCAGAACCACCTTCAGTGTAAAATTCGTGAACAAGAGCGGCGTATTGGCACGCTCCGAAAGTCCATATGCCTCTCTGAACAATCACCTGGAATGGGTAGGACGGGAAAGAAGAGGAACGTCTTCAGGTCACTGTTTGCTGGATCTAGGTGCTGCTCGAAACCACGACCCAAACAGGAAGCAGAAAAGTAACTTGTTGACTTGAATATATTTTGTAAATTTGCTACACTGGAAAATGTATAGAAGATCTTAAAATGTCACCAAAAAAAATGTAGCTTCATGTAAGTTTTAGACCAGAATTCACCAGGCTCTTGGAGGGCCGGTGCCCTGCAGAGTTTAGCTACAACCCTAATCAAACACATCTGAAGCAGCTTTTCAAGGTCTTACTAGGCATATTAGAACCTATTAGAAACCAGGCAGGTGTGTTGAGGCAAGTTGGAGTTAAACTCTGCTGGACACCAGCTTACCAGAATCTAGTTTGCTGTTCACTGACCATGTTCAGAAGTTGAAGCTTCTGAAGTGATTTCTTGTCCTTGTCCCAAATGGCAAGCTTGGTGTGAACTTATGGTCTCATGCCCTACACTTGTTCTTTACTATCAAGTGCTTGAGACTAGAGTTTCCACTGTTGAGAGGTGGCACTTTTAGCCATACTGGTACAGACTACTACTCAACTGTCAACCTTTCGGGTTTTGAAGGTCTGGAAGGTTCTTAAAGGGGTAGTTCTCTCAAAAATGAACATTCTATCATCATTAACTCATGTTGTTCCGATCCTTCTGTGACTTTTATCTTCTATATATCCCTAAAGAAGAATGTTTTAAAAAACACTGGGTACCAAAAACCTTGGACCCCATTGACTTCTATTGCATTCCCAAAAAGACCCGGAGAGCGGGATGTATATGATTGCATTGGACTATCCTTTTAAGACTAATTTCCTGCCAAATTAAACACCAATTTAATTTTGGATTAGTGTGTTCACACTGTTGCCATGCAGGGTGGAAATTGCAGTTGTTTACCAAGTCCAACTTCTAACAATTTAAAATGTTGGTATTTACTCACATGGAAAGAATCTATGTGAAGATATATGCGCATATATGAAACCTATATGCAGTATATAAGCGCATATATGAAACCTATATGCAGTATATATGCACATATATGAT
>JAUCMU010000032.1:540186-552214 GCA_032275025.1 Enteromius treurensis | reverse complement strand
GAAGTAGGAAACGATGGTGTTTGAGACTCACAGTATGTTATGTCCATGTACTGAACTGTTATTATTCAACCATGCCACAGTAAATTCAGTTTTCCATTCTATGGCACCTTTAATATTACCAGAGAAAGTTTAGTTTAGTTTTTTAACATATGTATCTTTTAAAAGATCGACCGCAGTCTGTGTCTTTCATAAGCGTAAAGCAGGAACTCTGTCATCTTTCTGTTATCATTGCTCAGCCCTGTTTGAAGAGAGGAAAGGAAACGATGGTGAAGCTGCTCTGGTCTCAGTCGTGTCCAGCAGAGCTTTGGTTTCTTCAGTGTTTTCTGCTGTATTATCACAGAACTGAGCGGCTTCACATTGCTACACAACCCACCATTTAATTTTTTAATTATTGTTACTGTCCTACAACATGATTAGACCTACAAAAATACCAAGCTGGTGTTAACAAAAATCTATTTTTTGTCATTTTACAGTTACATTTCTTATAACATTAGTCTTAGTAATGTAGTGAATTGTGAATAAAAACGGACAATAACATAAATTTAAGCTGAAGTTCTTAAAGCTAAAACTAATTTATATATATATATATATATATATATATATATATATATATACAAACACACATATGTATAAATATTCACATTTTCTCATTTTGTTTAATCACTAAAATAACTCAAATCCGGAAAAAAAATAATAATACCATTGCAAGATTGCTCAAATCAAAATGAAAACTGAAAATGTAAAAGGAAAAGCTAGCATAATTCAAACTATGAATAAATCTCAAACTATATAGCCTATGCTATGATATATTCAATGATAGTTTGAGAGTGGAGTTTAGCATCACAGTGATTTGTGCATCCAGCTGCAGGTCAGAGACAGGAAGTGGATGTTCTGAGAGGAAGCTGTCTGCAGCTCTCTCTCTTTTAGGATGATGGGGGATGATGGGAAGGCGGGGTGTTTTGACCTACATTCACACACTCTTTCAGTGCTGCCTGCGAGCGCTGAGCATCATTAGCATCGCAGGGAAAGATGCCACTTCCTGTTTTCTCCTAATTGTTCATTCTGTTTTCTGTCACATCTGCTCATTACGGAGCATTATAAGGCTCTTAACAGGTTCTTTCACAATACCCATCATTTACCTCGGATATACTGGAATATTTCTCTTTCATCTCCTCTTATCCACCACGGTCTCTCTCTCTCTCTATCCGCCTGTCGTCTTCACCTTTTATTGTTTATTTCTGCTGCTCTTTTGTAGTTGCATATAATAAATGAACATTAATAATACAATAATATTATTGATGAAATATTATATTATTGTAGTAAAGATAGACTTCTGAAATCAAATGAGCACTTGTAGTTTCAGTTTTATAAAAACAAGCCCTTATGGCAATCTGTAAGTCAATGAGTTGGTGAAAGATTTAAAAAAATATATTTTTAGATATATAATAAAAAAATTTATTTATAAATATAATTTGAGTCGTAGGTGTGCCATTTATGATTTGATTTATTAATATCATTTCTGTTCTTGGTGTGCTGCTTTTTTATGTAATTTATTATTTATTAAATCTAATTTCAGTTGTAGATGTGCTATTAATTTTTATGTATTTATTAAAAGAATTCACAATCTATCCTGTGTGTTAATGAAATTAAAATTATTTAATTTAAAAACTAATTAAATAAATATGCATTTTAATAAAATGTTTTTTTTTAATTTATAAATAAAATTGTAGCATCTATTATTTATTTATTTGTAAATATAATTTCAATTGTAGGTGGGCTATTAATTTGTATTTATTAATAAAAGTACAATCTATCCTGTGTGTTAATTAATTTATTGTTTTAAAAGTAAAATTGAAAAAAATATATAATTAACCAAATATGCATTTTATTCAAATATATTTTATTCTTAAATATAATTTTAGCATCTTTTATTATTTATTTCTAAATATAATTTCAGTTCACATTTGGTGCGCTATTTTGTTATCTGATTTATTTTATTCATAAATATAATTTCAGCTATATTTTTTAATATAACTTTAGCTTATATTCATTTGAATTGAAAATATTGTGATCATTTCTTGAGACAAGCACAGTTTTATGATGTTCATATTTATCCTCCTATAATAGGCATGCTGGTGTTGTTGTGTGTTTTGTCTGATTCTCACCCAGTCCTGTGAGTGAAAGGAAGAAGGGTAGAAAAGGACGTGTGTGAGTGACTCAGCGGCAGGCGGGTCATTAAGACCCATTAAACACCCCCCCTGCAGCAGATCCAGGCCCGGAGGCCTTACACAGCCTCCTGGGAGCCTCAGCAACCCCCCTTCTTCTGACAGAGCCGTCAATGAAAGCTAATCCATAGCAAGCCTTAGCTTCAGCTGACAATGTCTTCATCAGCCCTCTTTACTAGGCCAGCTTTAAACTAGCACTGTCGACAAAACCAGAAATCAACAAAAAATCTGATTCTGGCAATATTCTGAATGAAGCGGGAGAAGACACCATTAACTGACGCTTGACTCTCCCTATTATCCCTTTTCATACATTTATTTAAATGAACGATTGTTGAATAATGACATGGTGCATGCCTTCTGTGCATGTTTCAACTTCTCCTTCCTATTGGATAACTGTCTGAAATAAGCTGTGTCCTCTTTTAGTTTGTTTTTTGAAAAGATGTAATTGCAATATTGCTGTGTAACATTGTTATATTTTCTCGATTGTTAAAAAAGAAAAAGACTGCAATCCAAAAAAGCATGGTTTTATTATATAATGCATGTATTCAAAAAAACAACATGGTATTGTAATATAGCGCATGTCCTGAGCTAAACCATAGTAATACAATGATAATATCTTCAAAAGCAGAGTAGTACTATGATGCATGCATTTAAAAACATGGTTATTTAAATATTTTTGGACATGTGCTCTGATATACTATGTTGTTATTTTTTGTTTGCATGCATGTGTACGTGCACGTTTTTTAATATGCTAACGTGATACTGTGGCTTTGTATGGACCATATTAATATGATTTTGTACATGCATTATTAGTGCAATACCATGATAATACCTCGGGTTTTGGAATTATGCCGTGTCTGTTTATGGTAATATCATGGTATATCCCAAAATGCCACGCTATTATCAGAACCATAGTACATCTTTGGATGCTATATGCGGAGAGAGACTGTGTGTGTGTGTGTGTATGTGTGAGAGAGAGAGAGAGTGACACACTCACACACACACACACACACACACACACAGAAAGAGAGAGAGTGAGAGAGAGAGGATCACAGCGGCTCTACGGCCACAGACGAGCGTCACACCGACACATCCGTCGGGCTTTCCGGTGAAACGCGCGACACAGGCCTGCGTCCGCCACCGTAAACCGACACACACACCGCGGATCGGTCGCGTCTCGTATGAGGCACACGAGCAGCCAAACCCTTACAGCAGAAACGGACGAGTGCTTGATGACGGCGGTCGGGAAGAAAACGAGGAGAATCCAGGAATAACGCGCGACACCGGAGCGACATTATCTTCATTCCGAGGTAACGCGTGATCGCCTTTCATGTGTGATTGTCAATGTTCCGTTACAGGCGGGTTTTAGACGTCGTTTTATGCATTGGCACAGAATTGCATTGCCTCCTTCCCTGCATAACGTTATATGGTGCTCTAATTGAACAGTATATATAGTGTCTATCCAAGAGTCGTTGAATAGAGAAACAGACGTGACACCCCACAGTAAACCCGTCGGGCGGCTGCACAGGTGCATCTCTCGTGGATTTAGGGAGATCCTGAAATCACAGATCATACAACCTATAAAAGACATTATACATGTTTATACTTAAACAATTATAGCGTATATTACGGTACAGATAATGTGGATAAATGTTACTTAGCGCGGTTTTCGCGTCCCTGATTGATGCCTTGTTGAAATAACAGAGATGATGTTGGTCTTAAAGGGACATGTCACCTAAAAAAGCAAATTGAGTCAATATTTATTCACCCTCATGACGTTACAAACTCGTGAACTTTACAGTATCTAGCATTGTTCGGAACACATCGCCAGTGGTATTCGCTTCAATAAAAAAATTGCCAGCCATGTTCCATACAATGCTTTTGCGTCATTGAATACTGTAAAGTTCACGTTGTCATGACGGTGAGTTAATATTGGCAGAATTTGCATTTTTAGTTATACCGTCCCTTTAAGACTAACGTCTCTTGTTATTTCCACATGGATGGGGGCTGAGTGATGAAGGCTAAAAAGGATGTACATTCATTATGAAGAAATACATTTGTATAAGCGACTTCCATTGTTCTCAAAAATTATATAAATGGTGTTTAAAAATGTTGGGTGTACTGTTCCTTTAATGTGTGCGCCTTGGGGATTGTGGGGGAAGGATATGTTTCCAAATAGCTGATGGGTAACACAAGAGCTCCCCAGTGAGGGATATTGGCATAATTAGTTGTGGTAATGGTACAAGCCCTCGGTCTGGCAATGCTTAGAGTTTAAACACTTTAAGAATGGTATTTAAATGTATTGGACATATAGGGAGACAATAATCTCATTGTGTTTATCTCACTGCGAGAGTGACAAAGAGGCATCTTTACAAACACATTTAGCAGATCTAATAAAATTGCACAGTACATCAAATCAATAATAGCTTCCTGAACAGCATAAAAATGCTGAAAGGCCCATTTCAAAGACTCGAGAAATGTTGCAAATGGAATGTAACAGCGTTCTTTATGAGGCTGTGACATCACTATGGGGCTGTATGGTGTCCGTGGTAACAGTGGAACTGTAGAATTGTTTATGTCCTTGGTAAGCGCTCCGTCGATTGAGTTAATCAATGCTGCCTCACGCACTTACACATGCACTTCTAAAAGCATTAGGTCACGTTTGCAGGCTTGAAAGCTTTGGGGGTCAAACCGAGGCTGGGTTTTCTTGACCTCTGCGTGCACACCTTCACAAATATAAAGGTTTGGTTCATTAAATTGGCCTGAAGAGCAGTCGTTAGCACATCAGTATTCACACGTTAGCAGCTGTCAACCCCCACTTCACTCTAATCCACCAATTAGGATCCAATAATATAAAAACTGTACATCATAAAGACAATAAATGCATGTTGCTGCTCTTTTTAATTGCCCTTTTTCCCATATTTTAGTCATACTAAATTTAGTAAACACTCAAAATGAATCCTGCAAAAACTGTGAAATCAGACATTGTACTTTTGGTGCTTTTCCACTGCATAGTACGGTACGGTTCAGTACAGCTCACTTTTGGGGGTTTTCCACTGGTAACAGTACCTGGGACTTGGTCCTTTTTTTAGTACCACCTCAACCAAGCGAGCCGTACCGTTACCAAAACGTGACGTGTAAACTCTCCTGACACAACAGACCTGCTAGATTTAAATCAGCACAGCCAGCAAAGGATCGGACGCAACTGTTTTGTTTGAAGAAACACACTTTTTTGTATCAACCAAAAATGGCTGTTTCCAGGTCTATTGAGGAAGTGGATCCAGCGAGAGCTTGATGGGGCGACGCGGAATGAAAAATGCTCCATTGTTGAGTGTTTGTTTGTGGCGCGTTTACGGTGATGTCACGGCAGTAGAGGCGGCGCAACTATAATGACACATGAATAATCCCGCCCACTCTTAAGCGGTACTAAACTGCATTGGAAATGCAAACCGATCCGAAACTGAGCCGTGCCGTAATGAGCCGTGTCGAGCTGAGTCGTACCACGCAGTGGAAAAGCGCCATTACACAGCTGGGGAGTACCTGGTCCTCACAGGCCAACAGGGACAGACATGTCTTCACTAAACTAGACCATTGGAATGTTTGCTGAAATTTTGATTTTATCAACTGGCTAGTCAGTTGCATTTATCGTTGTCGGTTAACTTTAAGCATTACTGCTTGCTGTGACAATATAGCTACACTCTTAAAAATAAAGGTGCAGCGATGCCGAAGGACCATTTATTTTCAAAAAGAACCATTTAGACAAAGATTCTTTAAAGAACAATCTCTTTCTTATCTTTTTATAATCTGTAGAACCTTTTTTCGCAACAAAGGTTCTTCCAATGTTAAAGTTCCTTTATGGAACCATTTAGACAAAAAAGGTTATTCTATGGCATCATGAAGGACCTTTATTTTTAAGAGTGTATATAGCTTGGTGATTATATAATTGGTGTATATAGTTTATATATTGTATGAAAATATATCAATGGGGGTTTTAGTGGGTAGGACTTATTGGTCCATTAAAGAGATTAAAAAACTTTCTTGGGTCCCCAAAGAGAAGGGGCCCCCAAAATGCTTTTCACAAGATGTGCATTAAGCACGGACACGCAAATTGTTACAGTGTTTATTACCACGACCGTCTGTGTGTCGGAGTTGAACGTGCGTGTATCCTGCATGTAGCAAACGAAAATCTGAAGCTGACTGCCGCACGAACGCGAGGTGTCTCAATCTTTCCCGCTGCGCTCCTCTCTCTGCTTCTGCTCCGTTCAGCTAAAAACTGTCGCTTACATTAAGTGCGTTTTCGTTTTAAAAAGCAAAACTTTGCGCGCCTGTCCCGGCGTTTTCCACCCTCAAAAACGGACACTTTTGAAAACTGCAGACCCAATTTTACTTTGAAAACTCCGGGGAAGGTTTAAAGCCTGTGTAAACGATGATCGTTTTTATTATAAACGCCATCTTAAAACGAAAACACAATGGTGTTAACGGAGCGCGGTAAAGTTATGTCTCATTCTTTATTTAATATTCGCCTATGCTGCTTTAGGGAGCGTCTGCAAATTTACTGCTCAGAACTAAACGAGGTACAAATTTCTACTAATCGCGCCTAATTTCACATGCAAGCACCGCTGTTGTCATTTTCTTATGCGTAGCCTGTTTGATTTTATCAGACGACGACGACTCGAACACTGTTCTGTCACTATTTCACATTCATCGCGTTTTATGACAACAGAAACACAAATATAAATCAAAAAAAACATTTGCTGGGAATTTAGCTGCATCAGAATACAATATGTGGACACATTAGGCTATGTGTAACCTAAAAAGGTTTGTGTCAGTATATATAATAAGTAATATAATAATGTATACTTCTGTATCTCAACCGTAAAAACAATTGCTATGTTGTCTACAACATGAAATAATAAAAGTGTCTGCTAATTGAATACATGTAAATGTTAATGAAAACTGTATAAAACACTGGACATAACTATGGGGCACCAATGTGCAGCAGCAACTTTGACAACAAAAAATGGGAACCTCAAGGTTGATTGAAGTAAATGTGTGCAAATGTAGGGCCCCATTCCTTTATTTGCCTGAGGCCCCAAATTCACCAAATTCCGCCCCTGCTAAATAAGTAAACGCCGTTGCAGTCCATGAAACATAGGAAACTTATATGAAAAGAAAACAGTTAGTCAGAAAGCTGCGCACGTCAGCCAATTGGCTGCGCGCTATTATCTGCTGCTGGCTGCTCTTTGCTGCATTACATGGATTTCTATGGTGGCAGATCTATGCCATTAATCAGCGAGAACACCACTGATGCTGGCGCGCGGGGTAATTCATTTCCGCTAGAGAAAAACAGATCTACACATGAGGAAACGGGAGCACGCAAGCTCATTTCAAACCCTCGCACACGCTTGACATGTAGAGTACAATCATATCTACCCAAAGTGAGCTAGACGCAAGGCCCTGGAGTCATTGGTGATAGCAAGGAAGAAGAAAAAACTGTAGAAAGCTGGAAGAAGTGCACTGTACCGAAGGGACTGGCACAATAGTCTAATAAGTTCTATTTTGGAATAAATGTATGTTAAATTTTCCAGTGTTATCTCAGTGTTCTTTACTTTTAAGAATTTCCAAGGAACTGGGACTGTATTTTCATATAAGAACTTTGTGTGTGTATAGGGGGAGCCCTGAATGGCAGAGGTTGGTGGCAATGTAATTATATGATATTTGCTGCAGGGGCACAGGCTTCGATAATCTCCCTCCTTTTTGACCATAACTCTGTTTGCATCCCTGTTTAGATGAGCGAGGAGAATATCCCTGTGTCTCTCTGCTTCCTCTCGCTATCTGGCCATGATGAGCCAATCATAAGATAATTCAAAACCGTGGATTCTCATCTGTCTTAGAGGGGACAGAGCCACATCCATGCACCGAAGGGCAGGACAGATTATTGATATGCAATCCCCTCGAAGGCGAATCTCAAGAGTGGCCTGTGATGAGGGGCTATTTATCCATGAAAGTACGCATCTTTTGGGTCCAGTGGACATCCCGAGTCCGTGTTTGCGCTATGACAGCATGCTGAATGGGTACCTACGGACCCAGTATTTGCAGCTATTATACAGTGTGTCATACCCAGAGCATTGAGGTAGAGGACAGAAATGAGCAGTGAAACGAGAAAGACAGCGTTCTTTTTGATCAGCCTAAGGATCATAAACCACTCAAGAAGAGGGGTACTGGTGATCAGTGTGAGCTAATTCAAAGGCAGATCAAAGCACTAGCGCAGACAGAGGAGATGCAGGAAGGGGGGAGGGGTTGCGAGCGCATCAGAGCAGCTGCTCTATAGCGGTCTCTGAAAGCCCCGCTGCATGAATATTGTTCAGCCGTGATAACTCAAGCAGGGGCTGAGTGACATTTCCGTGTTGAAAAAACGGCAGCATGATGCCCGCACAGTGACTAGCTGTCTGTGACGGCGTGCCGCTCAGATGACTTAAAAAGATTGTGTGCACTAATCCTCACATGAAGCACACACTGAGGAGGCGGAGTGTTTCTGCATAATTCACTCAAACATACTCAATCTCATCGCAAATACATTTCTTGCCTTGGGAGGAAATAATATGAGAGCGTGAGAGAGTAAGCGAGAGGAGGCGGCTAGACTGTGAAGCAGACTTTCCGTTGGCGCCCTTTTTTTCGAGCGCTTAAAAGGATCGTGCAGGTCGCAACGAGGTGCACTAATCCCCACATGAAACACACAATAAGGAGCTGATTGTGTCTGCACAATTCATTCAAACATACTCAATCTCAACCGTGAAATACACAGCCCTTGCTTTGTGTGGGAAGCGTGAGAGAGTCAACGAGCGAGCGCGACTAGACCGTGCCTTTTTTTCCTCAGAGCGCTAAAATAAATTGCAGTTATTCATTCTTTTGCTCAGACAGCCGAGGAGGATAAGCTGCTCGAAAGGGCTTATTTACTCCTGCATAATAACTGGCAGAGCAAAGACACACCCAAAACCCTGAGCTTTCAATCTCCGAGCTTCGTGAGAGACTTGAAAAGACAGGGGAGCGAGGAGAAATACATAGCGAGTGGAAGAGGAACTCGTACCCTCGTGAGAGCACTACATTCTGCGTGGGGACCAGGCAGTAATGTACAAGTTCACTCGCGGTAGAAGAGCTTAGGTCTTACCTTTAGTAGACTTGCTTCCTTGCCGGAGAAATAACTCTTAGTAGGTGCTCAGAAATGCCTTTGTACCGGACGGCAGGCAGGGGAAATTCTTCCAGCTGCTAGGTGTTGTTTTCTGAAGGCTCCAGGCTTCCAGTCAGGACCAGCAAAGCTTTCATCGCTGAAGGAGAGTAATCTAAAGACGGTTGTGCACGGCTCGCTTATATACTGCTCGGCCACGCCCCCCTCAGGCAAGCTTCGGTGGGAGCCGCGGCCATCGGCTCGCTGTAGACGGCGTTAAGCCGATTGGTTTAATCTTAAACCACTGCAGCGGCCAATGACAGTTGCAGTTATCACTGCTTGATTGAATAGGGTTCAGTTAAGGGGAAAAAAGGAGTTTTACCATAGCGTCTTAGCAGACGCAGTATGATTGAAGTGTCGAAAGGGAACAGACAGCTAAACAAACACAGACCGCCTATAGCAACTGGAACTTTTAAAGGCAGATGCGTTGATGCGCTGACTTTACAAATCAGCGAATGTCTACTTTAATCAGAACGCGGGGCTTCCTGTGATTGATCAGCACAGAGCCGTTGAGAATCAGAGTTGCGACCACTGATCTATAATACAGAACTGGATTTCTCATGACGTCATATAAGTGAAGCCGCCGCGCTGCCATATTGGTATTCCTCAGTGTTCTCATACATTCCATTGAATTAATAGGAAATCGTAGAAGACATTACCTAACAAGTTAGCGTTTTCAAATCCGAATTCTTCAAAGTACATTCTTCTAATGCAAACACACTATGCGTTTAAACTGTTATTTTTAAAGTGGGGAATTTTTCCTGCTTATTAAAAAGTTGGGTTCGCGAACATCAGATGAATTCATTTAGCATACATAACATTTTGCATGTAGACGGTAATGTTAGTAAACTTGCGTTTACTAAAAAAAAATTATAAACCGTATATTCAAAAAATGTATACTAATACTTTCTTGTTGAATAATTCCGTTCATAAAGAAGTAGGCTCTATTTCGTGTTGAATCGGTTACCTGTGTCGGCAGTGCGCATAAGACACACCCACTTAAACGACTGAAATATAACATTTATCTTGCCCAAAAAGACCAATAACATCTGAAGTAAAAATGATTTCACATACACATAGCATGAAAATTATTTACTTTGTGACAAATCGGGTAATTTTTAGGTCAGCGGTATGCCTGTGACTGGTGCTCTCTGTCTGTAGGGAATAGTAAGATGGCGGATCGAACACTTCCGGCGGCTTCACTGCCTGCCGGCAGTTTAGAACGCAATGAGCGATCCAGTCATTATATAGATTAGTGGTTGCGAACATAGACATATAAATACTTTTTTATAATTTTTTTATTTATATGTCTATGGTTGCGACACTCTTTGATCTCGCCACTGCGTGGTCACGTTGTTCATGCAGCTCTCAATAGTTCCAATAGTTCTCAATAGTTTCTGGATATTTAAAGCAATTTCTAGTGATTTTTAACACATCATGTGCATTGATAACTACGTTTTACAATCGCATTTTATTCTGGGAAGTGATAAAGAGACGCCATTAATATATTTTTTAATATACATATTATTTAAATTACAATTAGCATAGTATTTAGGGTTAAAATACATTTTTCTGTTTTTAAATTCAAGTGCAAAGAACCAAATTAGAGGCGTTTGGTGGACAGAAAAATAAAGTGCCATGTTTTAACCACTACATACCAGTATGGCTGTTAAATAAATATTACCTATATAATAGCAGTCATAATAGCTTATTTATTTGTTTGTTTTGCTTTATCAAACAATGTTTAAAAGTTTAGCTTTTTTAAAATGTTGAATTTAAAAAGTGCAATAATACCCAAGGTCAGCAAATATGGAATTTAACCCAATAAAAAAAATAAATAAATAATGTTTAAAAAAACACAAGGACACCAACTGCATTGAGGGAAACTCTTGTATTGCTTTAGTGGGCAGTCTCCAATGGAACTAATGCAACTTCCTACAAGGAGGGAAAGATTGCAGAAAGACTAAAAACTTAAAAAGATATGATAACTAGTATCTGGTTATAATTGCTATTGAGGTGTTTCTCACGCTATCTAACTCCAAATAAATCATAACTGAATATTATCTAAAAATAAACACCAACTATGACGCGTTTCATAAAATACAACTAGTGGCCAGATATCCAAGAGGAAAAATATTGCGTTAAAATGCCAAAAACTGCTGTAATTTACTCAACTTTCTGGCAAGTGCTTGAAAAGACCTTAATGCTGCAACTATTGGTTGTTTGAAACTATTGGCAGCTCCATAACATGCTTTACTTTCGCATTCCTGAGTTCCTACGGAAGCCTGTTGGAGTGTCTCAACTTTGATCTAAACGGCTCTGGATCAGCCAATGTAAAGCCTTGCATTCTCCCCCATTCAAAACTACACGAGTGGCATGTCTTGGGTATTCTATAATCTTTGACAACGTGCAGTAAACAGTAAAACTGTTTATAGACACGAGTGTGTGCATAATTAAGGTAGTACATGAAAAGAACATGGCAGATGGTATTGGGATACTTCCATGGAATTGATGTTAATGGTGTTGAGATCCTGCAGCAAAGCGATGATATCTCAGATCATTATCTAGTCTTGTGTAA
>JAUCMU010000032.1:516821-531929 GCA_032275025.1 Enteromius treurensis | reverse complement strand
AGCTGTTTCTTATACAGTGTTATATATGTGTATATATATATATATATATATATATATATGCATCATATCCAGATTGTTTAGGTTATCTGTCAAAAAACAATAAAAAAAGTAGGTTAATGTCATGTAAATGTATGTATAAGGATCAACAAGCTTGTAGCTCACAGTAGGTCGGTCTTTAATGGTTTATAAGATTGCTGTAACTGATTGCTATAACTGTTGCTGTAATTTTATATTGCTTTACTGAAACAACTCATTTAAAGTGAGTTTTATACCAGTGGGTTTCCATGTAGGATTTCAGCACTGCTGGGGTCTAACCTCAAGCTCGGAGCAGATTTGTCTATGTTAGTGAGTATTTGATGCTTTCCGTCTAGACAGTGTTAATAATCACATTCCAGATCATACTGACATCAAATTTTAAAATTCACTTCATTTTATCTGTATGAAACACTTCCCGTAAACACTACCATTGGAACTGGAAGTTTCACATCTGTGTCTTTTTTTGCACTCTCGTTGGCCAGCCGCATGCTTTTGTAGTGATAGATAAAGTTACTCATTGTCTAAAATATTCTCTTTGTGTATGATGTATTCGGAAAAAAAAAAACAATTGTATATATTAATGTGTATTGACTTAATATTCTTTATCCAGAATAATTTTGATTTTGGGGTTACGCTTGACCTAGACACTTCTTAATTTTTATCACATTTTTAATAGCATCATAACAGCATAATTTGGCTCTAATGGCTGAGCAAAGTTAATCAGTCACATGAGAACATTTCTTCTCTACATTTTACTGTTGCATAACCTTTAAGATGCGGCAACAGCAGATGGTGTGTTTGGCGGCTCTTTTATCTGTAACTTTTTCAGCTCTGATTTAGTGCTAAGATCTAACCGATCTCACCTGCTGCTGAGAAAACACACGCTCGTGCTTCTGTAATGCTGTTTGCATTAACTCTCTCACACTGCAGGAATCTGTCAGCCCACAGAAAGCCCATCTGGAATGCAGTATCTCAGAAACAAATCATACAGAGGGTTTGGCGACCCACCTTGTTGGCTTTCCAATGCTAGATTGTAATTTATTGACTTTTATCCCCGCTCAGGATTTATTTCCAAGGATTTGGCTGTTCCTCTTATAGATTGTAATTGGGTAGCATTTGAAGCATGTGTTTGTTTTTCAAAGACTTCAACAAACGCGCCGTTTCAGGCCAAGTTACGTCACTCAGCCTCTTTGGCATACAGAATGTGTAGACTTAGGCTAATTTTAAATGAAAGACATGTTTGTGCAAAAATTGATGGGGGAAAAATGCACCTCACACATGTGATGTTACTCAACACAGGGCTGCAGCAAGGACACTAAAGGTGATAAAGCAGCAGAGTGGAGAGTTAATTTTGCGTGTTAATGTTCACAGGTTCACACTGTGGATTAACAGGAAAATTATTTATCCACTTGGAATGTCAGAAAATTCACAAATTGTGCACTAAAATATGCTTCACGATATAAATTGAGAAATCTGCAAGACAGTTTAGAAGTCACGTGTGATAACTCAGAGGTCTGATCTTGGATCAGTGTTTCTAAACCGCAATCAATGGAGGCTTGATTTAGGGTTGGTGAGAAACACTGTCACTGAGTAATCAGAGAGGAGCAGATGTGTCGAGGCCGTCTGCTTCCTTATCTGACTTTTTCCACTGTTCTTCCATCAGTATGGCAATGGAAATTCAGTGCTTTAGAATTGGTTCTGAAATTCACAGTGGGAAACAAATGGTCCTAAATCATTTGGCAGCTTTCTTTTGTTTCACAGCTTGCCTGAAAAAACGCAGATAAGGCAGTTCTCGCTGTGCTAGTATGAGCCTGCCCTCCAGCCTTTGTCAGCATTAAATGTATTTTTTGGTTTGATTTACTAATACTAAAACAAAAAGGCAAAAGTTTTAGTGTTGTTTGTGGTTGGTGCACGTGTTTAGGTATTTCTGTAAGCCAAAAAACGTTGCCATGTTTAATGGGTAACTAACGCAGACCAAATCTTTGACACTTTGAAAGATTGCGCCCATTTCTGCATCCCCAGATTTTTTCCCCTCACGTTTTTGGCTTTCCTCTCCCTCCCTTGCTCTTTTATTTCTTCCCATTTCTCTCTTCTTCAAGGTACTCTGTTTTTCCTCCTTTCTGTCTCTCTGGCGTCCTTTCACTCTCTGTGTTTGCCAGAGGGAGGTTCACTTCATAGTCTTGGCAGCATTTTGTGTAATAAACTCCACACTAACGCTGGCTCATAAACAAATAAACCCAGGCACTCTGCGACGTAATTTCATTAAATCCTCCCCCGTGCTCTCTTTGCTTCCCTCCCAAACCAGTGAAGCGGTATGTCTGTGCAAAAGGCTCCCAGTCTTTGTAAACTCTCCTCTGGTGTCTCCCATAATTCTGTGTTTGTGTCTGCGATTTCACTCTCGTGTCATGACGTCATTCTGAAAGCTTACAGCCCTTGATGGACAAAAACAGATGGTTGAACTTTTAGCTGGATAGGAAACAATGCCTCCTTGGTGCTTTGTTAGCTTTGGGTATTAAGTTATAGGGGACAGGTAAGGATATAACAGATTACGAAGATTTACCAACAATTACTATGTATTGTGTATTGTGGTTTACATCGACACAGTTGTTGCCAACTACTAATCTTCTTCTCCCATTTGATTCTAGGGTTTGTGCTGAAGAAAACCATGAAATCCTCTACTTGCAGCACCTGAAAGAGATTTACATAATCAAGACATGATGGAAGAGCCGTACAAAGATTCTGTAGCTGTAGACATGGCAAACCCTCAGGAAGAGGTCTGCAACGGTGGATCCGCTGGCACTGATGCAATTGGGAAACTGGAAGGGGAGGCCACTCCAATTATTTCAAACGAGACATGGAATGTCAGCTCTCCAACCATCACAAAGCGATCTCTGTCACCACTGTTAACGATACAAGCCACTCCGGTGGTGACCCCGGCTGCGGACTCTCCTAACGGTGTTGCCCTGAAAGTTGCTACAACTGTGCTCCAGCCAATCTGCTTAGGGGAGAGTCCAGTAGTATTGCCAATCCTTGCTGGACCAGCTGCCCCTCAAGTTGGACAATCAGGAGCCACTTCGTACCTCATGACTAGTCAGGGACCTGTGTCCCTACCTCTGGTCTTGGAACAACAAGTCCTCCAACATTTGAATCCTCAGTTGCTTCAACAAATGGCAACTTGTCCTGCCCTGCCACTGCAGAACAGCATCCTGTGCCAGAACCCATCTCTTGCGCTTGGAGCGCCTCCAGTCCTGGACCAGAAAGGCACAAGTCCATTGTTGGATACTAGTCTACTGAATCTTCTTCAGAACCCTAACTTCGCAGCTATCTTGCAGGATCTCTTTCCTGGCCAAAGCAACTCTTCTCCCACTTGCCACTCAGCATCTTTACCGCAAGTTGACCTTGCCTCTGCGTTCCTTCCTCCTCCGCCTCTTTCTCACCCCTACAGCTCTCCATTAGCACCTCTGGTGCCTCCTGCCACCTTGCTCGTTCCCTATCCCGTTGTGATCCCACTTCCAGTGCCTCTTCCTATCCCAGTGCCAATCCCTGTCCCGGTCTCCACTTGCAAGGATTCCAAGGTAGGGGTAGACACCCCTAAACCGGTTTGTACTTCAAGCAAAAGCACACAGACTTCACCTAGTGACATCTCCCCTCACTTGACATTTACTGGCAAGGAAATAGCAGTAGTCCAACAGTCTCTTCGCTCTTGCTCGTCCCCTGTTGTGACAGACGGAGAAGTGCTAGATTTATCCATAAGGGCACCTCCGCCTTCAATGCATGTCGATGTGCCACAAGATATCCAGCCATTTCAGCAAGACAGTGTCCTTGATTTGTCTATACCTAGTACAAGAAAGACATGCATCCAGACTTGTAGCACATATGGGCCGCTGGCCCCGGAGCGGGAGAGGTTGTGCCACCTGGGGGAAGATGTAGGCAGTGGGGCTTTGGCTCTTGGTGTTCTCCGGCCAGTAGACTGCACGCCGAAGCTAGACACCAAGCTGCTAAGTGGTTTAGCATCTCTAGAGTTCAGCAGACAGCACAAGTGGGTGGTAGACAGTGGTCATGGTAGCACAGTGGCTGGGGCAGTACATGACTCTGCCCTCACCGGAAGTGGCAACATCGAGATTGTCAGTACGTCACAGACTGCCAAAGTCATCGTGTCGGTCAAAGACGCCATGCCTGCCATTTTCTGCAGCAAGCTAAAAGGATTATCAGGCGTTTCGACAAAGAACTTTTCCTTCAAGCGTGATGCCAGTCAAGGGGGCTTCGCCGCACTGCCCAGGGTCCAGGGGGATCAGCGAGGAGAATCCAGTGACCCGCTTAAAAAGATCTCTAAAAACAGAGGCATCAAACTGAAGAAAGTAAGCTCCCAGGAGATTCATATACTGCCCATAAAGAAGCAGCGACTTGCAGCATTTCTGCCAAGAAAATAACACATGCTCTCTTGCTTTCAGAGAGAGAAGGAAAACCAAGGACATGAGCAATGAAATGGCTACTGAGGTATAGCTAGATAAGTAACTGAGAAAAAAGATGGTCTGAGAACTTTAACCAGGGTATGATGATGATAAATGCATTCATGGCAGAAATAAAGGCTAAAGCTTGTTCTTCAAGCTGTCCAAATGATTTAGACTGATGCTGGCCGCCTCTGCCCTGACGGTTGGCATTTGATCCATTCATTATAAAGCAATCAGATGAAGCCGACAGGAAAATGCTCCAAGTATAAAAGAATCAATCTGAACTGCCTAAACTGCACTACTACTGATATTTTTTAGCATTAACGCCTGAATCGACTCCCTTCCTATGCATTTTGATTTCGGTCACACATCCTCATGAATGATTCATCGTGCGTAATCTGCATTGTCATTAATATGCATGAGATCTGTTTTGAAACCTGGCCAGCTGTCAGTGAGAAACGTGACGTGTAGCACTGACAAATTCTTCTCTTGCTAATATGCTGAATTCTTGCTCTTCCCTCGCTGTTTACACTCGGAGTGCAAGACGTTTCCCATTTTTGGTCCTAATGAACTGTAGAAGGGAACCGTGACCTTTTGCTTCCCTAATCACTGTATTAATCAGTGGGGCATTGGAGCGAAGCATCCTCTTTGGAGAACAGGAGGGGTAAGCAGTTAGCATGGCAGCCTGATAATGACTTGGCAAAGCCCAGATCTCGGTTTCATTAAGTCTGATGATTGGAGGAAATGGTTGTCAGTAGCAACAAAGCATAGTTTTGATCATCCTCCCTTTGGGGGGCAAAAAGCCTCCCTCCACCCACCCCAAACCAAATTAAAACTAAATTATCATTGGGGGTTTGTCCCTAACGACAACAAATCTGAGTGAAATGGCTTATTAATGCTGTTTTTATGGCCGTGGGTTCAACTCGGAGTAATATTTTTAGGTTATAGTCAGCCAGCTGTGTGAACGAACACACAAGAGAGTTTCACTTGCAACAGTGTACAGATTTTAATGATCCTTATATACCTTCTGTGTTTTACACGATGAATTGCCGACAATGGACGTAAAGAGTTCAAAATTAAACATCTATCCCTCAGTGAGCATTAAGATCAGTTTTCCTTCTCGGGTGAGCCTGGTTTTCTTTATACATGTTACTTGTCATGTTGTGCGAAATTCATTGGTGTATGTTATTCCTTGCTTTTTTAATCTTTAATGAAAATGAAGAACATGGGTGATGTCAGCAAAGTTGCACAGGCAGTTGGCTAATATTTAGGCTATTTAGTCGATATTTTAAGCTACTGTTGTATTCTTGCTAATAGATAATGCAGAAAATACAATTCCAAGTAACGTTACAGGATATGAGGTCACGGCAATATTGATAGAATTAGAAGCGTTACCATTTGAATCTGTGAAAATGCTTTTGAGGGTGAACTTGTCCTTCGATCCCAGTCAACACACCTCTTTAAAAGTGTGTGCTGGTGATATTTACAATCCACTGCAAACTGCCCTTTAGGTCTGGCAAAATTCACCAACTTTTCATGATTAAATACACTTCTGATGGATAAAATGAAGTGCCACTTTTTTTTTTTTTTTTTACTTTAAACCATTAATTAAACATTTTAATGTGGATTATGAATGCTGCTTTATTGTTGCTTTCATGTGGCTGGTGGTTTGTTTGATAGCACGAGGGTGTGTATTGAACCACAGGTTTCCACCCTCTCATTAACCTACTGATCATCCCAACCACTTTAGTAATCAAATTATTAAAAATGTGCTACAGCTGAGAGACCCCACATCACAAACTCAACACTAAATCAGCCAAATTAGCCCCATGAACTGAATTCTACACATTTTCTACTCTAATTTGATTTAGATATTTTAATTTTTGGGTACAATATGACTTGCTGGCATGTTCTTGAACCTTTTCGTGAACTTAATATTTCATACTTCATGCAAGTTCACCCCAACAGTAAGGTCATCTCCGCATCAAAACTACCAGCTCTTACCATTTCTTTTTTTAGGTAGAGCCAAACCAACAGAAGTCTTGTTTGGTCACGCATGAAGATTCTGTGTAACATAATTTTTAGTTTTTAATAAGTCAGGGCCAGTATGGGGCAGTGGCTCAGATGAGAGGTGACTTGTCCTTCGTTCCACTTTAAACAGAATCAAAATGAGCATTGTAGGCACACCATCAGAAGTGTCCACAGAAAGAAAGATGAAAGCAGGGCAGGATTTATTTGACATGTCAGTATGAAATGTGCCGTCTCGTGTTTGCGTGTTTGCTTATTGGAATTCCTGCAGAAGGAAAATCAGGAAGGCGTCTTTTATAGTTCACACTGAGCCAGGAAAGGTTTTCATGTAGAACTCTATGAACTTTCTCAAACTATCAGCTCGACAGATTTCCTCCGTTTTCAGAGAACACTCAAGTATTGGGTTTTATAGTTCACACCAAATACATCTGATGAACTGCTGTGCAATTTAACCTGTTTTTTTTTAATGTCAGCACTAAACTGGGTTTTTAACTCTGAAGAAATGTCCTTCCACAGTTTTTGTCTTGTTTTCCAGTAAAAACATCTAAACATTCTTGAATCAAGATGTATTCACTGGAGAAGCAAAATTCCAGTGTAATTCTGTGATTTTTCTTATCTGTCCCTATATATACATATATTAGTGCTGTCAAAAGATTAACCGTGATTAATTGCATCCAAAATAAAAGTTTTTGTTTACATATCATGCGTGCGTATTGTGTATATTTATTATGTAGATTTAAATACACACATATACAGTATATATTTAAAAAAATATTTACATGTATATATTTTATTAATATAATTTATATTGCATATATATATATAATATATAAACAATTTTTTATATATACATAAGAAATATACACATATGTAAACAAACGTTTAATTTGACAGCACTAATATATATATATATATATATATATATACTCATACATACTTAAAACAAGGGATCTGCCAAATGTAGTTTCCTTTTTTCTTAACCCACGGTTTGAGCAAAAATTTGTTTTTGTGGTAAATGCATCTTATTTTAAGAATGTTATTATTTTTCAGTGTAAATCATTTTCCAGCATGTGATACAGTATATTCTCCCTCTTCTCAGATCTATACAAAAAACAATCAGCATGAACACCAGATAAAGCTTATGAATAAACCATAACACCTTTCTATGATGTGAATTAATTTGTATCAGACAACCCTCTAACTCTTTTTTTATAGGTACTGAAATTTTAAGTATTGAATGTTTGTTTGTTTGTTTTTTTACATGAAAAGCTTTTGTAAACAACTGAATGGGTAAAAGAATGAAACATTCTGGTGATGTTTTAAATTATTTATTTATTATTTTCATCGTTGAAAATGTGTATGTGACGAATGCATTAGCTTTAAAAATTTCATGATTAAAAACGTCTCTGGTATCAAGATCGAAGCATGTGTGTTTGTGTTTCATAACAAGTATTGATATCCAATCATTTGATGAATCTATATGGCACAACGTTACGAATACATGGGATTTTTTTGTTTTTACAAAAAGTTCGACAAAGGAACTGAAAAGTCTAAACAATCACATTCACGACTAACTTGAAATGCTACGTTACAAAAGATGGAAAAAAACCTGAGAAGTCTCAAAGTAAAGCAAGGCAATTTGAACATAGCTATTTAAAATGGACGTTTCCTCCCGGTAAAAAGCGTTGGAAGGCAGTACAAGGTATATTAAACAACGAATCCCAAATAAACTCTTCCCGCCTCCGTATACAACGTGTTTAGCTTAAAATATTTCTTCTCTACAAAATTGTACATTCCTGTTGCTGAGTTTTATGGTTAAACCCATAATACGCCATTGACGTCTGATCTATCAGTGAAAATGATCAAATATCAACATAAACTTCCAGATAAAGCCGGAGGAAAACACGCCGGCGTTCACATTACATCACATTCCCACTTTTTTAGTGATATGAGGCTTCTACAGCGACGCTTGAAACCGAAATAACCCAGTTCTGACGACTTTCCCGTCCTGGAGCGGCCTACTCGTTCTCTTCTCCATCACGTGCTGCGCCTGGCTCTCTTGAATACTGCTCTGCTGGTGAAGGTGTCAGGTTAACGTCTAACCCTGGCTTCGCAACACTTCGTAACACAAGTCAATTCAAACATTCCGGGGATAAGAGCTCACCGGGGTTCTGTAACAAAGCCGAGGCCAACTCAAACAGCTTTATCTCGAAAGCATTATCTCCTCGAGACGCTCCAGACTAAACTCAGTCCAAAGAGAAAAGACGTAGCGATAGAGGAAAAACACAGTGTACGGAAAACGATATGAGATATACCACTTAACTCTGATATTGAGGTTTCTCAAAGCAGAAGAGCTATTTACTGAGAATGATTAATCCATTACTCTTTAGGCTTACATGTAAGATTTATGTATTTAAATTGCATATAAAAGTTTAGATTTCACAGTTTTAACATGAATAAACTTCAGTCATGAAACAGGTCAGATTTCAGTTTTAGTAATTGAATACACGAATATGTTTTAAATATATGTATATTTGTTATTTCTAAATTATATATTTATTATATAAAATGTTATACATATATATATATATATATATATATGTGTGTGTGTATGATATATATATATATATATATTTAATTTTTGTGCAATCCTTTTTATAATGTTTTTATGTTATCATGTTTTTTTTATTGTGTAAGTTGTACACAATAAAGCTGTATTTTCAAAATAACCCAACTGCAGTTTGATAGAGATTAATTGGAAAGCACAAAGAAAAAGCTGCTAAAGTTCTGTGTTTTTGCAAATGAACTATTCATATAAATATAGGTATTAACTCTTTTATCTTACATGTTAACTAATTGAGTATTGCTTGTTTCATATTTAACCATTTATACATTTAAAGCGAATGAATGTTATAATTATTGGTGATTTTAAGCAATTTGAAATTTAAATAAACAATTAAAAATATTAAAATAAACAAATATAACAATGCAATGATTTTGAGTGCAAAATATAAATGGCAAATATAGCAAATATAACAAGCATTAACTTTCTTCTTCTTATTATTATTATTATAATGTCAAAACTGTGTAATCCAAACAAATGCAAATTTTAGGCCTAAATGTGTTTTTTTTAATTTAAAATAGATGTTTGGAACGAAAACAATGGAGACCTACTCGTGAATACTCTTAGGTCTAATCAAATGGGTCTGTTTGGTCAAAAAACAAGTGGAATTGCAAGAAAACGAGCAGCATGAACATTCTACAAAACGTCTCTTTTTGCGTACAACGGAAAAAAACTAAGTCATACGGGTTTGGACTCTAAATAATAATTTCCCTAATGGAACATGAAGTGATTTTTCTGAACTAAAAGAACATGAGCACAAACGAAATGCAACTAAAAAGCAGGTTTTCAGTGGCTGTAAGTGATTCCAGAAAGACCTGTGGACTAGTATGACGTCACAGGGAGGTAGAGCAATAAATAGCCTACATCAGACTCGAACAGCAGCGCTATCGGTGAGCTAATTGACCCGTAAAGCGTCTGCGTCTTTTGGGGAGGCCCATCCGAACGCACCTCGGCTCCCGTTCGTTCCCAGAGAGCGGCACTAATGTTCCTCAGAGTGTGCTCCGGCTGTAGATGAACGTCCAGGTGTGTGTGTGTGTATGCCGCTCCGCTGAGCAGCACACGGCGGTCTCCCATCAGCCCCTCTATAGCAGCGTGTGGATGTGGAGGTGAGGTTTCTGTCCGTGTGCTTTACTGCTTGCCCTGCTTCAGTCTCTCGATGTGGTGGCAGAGTTTGAGTGCCGGTCCGAGCTTCAGACCCATGTACTTCATCACCATGTCGCTCCTCAGCAGCATCAGAGCTTTACCATCAATCTCCTGCGGACAGAGTTTTATTATGGTTAAATACTAGGAATGGGAAAACTTTTTTTTTTTTTGTGATGGGAGGGGCATAGAGATAATGAATATATCTTCAGATTGTTATGAAAATGATGTTAACAATAAAAATATTAGGGAAGCACAATATTGGAATGTTATCGAAACCGGCCAATAATGGCTAAAAATATAAATATCGGCACTGGCGCTGTTGGCCTACTTGTAACAAAAAAAGTTAAATACACTATGATTAAGAAACTTGTGTTTCTGAATAAAAAAAAAGCAGTATCGATGTCATAAAATTATAAAAAGCGATAGATTACATGAATAAAAAAACCACACAAACATTATACTTGTAAATTAATTAAATAATTTTATGTATATGGAATGTTAAAGTAAAATGTTAAGGTTACTGCTGCATCTTTCTGAAAAACATTTATAAATATATTCAAAGCTATAAATGTCCTGTAATTATAAAATAACTTGCTGGTTGTTTATTTAATTGTAACAAA
Organism: Enteromius treurensis; assembly: GCA_032275025.1. Lineage (NCBI taxonomy): Eukaryota > Metazoa > Chordata > Actinopteri > Cypriniformes > Cyprinidae > Enteromius > Enteromius treurensis. Next base: position 521,028 of record JAUCMU010000032.1, on the reverse strand, counting down.
TAAGTTTTTGTTCAAAATGAGACTTGGTGTTGTTTCCAAACAACATATCAGTATCGGCCAAAATGAGTTGAAAAATATCGGTTATTGGCAAAAATCAAATATGCATCCCTAAAAACATATGACACAAAACCCTGTCTATAAAAACATGAACACATGATTGAACTAAAAAAACGGGCAGTATTTACTATAATAAAGAATATTTTAATATATAAATTAAATTTTAATATTTAAAAAAAAATTCTGAATTAAATTACATTTTACTTAGTGGCTACAACAAGTCAGTAAATAATTTTATTTACTGAAATAAACCGCATAAATTAACACATTTGCGTAAATAATTAGGATTTATATTTTAAAAGACTCACTTAAGCCTGAGTGTGTGTTTGCGTTTATGCGTTTGGCAGATGCAATTTGCATTGCATGTGAGTTTAAAAAAAAAAAAATTACTCATTTAAATAATATGCATTCCCTGGGAACTGAACCCAAAACCTAGATATGAGATTTCAAATGATAAAACCATCTTTACTTTCACACTATTTTAATACTAGCACTGAAGAAAGGAGTTAATTTAGTAGCGCAGTTGGATGAGTTACTCCTCAACACGAACACAGCAGTGGTGAGTCTGTCCAGACGAGTGTGTGTGTGTGTGAGAGAGAGAATCTCACTGGTCAAGTCTAAACACAGATGATAGATGTTCCCGCTTTCCCTCGCGCCACACTTGATTTACAGGCAGAAATAAAGCGCAGAGAGAGCCTGAAGTAGTGATGAGAAGATCGGATCATTTTACTGAATCTCAGTCGTCTTCTCCCGAGTCATTTTATTCATTCTTTGTATTGCTGGAAGCTGCCTCTTTGTCATTTCTGACTCAAAATCAAAAACAGAACAATGGCTAAAAGCTGCTCTGAGATGAGGTATACAGCAAACAAGCTAAAAAACCCAGAGCTACGTTTTCATTTCATTACATTTACCTGTAGTCATTATGCAGATGCTTTTCTCCAAAGCGACTTACAAGTAAGTACAAGGAAAATAACTTGCTGGTTGTTTATTTAATTGTAACAAATAAGTTTTTGTTCAAAATGAGACTTTGTGTTGTTTCCAAAAACCATATCAGTCTCGTCCAAAATAAGTTGAAAAATATCGGCATATCGGTTATTTGCAAAAATCCCTAAACAAATATGACACAAAACCCTGTCTATAATAACATGAACACATGATTGAACTAAAAAAATGGGTAAAAGTTGATAAAAGTTGATTTCTAGGGGCTAAATATAGTGTTACTGGAGTGGACGTGGTTTTCAGATTATGACACGCATGTCTCGCTCTCTGTAACACTGTCACAGGATAAACGAATGACTCGAGAGGAGAACTAATTATTTCTGTTTCCTGTGAAGAACCAGTAGGATGTTGGACAACAAGGTCACTGACGTGTTTTCTGAAGAGCTCTGCGTGCGGAGCCAGCGCTGTTGGGTCTGCGTCCCGCACAAACTGCATCACTTCCTCTATGGACCAGGAAGACGGGCTCCTGCTGGGGATTTTGGGAAGGTCTGCTGCCGCTGCTGTCGTCTCGGGACCCGTGGTAGAGCTGGCGGCTGGAAAGAGAGATGTTAACATGATTATGCTAATGGGCATTTTCATCCTGCCCTTCATCCAGTCTTTGATGTTTCTGTCAGGCTCGAGACCCGTCTGTGAACATTACTGAGATGTGAAGAGGAACTTCAAGGTGATGTAACATGAAAAACAGGATTTGCTCTTCTAAAATAATGTACTACACAGTAGAGTGAATTATTATATATATTTTAATATAGTTATTTCTGTAAAAATGTTGACACTAAAATGGTTTATATATTAAATAATCATGTGCTAATGCCTGTTTTGTATGATCCGGTGACTGAAATGCTTTACAAATTAAATCATTTAAAATCAATTATTTATTAAAATATATGTAATATGTGTGTGCATGTATGTATGTATATATGTTTAAATACCTGTATAACATTGAACATAAATACTTAGAAAAAGAAAATATGGGCAGTATTTAAGATAAAAACAACAAATTTTCATGCACATAAATATATACTTATAATACTGAAATATTTTCTTGATTATAAAAGATTTTAAGTCAACATTTCAATAATTTAACAACACATTTGTGTTTTTTGATGACAATTAATAGTTGCATTATATGCAGTTAAATAAATGACACATTTAATATTTTAATACATATTTTTTATTTATTTTTTAGAAAAAAGTTTTTATTAATTTTAGTTTTAATGAAAAACCATTTCACAACATTTATTATTAATAAAAGTTATTATAGTTAAACTTAAACCATAAAAATGTTTAGATAATTTTTTTTCATGTTATTTATTAAAATGAAAATATATAAAACTACAGACATTACAAAATTACAACAAAATGTCAAATGAAGACTACTTTAGATTGTTAAATGTAATGTGTGATGTTATCTCAGGGTCTGCTAGAGGCTCACCCTCCACTCGTCTGTGTGTCTGTGTGAGGGGGTTGGAGGCTTGTCTGCGTAGAGGCGGGCCGTTGCCATGGTAATATGGGCTGCTGGGGGCTGACTGGTACTCTGAGGTGCTTCTCAAGGTCTGTGGGCGGGGTGTCATGGAATTAGAGGCGGAGTCCATGAAGCGCTGCTCCTTCAGTAATCCATTCTGTTCTGGAGGAAGAGTCTCTGCTACACACACACACACACACATTACTCTTCATAATTATATAGAAATTCTTTTCATGTATCTTTTAAAATTGCTAAATGACAAATGAAATGTAGCATGTAATAATCTCAAAGTTAAGGTTTGCTGTACCTTCTGACGGGTGTGTGTCTGTGTGCAGGAGCTTTGGGGAGAGAGGAGCGCAGTACGGAGGAGAGTCTCTGGAGATCCGCTTCACACCTCTGTTCAGAGCCAGACCGTCTGACAACTTCTCCTCTTTAACTACCCAAAACACACACAAAAATAACATCAAACTCCACCATTTACACACTCCTGTCCTTTAGACTCACTTCTGTGCAACACAAAAATTTCAGAAGATTGTCACCAGTGTTGTTTTAGTATTATGTATAGTGTTGTTATAGTATTCATATTTTTATATTTTCTGTTTTCATTTTATTGTCCTTTTGTCATTTTGTCATATATAGGCCTAGTTCATATACAGCATCAGAATACCAGGCACTCTTGAGGCCAGTAAATATACCTGATTTAGCGCGGTCATGGTTGTTGTGTGGACTGAACGGTTGACTGCTGAACAGATTATCACACTGCAGGTGTCGACACACTTGCTCCAGGAACCGCAACACAAACCCAGCGCTCGGCGCTGATGGCAGCTTCACTAAACGCTTCCCACCATCTGTTCGGACTAGACAGACACACCAATACTTCATTACTGTGAGTGTTTTCAAACCATACTGAATCAGGCTGGTTGTTAACCACTCGTCAGTACCTCTGACCACCTCCCCTCCACCACCTTGGCTCTGCAGGCATCCCAGAAGCACTTTGGGCTGGTACGCGCAGTCCAGACAGGCCTGAACGGTCTGCTGCAGAACCAGATTCACTGCCTCTGGCCCGAAGTGATCCGGCAGTCTCTGAACCTGCTTACGGTCCAGATGTGGGCCGCAGTTCCCGTGTTTGTTCACATATACGCACACTGATGAAAAATATAAAAAACATTACTGTACAGAAACATAATGACAGAATGCATTAAAACATATCCGAGCAGATTAAAGTGATTATCTAGTCTCATCATAATTTTTACATAGTCTGATTACTGCAGTTACTTTATAGAGTCTACTTATTATAGTTATGCAGTCGGATAATTGTGTTTTTTCGTTCGTAGCTATATTGTCTGATTATTGTGCTTATCAAGTCATCATAGTGGCAATATGATCTGATTATTAAGATCATATGGTCTGATAACTGTGGTTACATAGTCTAATTAATGTAATTATAATGCCTGATTATTGTGGCTATGTAGTCTAGTCAAAGTGGTTATATAGTCTGATTACTGTATAATGTCTGTATGTCTGATTATTGTGGTTATATTGTCTGATTATTGTGGTTATATAGTCTGATTAATGTAGTTATAATGCCTGATTATTGTGGCTATGTAGTCCTGTCAAAGTGGTTATATAGTCTGATTACTGTATAATGTCTGTATGTCTGATTATTGTGGTTATATTGTCTGATTATTG
>JAUCMU010000032.1:505486-516501 GCA_032275025.1 Enteromius treurensis | reverse complement strand
CTGATTAATGTATAATGTCTGTATGTCTGATTATTGTGGTTATATAGTGTGATGAAAGTTGTTATATAGTCTGATTACTGTATAATGTCTGTATGTCTGATTATTGTGGTTACATAGTCTGATGAAAGTGGTTATATAGTCAGACTACTGTATAATGTCTGTATGTCTGATTATTGTGGTTATATTGTCTGATTATTGTGGTTATATAGTCTGATTACTGTATAATGTCTGTATGTCTGATTATTGTGGTTTTACTGTCTGATGAAAGTGGTTATATAGTCTGATTACTGTATAATGTCTGTATGTCTGATTATTGTGGTTACATAGTCTGATGAAAGTAGTTGTATAGTCTGCTTACTGTATAATGTCTGTATGTCTGATTATTGTGGGTATCTAGTCTGGTTATTAAGGTCACATTGTCTAATAATTGTGGTAACTGATTAGTGCAGTTGCTCTTTATAGCCAACTTATTATGAATATATGATAAGGTGATTATTATATAGTCTGATTATTATTGTCATGGTCTGAATTAAATGTAGTCTAATTATTGTGGTTACTTAGCCAGGTAATATAATCTGATCATCGTGGCTCTTTTGTGTGATTATTTTGGTAATGTAGTTTGTTTACTTTAGGCATATTGTGTCATTTTGGTTATCTAGTCTGATTATTAAGTCCTATGGTCTGATAATTGTGGTTTTGGATCACTGAACTTTTGCAAGTGTTATTGTGGTTACATAAACAGATTATGGTGTTAGATACCTCTGGTAAAATAATCAGATCATTGTGGCTACGTAGTCTGATTTTGTGGTTATCAAGAAGTCAGATTTACCTCTCTTTTGTGGCACGCTAGCAGATATAATTATAGCAGTTGTAAACAAGCTTATTTTATTACCAGTAGACACCACAGATGAGGAGGATGCCAGAGATGAGAGTCCATCATTGGGCATCTGAGTCATGGGCACTCTGGAGTCTGAGTTGGCTGCTATAGATATGGCGCTCTGAAGGAGTCTGGGCTTCCTCTGAGAAACAAAAACACAATCAAAGTATTTCAACAAATGACACCCTCCACAACCTTATCTGATGGGACAGTCCTTCATAAATCCACACAAGTGTTCTTTAATGCTACCTTGCTGCCCGGTTTAGGCCCCCTTTTCTTGTATGGACGCAAAGGATGCTGGGAAATTGGCGTGGGTTGGGGCGTGGCTTCTCCGTGATCTTCTATGTCCTGCGACGCAGTGGAAGCGGCCAGGGCTTTCAGCAGGGCAATAGTCTCGCTTTTCGGCCGCCGTCCCCTGATGCCCTTCCTCACAGGGAGTTGAGGAAGAGGAGTCGGCAGGCGATATGGAGATGGCATGGGGCGCCGGGGCGGTTTAGGGTTTGAGGAAGAAGAGGAGGAGGAAGGTGTAGGACCCGGTTTTGGAACAGTGACTGCAAAATGGAAAAAATAAAGGAACATTGAAATAATAATAAACTTTTTATGTAGTCTGATCATAGCTGTTATATAGTCTGATTATTGTGATTACATAATCTGATTACTGCTATATATTATCTTATTGTTGTGGTTATATAGGCTTGATTACTGGAGTTACTATAGAAAGTCTACTTATGTTATGGTTATGTAATCTGTGGTTATGTAGTCTGACCATAGTGTTTGTTACATAGTCTGATTACTGCAATTATTGTATAGTCTACATATGGTTAAAGTCTGATTATTGTGGTTATTTAGTGTACTCACTGTTATATGGTCTTAGTATTGTGGTTATATAATCTTATTTTCTGTAGTTATTCTGCAGTTATTGTCTACATGTTATGATTAGATAGTCTGATTACTGAGGTTACTAAAATATTTGACATTTTATGGTTATATAATCTGATTGTTGTGGTTATATAGCCTGATTACTGCATCCACTAAAATAGTCTACTTATTATGGTTATATAGCCTGATTACTGCAGTAACTATATATATAGTCTACCTATAGTTATATAGTCTGATTATTGTGGTCGTATGGTCTGATAATTGTGGTTACTTATGTGTAAAGTCTACTTACGTTATAAAGTCTAATTATTAGTAGTTAGTAGTAGTTATTTAGTCAGATAACTTAGCTATGCTGTCTAACTGATGTGGTTATGTCATGATTTTGGTTATGCATATTGTTTGATTAATGGGTCTTATGGTCTGATGATTTTAGTTTAAACTCATTACTTTAGGCAATAACTGTGGCCGTATAATCTCAATGTCATGCATACAAAGAGGCTATTACTGGATATTTGGACTGCATAACCACTTAATTTTTTTTATATTTATTGCTGGAAATTTATGTCTATGGCCTACGTCCCACATTTTAGTAGCAAGCATAGCAAAACTTTTTTTTTTTAACATATTCCGAACAGCTCATATAAAATTTAGTATGGCCTCTATCCGTTAAATAAACAGGAGCCCTATTTTGTAGCGTATCTGTGGAAAGTGCCTGACCAAACACACACACTTATATCTGAACACATCCTGTCCTTTAACACACAGTGAGTGTGTGGCTGTGGATATGAGTGTATGCTTACTCTAAATAACTCCAGTATAAGTAAATTAGAGGGCGTGCAGAAGGAAAAAGAGTTTGCTAGAGATCTGACACACTTTTACTCAAGCATATGGCAGCGATCACACAGACAGGCTGAAGTTATAATACGACCCACTACCCTACAGTACAGTTCAACAAAATATGATAAACATTATTAATGTAAGAAATCTTCTGTAACATTATAAATGTCTTTACTGTCAGTTTGGATCAGTTTAATGCATTTTTGATGATTGACAGTTTTATTTTGGTTTTGATGTTTGATATTTCCCACCTGAACATCACAAAGCACAGAAAATAATCCCATGCTCATTAAGACTTTTCATTCAGTCTTCTATTTTGTAATTACAATTTCGACTTGAGTCTGTCTGTGTTTTTTTCTAATCGTGGGTTTTTACAGTAAACACTCTCCGTCTGTGCCGTTCTTCCGGTTATTCTCCTTCTTTTCTCACAGATGTGTGTGTTTAAGTGTGCGATTTGTTTAATTTCACGCAAACTCTCGAATCCCTCCTGACCCGCACGGCTCGCTCGCTAATTATCACATTTACACATAATTACTTGGATGGGCTACAACAAAACAAACGGCGCAGGTCACTTCATATTATCCGGATCCAAAACAAATCCTCTAAACAAACGTCAGTAATTCACGACACAACATGCAGTGCAGAATTACAAACACTGCAACACGAGATCCGGAGGTTTGAATAATTTGGGGAAAATTTTCTGCAAACTCCAAATGAATTCCAGCTGCGGCCGAATCAACATTAATGGAAAGGCGCATATCATCATCTATGGCTCAGACGGAGTCCATTCAAAACACCAGATCTGGATTAAATCCAAGCTAATTCATGACTTCAGTGTGTGTTTTATTTTACCGAACATTATAAAATTGATCTGGATTCTGTTCAAGCCAAATAAAGCGTTTTCTGAAGACTGTCATCACTTTTGCGATCCATTCTTGTTAGTATGAGACTAAAATGTTCACCTTCAGTAGTCCAATCATAGCCTATATTTTTGGATGGTCCACATGAATCTTAATAACTATTGATCGCAAGTCTGAATAAAAGTGCAAGTCTTGCTCTGAGAGCTTTATTCCAGCAGACGCAATTATGATAATAAAATAATGATTTCTAGTTAGTCCTAAATAAATCATTAGAATTCAATGTGAGATTAGATCGTTCACAACAGTGGAGGCGGGGTTACTGTGTGGGTTGTCATGGCAACAGGATTGATTGACAGTTCAGCTGAACTATTTAAAAACACTTTTGTCAGTTGAAATAAAACTTAAATTAAATCTAAATATATGATGAAAAGTTTGAACTTAAAGAAAATGAAAAATGTTGCTTTGGCCACTAGCCAAATATATATATACATAAATATATAAATATATATATATATGTGCACTGAAGTTGAAATAAATAAATAAATAAAAAAAAGACAAAAGCACACAACTAATTTACTAAAATGTAAACTACACATAATAAAAAAACAAATAAAATACAGTAAAAAAAAATAAAGAAGAGAGACAAAAGAACATAAGAAATTTTGTAAAATATAATAATAAATAAAATAAATACAAATAAATCAATTTAACAAATACTATAATAAAATACTAGAAATAATACTAGAATAATGCTGAAGCTGACTGAATGTTCAGAAATAAATTGTTTAAGTTGAAGTGCTAAAACAAATAAAAATATAAAAAACTAATACAATTGAGCATACAACATAATTACTAAAACATAAACTAAATAAAAAAAAAAAAAATATATATAAAAACAAAATGTAAAACCATGTAGGTATTATAGCTCTAAATAATACTAAAATAACACGGAAGCCAACACATTAAATGATTCTTCTTTTATTTCTTATGAAATCATCATTCTTCTTTTGTATTTATATTATATTTCAACCCAGATGAGGTCAGAGTTTAGGCCAGATGAAAACATAGCACAGGGTAGACACAATTATGATTGCATTAAGGCTGAAACTGTAAAAGAGACGCTTTAAAAACAGCTCAGAGAAATAGACAGTCTTGATTCAGACTGAGGGAAAAGTGCTTTGATCTCAGGCGTTCCTCTGACAGAGGTCATGTGACTCCTGAGGGTGTTTATGGGTAACCGGTGGATGTTTAGAGAGCTGCAGCGCTCCCTGCTGCTCACACAAGCCTTTTACACCTCATTATTTCCTGCCTTTATTTCACAGAACACAGAAACCACTGGTATTTTATTTATATGATATCATAGTACTTATAATTAGTTATTAGAGTTACCTTTTTTAAATAGTTTCTTAGTTTTCATTTTCTAAGTAATTTTAATGTGCTTTTGTTACTTTGTTATTTTATATATATAAAATACGTTTACTACACCTTTATCATTGTGATACCAGTACAGTTTTTACTAACATTGTGAATAAATATTTTATTTATTTATTTATTTTTAGTAATGCTGTCAAACAATAATTCACAATTAACCATATTTATTTAATTTTTATTTTTGTTGTCAGTTAATTTTATTCTTAATTTTCTTTCAAAAAGCAATCCTTTTTATCTAATCAGTGATTGGTTTAGTGGGCGGCGGGTCACTCACTGCTGTTTCCAGGCGGCTGCAGGCTGTGTTTGGTAACGGAGCACCAGCCCACGGGGAAGATGTCCCTGGAGTCGTAGCGGCACCAGTAATCGAAGGCCCCCCTCCAGCCGTCGAACATCACGAATACCTCCTCACCTTTCACCTCGCCGACGGTGGCCGGGCAGATCAGGTACGGGTTCTTCTTGTCCAAGGCCTCCAGCTTCATGCCGGGCTTGAAGCCGTTCTGGGGCGGCCGGAGCGGCTCCTGATGGAATTACAGAGCGTCAGTGTCACCGAAAACCTTTTAATGTGATTGTATGTTGTGACACCATCAGCAGTGTAAATGAGATTTCTCTCTGAGGAGGTCCCGCACCTTTTTAAATGCCGTGGCGGGAGCTATTTCAGCTCCATTAAGGGTTCTCAGTAGAAACATGGGCCATGACGAGGCGTTCATCCTGAATCCTGAGGAAACGAGGGAGAGACACAATTATTATCATATTCAGCTCCAACAACGGTTGAAGCAGAAAACAGAAAAACCAGCAAAACGGGAAACTGAAGGAGAAGACCACAACAGACCAATGTTGTTATAATTAGCTAATTGTAAAACTTTTTAAAATTAATTAAAAAAAAAGATAAATTAAAATAAAGTGTAAATATCTTATTTAATATACAGTATATATCTAATGCAATAAGTTGAAGTACTAATATTATTACACCTTAAACTAATTACAAAAATTAAATTAATTATTACAATTAATTCAATCTAAAAAAACAACAACACACAAAACATGAAAATAAATAATGTAAATAAAATAAAAAAAAGGTGAAGATGAAAAATGGGGGACTAAAAAAAAGCTAATTCCTTCATTTTTGGTTAGTTAAGGCTGATGTCCTGAAATCACTAAACTAAAATAAAACTAAAAATGAAAAAATATGAATAATTCTTAATAAGCAACAAAATAAGTATTAATAACAGGCAGCTGAAGACAACATTACAGAAGAGGATATAATTTACGTTGATTGAAATAAAGTATAAAATACCTACACTTATTTTATTTGAGTTGCTTGCAAAGGAAAAATGTTTAGTTTAACCTGAAGTACTAAAATTACTACAAATGAAACTGAAATAACTATGAATAAAAACAAAAAAAAAATCCTTAAAAAAAACTGAAACGACAAAAACTTTATCTAAAATGAAACTGAAAACGGATAACAATCAGATAACGTTAATTTCATTTATATGTTATAAAAATACTACAATAACAGATCAGTGGAGAATTAAGAATTACGACAGTCCCTCTGAAAAACTGTCTTATGGAAATAACAGCCAAATCAGTCACTGTATCTGTGCACTTGTTTGTAAACTCATTTTAAACATTAACTCTGTATTACATCATTCATTCTTCTGGGCTGAGCTGTGGAGAGGAAGTGACATCGTACCCAGCGGTGGCTGCAGCATGTCTCCGTTCTTCTCGCAGGTTCCGATTGGCTGGATGTCGGCGGAGTCTACCAACCGCCAGAAGTCGTTGGTGCTGTCGCTGCCGTCCAGACGGAGGCGGAGCCTGACTCCCATCAAGCCCATCACCGTGGCGATGCAGGTGGAGGTGGAGTTACGAGGGTCCCGGGCTTCCAGCTTCATCCCCACCTTGAAGTCGTTTGAGGGAGGAATCCGAGACTGGAGGACAAACACTCCGTATTAACATACTGTGAATTATTTTGATATTTTGAATAATTTTGCATCTGAATAATTATTTAATATAAAATAATTATCTGAAAAATATACACTACCAGAAGTTTTCAAAAAAAATTTTTTATATATAAATACACACACATACAGTATATATATTTAAAATTTTTATACATGAATATATTTATACATTTATATCAATATATTTTATATTATACATAAATATATGTAATATATATAATTATATATCATTTAATATATATAAATTATATATTTTTATATATATAATTTATTTTGGATAGGATTAATCATGATTAATGGTTTAACAGCAGGATATATACATATTGACTTTTGAATGGAATATTGTGAATAATGCTAAAAAACCCTTTTTGTTTTAGATAATTTTAAATATTGATAATAATAATAATTTTAAAAAATGTTTCTTGATTAGAAGAATTTCTGAAGGATCATTTAACACTGAAGACTGGAGTAATGATGCTAAAAATTAAGCTGCGCATCACAGATATAAATTACAGTTTGCTGTGTTTTGGATCAAATAAATAATGCAGCAGAAGAGAATTCTTCCAAATAAAAAAAATATTACTGTTCACAATCTAAAGTTTGCATGTGTAATTTTTGTGTGTGTGTCATATTAGATCTATCAGGCCTTTATGGCTCATATAGTCTGATGTAGTGAGAATATGGAGGACAGGATTCGTGTGCTTTTATTGACAGAAACTACACCTGTCTGAAGCAGCCGGACGGAGCGGGATCAGACGAGGTCTCTTTCAGATACTCCTCCCACGAGAAGGACTCGGTCACTGCAGCAGAGAAACACAACGCTGCTTCACAAACTCATGACCAGCACATACAGCACTTAAATACACTGTCTTTACCTTTGACTGGTCCAGGACCTGCGAGAGACATGCTCCGGCCCGCTTTATCCTTCTTACTGTCTTTGTGATCTGCAAAAAAGAAATGAAGGCTTCAATCATGTACAGCATTTCTGAAGACAGAACGTCTAGAAGTCTGAAAGCACATGAGAGTGACTAAATGATGAATGCAGGGTCAATTCTGGCTGAAGTTAACAGTGCTATTTAACTCTTTTACCGCAAGCTTTTTTGTTTTTAAAGTTGTCAGCCACAGCCAGCATTTTTGATGATTCTCACCTAAATTTGACGGCTTTCCGAATATTTTCTGCTATGCATATATGAACATATTATATACAGTACTGTGCAAAAGTTTTAGGCAGGTGTGAAAAAATGCTGTAAACAAAGAATGCTTTCAAAAATGGAGGTGTTAATCATTTATTTTCATAAACGAACAAAATGCAGTGAATGAACAAAAGAGAAATCTAAATCAAATCAATATTTGGTGTGACCACCCTTTGCCTTCATAACAGCAGCAATTCTTAGGTACACTGGAACACAGTCCAAACATCTTGGAGGACTAACCAGAGTTTCTTCATGTAATCCCAGACACTCTCGATGATGTTGAGATCAGGGCTCTGTGGGGGCCATGCCATCACTTACAGTACTTCTTGTTCTTCTTTACGCTGAAGACAGTTCTTAATGACTTTGGCTGTATGTTTGGGGTTGTTGTCCTGCTGCAGAATAGATTTGGGGCCAATCAGACGCCTCCTTGATGGTACTGCATGATGGATAAGTATTTGCCTGTATTTCTCAGCATTGAGAACACCATTAATCCTGACCAAATCTATTAACGCCATTTGCAGAAATGCAGCACCAAACGTTCAAGGAACCTCCACCATGCTCTGCCTGCAGACACTCATTATTGAGCCGCTCTCCAGCCCTTTGACGAACAAAAAGCCTTCTGCTACAGCTGAATATTTCACATTTTGACTCATCAGTCCATTTTTCGGCACCCCCGTTTCCTATGTTTTCGTGCATACTTGAGTCGCTTGGCCTTGTTCCCACGTCAGAGGTATGGCTTTTTGGCTGCAACTCTTCCATAAAGACCACTTCTGGCCAGACTTCTCCGGACAGTAGATGGTTGTACCTGGGTCCCACTGGCACTGCTGGACATTTTCCAATTTCGAAGGGTAATAAGCTTGATGTGTTTTTCATCTTTCAAGTTTCCTTGGCTCACCACTGCGTCTACAAAATCCCTGACTTTGTGCAAGTGTACCTATAAGAATTGATGCTGGTTTGAAGCCAAACGGTAGTAACACCAAACATTGATTTGATTTAGATTTTTCTTTTGTTCGCTCACTTTGCGTTCTGTTAATTGACAAAAATAAACAATCATCATTTATATTTCTGAAAGCATTCTTCGTTTACAGCATTTTTTTATATAAAAAATACATACATGCTTTCAAATAAACTAAATACATTGTATTCTATCTGCATGTGTTCATGTTTTATCACCACTTGAATGCAGATAAATAATTAAATAATTGTAAATAGTTATATGAATGAAACTGCATTTACTAAACAGAACAAACACATACGTTTATGCACATACTCGTATATACATGTTTACACACACACACTCACACAAATACTTGCATTTGTGTTTTACAGTGACTCTCCATAGGTGTAATGGTGTTTCTACTGTACAGACTGTTTGTGGTATTGTCCTAGACTGACCCTACACCTAAACCTACCCCTTACAGGAAACTGTGTGCATTTTTTGATTTTCATAAAACACTTTTTAGTATGTTTTCTAAGCCTCTTGTTTTATGGGGACACAGGAAGTGTCCTCATAAACCATGTTTACATTGTAGTACCCATGTCATTATACACATTTGTGTCCTCGTAAACCGCAAATGCCTGAACACACGCACCTATATATACACACACATGCTCTATATATTAGTGATGCTCCGATTGATCGGCCACCGATCATGATCGACCGATATTGGCTAAAAATTGCTTGATCGGTGAACCCCAAAAGCGGCGATCAAAAAAGTCGATCACTTGACGTAAATTACTCACGCGACTTTTTCACACATGCATGCACCGCGCACAGGTTAAAAAAACAAAAAAACAGCATAGCGGAGCTTACCAGTGGCAACATAAGTTTTCCCGCCTGGAAGTTTTTCAAAGTGTCCGATAAAGACGTAAAGTTAGCTGTTTTCAATGTATGTTGTGATGAAATCCCTCGAAGTGGAAGCAAGCAACGGCATTTTAACACACCTAACATGATTAGGCATCTTAGAACAGGCCATACAACTGAATATGCCGAGTATGAGAAACGAAACCATCCGAAGCCAACAACATCCCCATCCCTGTTAACGGATGAGAGCTTTCACACAGCATGCAGGAGCGGCGCAGGAGTGGCACTGCCGCAATAGTTTCGGCGCTGAGTCTATTTTTGCTGCACCGCTGAATTTAAGTGACAGTACGTTGTTCTTGATCAAAACTGGCCAGATTTACATGAAAAGTAACACATTTTACCATAAAATCGTGTAAGTGATGTGTTTCGTGTTTCACACTCACCATAAGAAAAAATAGAATGCAAAAACACAAATCACTTAGCTTCAACGGTCTGTTAAATGAATAAAACTAGAGGCATTTGGTAATGTCGCCAGTGATGGTGTAACAAGTTTTACATTTTGCTGCCAATTATAAAATGCAATCAGTGTATTAAGAGGCTACATCCCATTAAGTTGATCTGATGTGTGTTGGTCTGCCTGACCCCTCTTTGTTTGGAATAATTTTAAGTTACTATGCCTTATTTGGGAAAGATGGCCTACAGTAGCCTTAAGTTCTCATTTTCTAAAATAAACACTTGGTGGTTCTTCAAGGTCTTGACTGTAGCCTATTTCTACAGTTTATTTTTTCTATATGGTTAATTTAGAGTTAGGTTTATTTCTACAAATGGTGCAAACTCTGCTAAATTATAGATAATAGATTCCCATTCCCCTGCCATTCTGTGATCGGCAGTGATCAGCAATCGGCAGATCATGATCTTGGTGATCGGTAATCGGTGATCGGCCCCAAAAATGCTGATCGGAGCATCTCTACTATTTATATATAGATCACACACACACATATGCACCTATATATACACACACATGCTCTATTTATATAAACAGTCACGTCCATAAATATTGGGACATCTACACAATTCTAACATTTTTGGCTCCATTCACCACCACAATGGATTTGAAATGAAACGAACAAGATGTGCTTTAACTGCAGACTATCAGCTTTAATTTAAGGGTAT
>JAUCMU010000032.1:495020-505386 GCA_032275025.1 Enteromius treurensis | reverse complement strand
AGTTTTACAGTGCCTTCATTAGGGAGACAAATAAACCCTGCAATGAGAACTGGAAGCCTTTGCCTCTCCTTTTGAAGAACTGTTTATCTATCTGCCAAACTGAACATCAACATACAGGGAGGGCAGAATAGCGAATGTTTGTTTGAACTATGCTTTCCGGAAACACACAATCATTGAACTATGCTGGTAGTAGGCTAACTATGCCTTTGGGAAACGCACCCCAGGTTGACACAGGTTGAAAACCACTGTTTTAAAAAGTGTAACTGATTGTATTAATCAGTCAAAATTCAAATCGGTCAGTTAACGGTTAACCGGTTAAAATTAGCATCCCTAATTGCATCCTTTGCACAGAGGCGTCTCAGGCTGCCACCACAGTCTCGAGCATGCCACTGAATCTGGGAGGATGCCGGGCGAACTGAATCGCATAGCCGAATCGGATGAGCCACTTCGACGGGCTGGGAAGCACGACCCACGCCTCCAGTCTCGTCGATAGAGGGACCATCAGAGTCACCAGTTTGCCAGAAGATGTGCAGCGGTAAGCAGGGCAGCTGGGATGAGCAGAAGGTTTCCCGTCCTGACACAACCCGACTTAGTGTTAGCCGTGGCGCCAGAAGGTGGCAGCCCCACTGATTTTTCAACCTCACCAGATGAAAACCCATCCCCCGATTCTGTGATCAACATACAATCCTCTAATGGTCCACCGAATTAAATGTGAGGACTGCTCGCAGATGGCCCAGACCAATCACTGGCAAACTGCACGGGGCAGTCTTTGCGAGAGGTGTGAGATCGCAAAACTGTCAAGGGCGTGGACTCAAAGTGAGCACACGCACCCTGCACAAACGCGACTTCAGCGTGCCGGATCCCCAGACACTGAAGACAACGCTCGTGGCCGTCGTTAGCGGACAGAAAGTGACCACAGAAAGAGGACACGGTCAGAACGGCATCTTTAAAAAGACGACTGCCAACCTTGTCAGAAACTGCTCTTTTGTGAAACCCCCAGGGGAAATCGCTAGATTGCACAGGGACTCCACTGATCACGTCCAAAGCAAAATCTGATGAGTGGATGCTCCTGCTGCCCTATTTATACCCGTTCAGCGGGGAGTGGCTCAGCATGCAAATTCCACTAGCCAATTCTGATTGGCGTTTTCTCTTTATCAGAGCGAATCACAGGGCTCCCAAGTATGAACCCCAGTCTGTCGTCACGACATAACTTGTAGTGACTGGCAGACAGGGAAATTATGAATACATGCATAGCTTTTAATGAATTGTTATGCTTTTGTTAAATAGCTTCATCAGGGGAGCAAATGCCATTTTTAGGATTCGTAGATTATTTTCAGTAAGGACCATGTCATGTGATCTATTAAAGTTAAAGCACATCATCCCTGAAGCGCTTCACGTTGCAGGACACGGATCTGAATCTTATGAAACACGAAACAAAAAACACACTCTCTGCTGAGGAATGGAAACTTCCCAAAACACACAAACACACACATTTCATCCGAGCCGCCCACACGAACATACACTTCCTTCATACAGCAAAGAAACATAATGAGCTTCTCTAACATGAACGTGACGACAAGAGACGAGTCTTATTAGATCAGTGATTGAATCCACTCGCCGCAGACAATTATAGGCTGAAGAAATGAGCTGGTTATTTATGTCAAGCAATTAAAGAGTTGGTTCCTCTCGGTCTCCAGTGACCTTCTCTCTCTGTCGTTCAGTAAGAATCACTCTCTTTCAGTCTGACTCTGCTCCACTAATCTGCTCATGTCGCTTTCTCAGGTTTCACATTCACAGGCCATTGAGTAAAGTCAGAGTGTCTTTCTCAGAACATAAAACTAAAACCTTTCATGACATTAATAAACATTGGATAAAAGCATTAAAGCATCTGCTAAATGACTAAATGTGAATCTAATGTGTGTGCGTGTGTGTGTGTGTGTGTGTGTGTACACACATTAGATTCACATTTAGTAGACGCTTTTATATATATATATATATATATATATATTATATAATATTAATAAAAGCATCTAAGTAAAGTGTCTACTTTTATACATGTCAAAATTTAGTTGAAATAGTTTTACATTTTCATTCAGTGTAACCCAATATTTCTGTAAAAATTCAACATTCATCATGCTTATTCTGACTTGTACATATTCAAATATGTCAAATAATAAGAAAGCATATTAAATTTATATGTATTATATGTAATATTAATTTTATTGTGCTTTAAATGAGTAAAAAAACCTTACTGACAAATGACCGCAACAATTTAAAGCAGTTGTTTTTATGGTTAAACTCTTTTTGTCTTTATATTATTATTTTGTCTATATATAATATATATTAAATATCTTATTTAATTGAACTAAATTTCCAAGACAACTTGAAGTAATTAAAATAATTAAAAACAGCAGAAAAATGTTTATTACTTGCAATAAATGAAAAAAAAAAAACCAAACAAAAAAACCCCCCATTAATTATTTTTTTTAAGGTAAGAACAAATGGGGAAAATATCCCAAAAAGTGCAAAGAATTATCAGTAAAATTTGTTGGAAGTTGTAACACAAAGTTATAGTGTTAGTCTAATATGATTCCATTAACTTGCATTAAAGCCTCGAACACTACTTGAGGACTAATGTAAGAGTTTACATAAAAATGTAATGGCTACACAAATATTCACGTAGTTGCAATTTAATGTAAATAGAGCCCAGCGGTTTAACTTCACAATTCAATTAACAATCACTGTAATAATCATTTTATTCTCAAATTACACAAACTTGCACTGCTCATGTTTCATAAATGAAATCCAATTAGTGCAAAATCTCAACTTATCAATAACACGTGTGGTACTTTTTTTTTTCTTTTTTTTACTGCATATTTAATATAAATACATTGATGTAGGGAAAAATCCTCATCAATTGAAAAGCAAATTTTACAAACAATTACAAATAAATGGCAAGTAATGCATTCAATTAGATATCCTAAAGGAATATTGTCTTGTAAAACATGCTTTACTCAGAACTTTAAAAATAAACTTCAGCCATTATGATGAGTTTTTGTATAGTATTGATCGACTGTGAGATTAAAGCATGGTTAATTAAAACAGCAGCTGTACAGCAGCTCTAATGATACATGCGGGGTCAGAGGTCATCTCTAATTGATTCTCCTGCTAATGAGTTGTTTTCTCTCAGACTCTTGACCCAGTTACGATTTTTTTCTTAAATCACACTTCATCTGCTCATATTTCAGCTATAATTACACACGTCTAAATAAAACTGGAACATTAGTGAATAAATACAATCAGAACGTCCTTAAAATTCATTAAACAATCATTCAGTTTATTCACTAAAATTATAAACGAAATATGCACAAATCTCATTTAATGCAATTTCACCTCAAGTTCAAAAGAATTTAGCAAGTTTGATCATTTGCTTTTATACTGAAGCTTGAAAGTCGGAGTCAATTTGAATGAATTCTTAGCGCTTTTTAAGAAGCTTGATCTCAAACACATCTAATAATATTATTTGACATTTCAGGTTTTCTCTACAGCGGAGAGTAAACTATCCGTATGCAGTGCTAAAAAAACACATTATTCAATGCAAATCATTAGGCAAATGACTCAAATATTCCACACACACACATTTCACTGTTTTGCGTCAGAATGATTAACTTACAGTCAAATCATAGCATTTGGGGGAAAAAAATATAGGGCTTAAACCTATTTTTATTTTGGAAAAATGGTTTGTGTTGGTGTAACTATGTTTCATCTGTTTTTATCTTGATTAATTGGATAGAAATCAGACAAAAGCTTCTATAAGTAACTTTAAGGATTTTTCAATCATCTGTAAAACTAAAAAAAATATTCCTGTACTGTTCTGATAATTAATTATTATGCTTATTTTGTTAATAATTTGATAAGATCATATTTTTTAAAAACCCTTAACACAAATAAGAATAATATATACATATAATAAATGGATGAAACGGAGAATCTTTATTTAAAAAACAACAACTAATGGTTACTTATTTTCACGGCACATATAAAAAAAAATTAAGTGAAAAGTTATTAAGAGTATGTATTATACTATACTTTACCTCATTTTAAATGTAATTAATTTAATTACTTGTCATTTCTTTGTGCAAAATTACCAGCAATTTCTGAATGAAGAAATTATTTTTAAATTTTTTTTTTTAAATCAAGGCAGCAAACTAAAAAAAGTGAAGTAAAACTGAATGTAAAGCCACGATTACTGTAAAAATATGTCAATGAATAAATTACACAAAAAGTTAGAACCACTGTTTTTACTATAAATCTTACTTATAAAACTCACATTTGCCATCAAATATTTTATAGCAACTGATCAGTTGTTTGAATCAATTGATTATTTAAAAGATTTAATATAAAATGTTTTTGAAATATTAAATATAAAAGTAAATAGTTATAACATGTTATTATAATGAATTTTAAGTAATAAGCATTAAAATTACTATTAATGTTTTATTAAGTGAGCATCTCATTGATCAGAAAACCCCGCTTCTTACTCGCCTACAAAGCGTTTTCATCATAATAACATATCCCATGATTCCATTCCCAGAGAAATCCCTGCATCAGGAATCTCTCTGATCCGGTCACATTCCTGAAAGTCAGCCGCCTATAAACACAAGATCAGCACTTATTCATCCGACTGACAGCATCCAGAAGCATTCATTCATACAATGTTTCGTTTTCCTAAAGTTTGATTCACCTCTTAACTCCTTGCAGTGAATCGGCTCGAAGTGATAGACGGGTGGGGGCGGGGCCTAGCGCTGTGATTGGGTGTGGTGGGCAGGGGTTAGCGCTGTGATTGAGTGTGGTGGGCGGGGCTTGGCGCTGTGATTGGGTGTGGTGGGTGGAGTTTGTCTGTGTTTCTCTGGCTTTTCATCATTCATAACAACAAACACAGGACTGCTTTCATTTGCATGTTTGATTTCAAGCGGTTTGCATCATACAGCAGGCATCTCTCTGTCTCTCTCTGTTCTACATCACAGACTCGCTCCAGACTAAGCACAACAAGCAGCATATTCATCAAACACACACACATTTACATCACAAACACACACCAAACCTGCACTCACTCGTTCATCAGGCTGATCAGCTCACAGCTTCTGCATTCATTTACAAATAAAGCAAGACAAAGATTCGGAAAGTTTTGTACAATATTTGAAGGAGATCCCATATTCATTTATATCATCCCCTCACCAAAGTATTACAGTTATCAAACATGTAAATTAATTTGTGATCCCTTATGGTTGGTATGAATTTGTTTTTGTTTGTTTGTTTTTTGCATAAAAAGAAGTAATACATTCATAATAAACTTTTCTAAAAATAAAAATTATTATTAATGATTAGTATATAAAACATATAAATAAATACACACAAAAGTTATTAGAATTAATAATTAATATATAGACATAATTGTAGCTACTTTATTTTTTACTTTGCATATATTTATACATATAGTGCATGTCATATTTTATTATGATATATACTAATTAAAAGGTGTAATATATAATACCATTGTAAATAATTAGTAGTATGAATATTTAATATTAATGTTAAATATTATTTATATAATACATTTACATAATATTAATATTATTAGTTATAATATAAACAAATTATTTACATTAATGAAATATATTATTATTACAAATTAATAAAAAAATATATAATTGTAATTTATTTTAACATATATTGCATATATTTATGCTTATAGTGCATATCATTTTTTAATAATATATTTTGTAGTAATTAAAAAGGTGCAATAATACAATTGTAAATAATTCACTGAAGAAGAAAAAAACTATTATAGACTATTATAGCTTACTATAGCTGTAAAAGGTAGAACCTCATAAAATGACCAACTAATGTAAAGAAGAAAAAAAAACTAAATACATAGTAAAATTTTAATTCTTTTAAGTATTTTATTTTAGCATGAACGTTTAAAAGGCATTTAAATGTTATTTGTTTTGTTTTTGGTTTTATTACTGTGAAAGCAGTAATAAACGGATAATAATAGTAAGGCAAAAAAAACAAAAAAACACACAGATTAATAATTAAAGACTGAGGCATCTCTGATTGACAAAGTGTATATGAGTGTTTACAAACGCCTGAGATTGACAGATGATATTAAGCAAACGTCATCAGCGATGACGACACACACCCCTGCTCATACACATCATCAACAATATGATCAATAGCGACGGAAAACATCTGCGCATTATTTAAGAAGCCTCGTCCAGATCAACAGACACTTTAGAAATAACAACATGAATAATCGCCAGCAGCACAGAAAGTGCTGAACAGCAGGCAAAATAAACGGCGAAATTATCATATCTACTCTTTAAAAAAGCTCTTCGTTGTCATCAGATACAACGACTAATATCATAACGCGCGGAAGACAATAAAACAAGTGCAGAAATGTCGACCAACCTTCGCGATTTTGTCGAAATGTAGACAGAATTCAGCACTTTTCGCAGCTCTCCGTCGCCATGTTTG
The DNA here is from genome assembly GCA_032275025.1 of Enteromius treurensis. Classification (NCBI taxonomy): domain Eukaryota; kingdom Metazoa; phylum Chordata; class Actinopteri; order Cypriniformes; family Cyprinidae; genus Enteromius; species Enteromius treurensis. The sequence continues at coordinate 498,849 of JAUCMU010000032.1, read as the reverse complement.
GGTCAGAAATGCGCATGCGCAGACGCACAGGAGCGTTGCGTGCTGCTTCTCTCGCTTACACGCATACGTTTGTTACTCCACTTTGCGAAAAGCTATTACTATATTTATTCAAATGAATGGAGTCGTAAGCACTGTTTACATTAAACATATTATAATGATTTAATACATAATTAATTAATTGATTACAATCCGTTATAACGTAGCTATCAAGACTATTTAATCAATTAATTAATTTTTATTGATTTCACCAGTGTAGTTTTGTCGTGTTGACTTGCTAAGAATACGTAATACGTAAGAACGTCCTGCGAATGAAAACGTTATTTCTTAATGTTTTCTGAACGCGTATTTACTTATTTGTTTATTTTGCAAACGTTAAGGGAACATTCCATTTTATAATTTTGTAAATATTTTAAAATGTAAAACTTTTAAATGCTATGTCGGCGTCCTGAAACCAATAATAACGTTAAAAAATTCTAGATGAAAATGCAGCTAAATTATTTCAGAAATTAAACGTTGCAGGAATGACGTATAAATAGTGTTTTTGTGCTGACGTTTTGAGAACGTTATTAAAGCCCATATATCTCTGAACGAACGTTTTATTAATGCTACATTTGTTCATATGTTTTTAGAGAACCTTCAGAACGTTAGCTGTAGTCCTGAAGACGTTTATTGTTGGTAGGCTATTACAAATACATAGCGACGCTGTGTTTTTTGTGTCTGAGATTTTACATCATTACTGTAGTTTTATTTATGTATTTTTTTGTCAACCATGTTATTATGATTTGATGTGTGTTTTCTTCCCATCAGCTTGTCCTGTGTTTGGGCCCTCTGTTGTGTGCTTGTATAGCATGTAGGTGGCTGACATCAGGCTGTCTGCGGTGAGTTTTTATAGTTGTGGTGTGGGAGTATCTCTTTGACATTAGAAGATGAGGTAGACTAATACATGAACCACATCTTAGGGCTTCATCGGGTGGATGTGATGTAACGCAGCGTGAAAACTTAGAACAATAATCTGCTTGTTGACTTTAAGACACTTTTGGGCTGTGAAGGTCAAGATGTTGATTTCCAGTATATCAAAGGAAATAATTATCTTGACCTTTACGATGATTTAAACTCATCTAATCCATAATCCAAGACAAAAAAAAACCCAAAAAAAAAAACCCAAATGCAGATGGGATGTAAATTAGCATAATATTTAAAAGACTACATTGAAAGTAGAATAAAACTCTTAACAAACAAACATTACTAAAATTAGGGGGGTTAATTTTATTCCTCTGTGTACACATCTGACACTAACAAAAAAGGTACGTTTTGTTCCATTAAGTATTTTATTAATCCATCTATATTTCCATCCATCCATCTTCTGATATTTTCAAGAATCGCTGTTCTTCATTTGACCACTAGGTGGTGTGAGTGATTTGATCGTGTTAATGGCGCAGATGAACAGGTGTATACATTGAATACTAATATATTTAGCGTTTTGTCAGTGTCATACAATTATTAATATTTTTAAAATGTATATGCGTGCAATATATTAATGCAACATGTGTTATAGTGAAAAATGTTTATTGATCAGTAAATCAGCATATCAGAATGATTTCTGAAGTAAGTCATGAACTACATAGGCTATAAAGAGTTCATTTGGAAAAACAGATCATCTGTTTTTAGCAATTTTCAAAAAGCATGTTTTTTTTCATGGTGCATTCCAATGAATCTTAATCAAACTGCAGTTGGGTTATTTTGATTAGGTTAAAAATAACCAAAAATACAGCTAACTTACACAATAAAAACATGATATCATACAAAAACATGATTTTCCTTTTTTTATCTTTTTTTGCAAATAAACGCTTCATATTATATTATATTATTGATAAAAATTCAAAAAATTACAGGGTTTCTTTTCTATGATGTTAATGGGTGTCACGCCCATCTTTTAATTCCCGTCTCCTGATTGGTTTAGATCCCAGAAAGGGCGTGTGTGCTACCAACGTCAATCACTGGAATCGGCTCCAATGACGCCAGTCTGAAAACTGTTGCTGCTGTTGCGGTGCGTTCAGACACACATCGGCGCGTTTGTTTGGGGATGTGCGTGGTCTCTCCGCGTCCAGATCAGCGGAACGCGTGAGTACACGGCTCGTTTTCTGCCGGTGCGTGATTCGAGCCCGGCGGGGGCTCCGACACGCTGTTATACTGCGGTGTTGTGCTGTTTGTGTGTTATAATTACAGTGTGTCAGGGCTGCTGTGTTGGAAGTGCGCTTGAGCTCCGTGTTTCTATGTGCGTGTGACTCCCACGCAGCGCGGATCCGCTTCACTGCGACGCCAGAGCATAGAAATGCACGCAGACACCGATATGCGTTGATGTGCGTGACTGAGTCTGTCAGGGATCGCTGCTTTAGTCAGATATGAGCATCACATCAGTCTACTGCTGTCGTGTGACTTATTCTTACACGCATCAGGGCTTGTTGCAAGGTGTTTCTGCAGTTAATGGTGCTTAAAACACTCTCACAGGTTCCTTTGAATTGTTTACTAACAGTGTCCAGTGAACATATGTGACCCTGGAGCACAAAAGCAGTCATAAGTAGCACAGGTGTATTTGTAGCAATAGCCAACAATATATTGTATGGGTCAAAATCATATTTTTTCTTTTATGCCCAAAATCATTAGGACATTGAGTAAAGATCATGCTCCATGAAGATATATTGTACATTTCATACCATGAACTTAATTTTTGATTTGTAATATGCATTGCTATGGACTTTATTTGAACACATTTAGAAACGATTCTCTCAATCTTATTTTGCACCTCGATTTCAGATTTTCAAATAGTTGTATCTCAGCCAAATATTGTCTTATCCTAACACACCATACATCAATGAGAAGCTTTTTTATTTAGTGATGTACAAAACTCAATTTTAAAAATGGTCCATTATGACTGATTTTGTGGTTCAGGGCCACAAATGTGAATCACATGAGTATTCTGTAATTTGTGGGATGGAAATGCAAAAACCAAAAGTTTTGTAGGAAAAACATTTGCACATAATAAAATAATATTTTCATAATTTTAGCATAAATTGACAGAATTACAGCTTGCTTGGAAATAACATGGAAATGTCAAGTTTTTAATGAGGGTAAATTATAATCTAGGCCTATAACAGGCATGTGACGGAAAGAAGTTTACAAGACAGATTGTCATGGCACAAAAAGCAAAAAATAATGTAATCATTTAATGTCTGTCACTCAAATTTAGTATACGCCTTATTATAGACATCATTTTCTGTTTTTGGTTTTGTATTTCCACAGTGTTAAGGTAAAGTCGTACAAAATTATTATTAATTTTATTACAATGCACATATGATGTCTACTGCAATATAAATCCAATTCACTGGATAATTACTCTTCAAACAGTGATGCCATAGAAATGCAAAAAATGGAAAATGACAGAAAAAAATAGATTCTCTGCATAAGGTCTATAACAGTTACACATTTACAGTTGTTATGAAATCTATCTAAATGCTGTAATTTAACAGTAAAAGTTTATTGTAAAAATTTATTATTTTTTGTATTATAATTACTTTATTTGCTGTACGGTAACTATTAGGGATGCAACGGTACAGTGAGCTCACGGTTCGGTTTGTATCATGGTTTTCTGGCCACGGTAACGGTTCGGTTTCGATACATCAATATTACTGTACAGTATAGCGGAAGGTCATCAAGGGACAATATTAAATGTAAAAAAGGTACAGATGAAGTCCAAACACCACATTTATTTTTAAAAAAGAACACTTATTTTTGCCCTCTTTCAAAAACGGACAATATAAAAAGTGCAGTA
>JAUCMU010000032.1:470679-481118 GCA_032275025.1 Enteromius treurensis | reverse complement strand
TGAACGTACCCTTATGTTACATTTAATGCTAAAGTATCGTTAACGCCAATACAAACATTATTTTAGTGTGTTAGAGCTGAAGACATTTATAATGTTACAAAAGAACTTTCTATTCATCTGTGAACCCTGCAAAATAAAATTTGTCACAGTTTCCACAAAAATATTGAGCAGCATAGCTGTTTCCAACATTGATAATAATCAGAAATGTGTGTTGAGCAGTAAATCAGTATATTAGAATGATTTCTGAAGATCATGTGACACTGAAGACTGGAGTAAAGATGCTGAAAATACAGCAGAACATCACAGAAATAAATTACATATTTAGATAGAAAACAGCTCTGTTAAATTCCAAAAATATTTCACCATTGTTACTGTATTTTGTATGATATTAACGCAGCCTCTGTGAGCGTTAGACAGGTTTATATCTGTGTTTCTTCAGTGCTGTAGTACTGTAGTGTTACTGTGGTAAGAATAGTAACAGGTTTGTTTGGTGATGTGACATATGGTGAGTTTATCTATTAATATCTCCTGCGGTCATGAGCGGTGCTGGTCGTAGTGCCCCGCAGCCATCACACAGATGGTCTCTCTCTCCCTGACCCAAACACTCACTCAGTGCCATCTGCGGCTCTCACTGGCCATCTCTCTGTCTCACGCTCTTCACTCATGTTTCAGTGTGTTAATGTTGTAGAGAGCAGAGAAACCAGTGACTGACTGTAGACATGTTTACAAGCACTCATATCAGTCAGATGAATCCAGTCTATGACAGATTCTGAAAACTCTGTTTATATGAAAACTAAGCACTTTAAATACTCTCTCGTGTTTGTTTATATGACTCTATTCTGACACTGCTGCTTTCATTTCATTAGTCAGGTGCAGCAGAGAGAAAGACACACACACACACACACACACACACACACACACTCAGTGCATTACATGCATGCATTTCGTTTAACATACATAACAAGCAGCTTTACATTGTGGTAATCCTTAACTAACCCGAGCAGCAGGATTCCTCTCTGATTCTGTTCTTCATGACAGAAGTTGATCTGAAAGAGAAAACTAACTTTAGAAGAAGAGAGATGGCGCTAGATTAGGACTTTCCAGAATCCAGGAACTCTGTCCTAACATTTAAAGGGCAACTTTTATTCATTATTATTTGATAATTGTATTAATTAGCAATTGATTACATTTGTGTAAATTGTTATTTGTACATTTTTGTGTTTATTTACTAACTATAGAACTGCAGTGTTAAATGTAATTTAAATCAAATTAGATTTATTTATTCATGTATTTGTTTATTTTAATAATTTATTGATTTTAAAGTATATTTGATTGAGTTATTTTGGTTTATTCAAATCAACATTATTTATTTTAATAATTATTTCTTTGTAATTATAATTTATTTTAATTAAATTTTTTGTTTTATATTTTTAATTTTCTTTGTTTAATTTTTTTCATTATTATTATATAATTTTTATTTGAAGTTTGATATTTCACTTAAAATGAGGTTTCCATTTTTATGTATATTCTATTGTTGTTATGGGCTCTCGATGTTGACAGACGGATAAAGTAAATAAAAATATATCCAATTTTGTGTAAAAATGTTAACCTTTTACAGTCCACTCAAAACATTTGCCAATAAAACATCTCTCTTTTGCTGGATTCATCACACTAGAAATGAAGTAAAGTCAATAGCACTGCATTGTGGGTGTGTTTTGTTGTAAAGGCATTAGAAGCGTTGTGTTTTGAGCAGTGAAGAGTATCCTGAGGATCCTGGGCTTTAATCAGCCTGGTTTGATCATCAGAGCTGTCAGACTCGTCAGTCCTTATCACACCTGACACTCTCCTCTCTCTGCTTCTGATTGGGAGCGCTGTTGACATGTTAAACAGAGTTAATGTGGAGTCAGCAGAGGTCTGGTTAGGTGAGGCCCTGACCCATCAATATTTTCATGCATAAAGACCCTTTTATACTGTGAAAAATAAGAAGTGTGTTTTGTTTGTTTTTTGACACCAATAGTTTAGTAGTAATAGTACCAATAGTAGACATCCAACAGTAGATTTCAACAAACTCATTTAATCTAATTTAAAATGTTATTTATTTAAATATAATTAGTTTATTTTCATTGGTTTTTATTTCATTCATTTAAATGTGTTACTGTCATTTTAATTGAATTTTCATTACTATTTACATTTTACCTTTCTTTTCTCTTACATAATCCCATTATTTAGACCTAATTAATTAGATTATTTTTCTTTTAAGTGTGTGAATTTATATTTATTTAATTGTTTATTTTTTTTACACGTTTCTCTCAGCCATTTTCAACAAACCCTTATTATCTTTTATTATCCTTTAGTTTGCTTTTTAATACTTAATTAATTTAATTTTTATTTTCTTTACATTTTAAACAATTTTTCTATTTTCAGCTGCTCTCTTAGTACCTTTTCATTTGAATAAATTTAAAATTGTAACATTTTTAATTTAATTAATATATTATATTTTATATAATATATTTTTCTCATAACGTTTTATCAGATTCCTTAGTACCTTTTAATTTGAATAAATTTACTATTCTATTCTATTCTATTCTTACCTGTTCTATTCTGTTTTATTCTATTCTGTTCTTTTCTATTCTGCTCTATTGTTCTGTTCTATTATGTTCTTTTCTATTCTGCTCTATTGTTCTGTTCTATTCTGTTCTGTAGCATTCTATTCTTTTCTTTTCCGTTCTTTTCTGTTGTATTCTATTATGCTAGGTCACCCCCCTTGTTAAATTCTATTCTGTCATGTTCTATTCCATTGTTCTGTTGATTCTATTTTATTCTATTCTACTGTACTGTTGTATTCTTTTCTGTTGCATTCTATTCTGCTCTATTGTTCTGTTCTGTTGCATTCTATTCTATTCTATTGTTCTGTTCCTCAGACCTGAATTTGTTAAAAAGTTTTGGCTGAAATAAGCCTGATATTTCTATAAAGCCTGTGTTAATCACTTGATTAATCAGATTCTTTACTAATGTGGATGGTGTTGGTGTGTTGTTGGTAATACGTCGGTCGACTCAGTTAACGGTTCTGTAGATACGTTGCTCGGTCATGGTTTGTGAAGAAAGTTCAGCCTGTGCTTCACCTTTCCCACAATGCACCTGTGCTGTGCTCTTAGAAACCTCTCTGAGCATCACAGACAGAAAAGAGGTCAGCATGTATTCTTAGTTCTGTTCCTCTGATTCTCTGAAGACTCTTCAGTCATCATATAATCATGCAGAAGAAATCAAGAGAAAGAAAATAAACACCTTTACATTTATATCAAACATTAGCAGTATAAACATAATTCTTGTGTTTTTGTTAGCTATTTATTTTTATTTGAATGTGTATTTTTAGTTAAATGTAATTCATCTTTCAGTAGATCCTTTAATTTGAATTTAAATGTTTGTTATTTTAGCTAGATATTTGCTTAATTTCTTGCATTTAAAAAAAACAAAAACATTTATTTTAATAATTAATTCCTATTCCCCCTCCCACAACATCATTCTTTGTTTTATTAATTTAGTGATTTTTTTAAACTAGATTTTGCTTAATCTTATCTGGGTTAAATATTTTGATGTACATACATATTTACACATACACTGGGAAAAAGCATTTTATTTATTTATTTCATTATTTAAGTGTTTTTCTTGTTTTGAGGCCTGGATTCACTCCTTAGTCATATTTGAGTTTGTTCAAGTGAAACAGGTGTCTTTGTGTGTTAGTGTGTGTGTGTGTGGTGGTTTGTCTCAGATCGTGTTTCGACTGGTTTTTGGATGGATGTAATGAAGCTGAGCGTCTGGTTTGAGCAGTTCTCTGTGATTAACTCTCTCCCAGCATCACATATACACTCCGCTTATGTTTTTAAGAGAGCCTCTTCTGCTCATCAGGGCTGCATTTATTCGATCACAAATACAGAAAAAACCTGTGAAATCTTATTGCAATTTCTGATATTGGTTTCCTATTTTAATACTTTAAAATATAATTTATTTCTGTGATCAAATTTTGTATTTTCAGTGTCACATGATCTTCAGAAATTATTAGATTGTGCCGATTTGTTATAAACAACTGTTGTTGTTTTTTTGTAAGCTGTGATACTTTTTTCTTTGACTCGTTGATGAATACGAAGTTAAAAAGGACAGCATTTGTTCAGAATAGAAATCTTTTCTGACAATATAAGTCTTTACTATCACATTTTTTCATTGAACACATCTCTCCTGAATAAAAGTAAAGAAGAAAGACCTCAAAATTAAAATGCATTATAATATTTGAAGGGTTGCTTGTCATGTGTTTTGATGCATTATATTTTGTATAGGTGTAATAATTAATAGAAAAGTAGAAACATATTCTAACTGTGGGTTATAAGTTGCATTACAAAGCATACTTAATGCTTTTAAACATATTTAAATTGTTGCCAAAGAAAAAAAGCTAAAGTTAAATAGAAAAAGTAATATTAATATATGAATTAGGATCTCACAGATACTAAATGAAACAGTATGAGACACTTCTGAAGTTAAGTAGATATAAGTAGTGTTTAGTGAGATATTTCATGACTTGTGCGTTTGTTTAAAGGCATCTGAAATCTGACAGCAGTTGAATCATTGATTCAGTGTTTGCAGATCTCACTGATGAATACCTGTCTGACCTCTGACTGGACACACTCCACAGATCAGGTGCATTCATGAGCCGCTGGTTTGTGTTCAAACATGTTTCTGTGTCACAGCGACTCTCACACTTAACTAACATTCTCAGTAGAATATTTCCATTTTGTAGCTGTAAAATATATTAAGATGATTTTTATTACTTATACCTCAAAGATAAATTCTAAGGACATCAACACCTAAAATAAAACTTCAAAAGGTGTACAATACACCTTTAAAATGTATGTGTAGTAGTAGTTATAATAATTATAATAATAGTAATTATGATTTAATTAATCAAAATAAAAAAATATTACCTTTAATATAAAAGTGATTTTTAAAAACTAGTTAATAATTATTATTAAATCACATTTTATTTATCAGACAAAAACACAGTTTGTTTCCCCGCAAAACATGATGTTCATACAGACATTTAGTATTTATTTGTCTTTGATATACTATGTCTATTTAAATGTTATTTAAAATGTAAAATTAATCATTTGTTTGATTTTATATTTATTTTTTTGTTATTGTTTTTAATTAAATGCTTACATTAAATATTTTAGAACTGTTTGTTATTTTTTGCTATTTTAATATTTACTATATTAAAATATGCATTCAGTATTTAATACTTTATTATTTATAATAGCAGCAGCAACAACAACCGTAGTATTAGCAATAATAATCATCATCATTTTTTCAATTATTGTTTTCTGATAGCAATAGAAGATATAATTTTTTTTGTCTAAAAAATATAAAAGTTGCACTCTATATAAGTTATGCTTTAAAAATGCGCAGTTAAAATTTGAAACGTTTCAACTGAGCACAATTAGCATTCAGAAATCTGACTGACAGCACTTTCATAACATGCATATATTTGCATAATGAACTGTGTTTGGTTTTGTATTCCTTTGCATCTGTTTAACAATATATAGCTGTCATTTTCATGTGAGGAAGAAACAACGGAAAACCTTGTAGATGAAACTGTACCGGTGATAAAGAAAGGAATAAGAAGCATGCGAGGCTTTGATTTAATAATGTCAGTAATAAATGTTTGTAGGCTCACTTTCACACACATTTATTAGGGTGAGGTCGAGAGAAACGAGAGAAAGGAGCTTGTGATCTGACCTCTGACCTCACCTGCTCTTATAAACCGCTGAATCTCTCACTTTCTTTCTGAAACACTTTGAAGAGATGAAAATAAAAACGGTGCGGGGGATCACCGGTGATTTTCTCATGTTTGGGACCGTTTTTATCTGGTTTGGCCAATCAGGAGGCGGCGTGTGCGTGAACTATGAATATTCATTGGCTTCAATAAGAGCCTGCGGTGCTACTGGAGCCGATCTGGAGTCTCAGATAAACTAGTTCAGCTCCAGACCTGCTCCTTATCACACTCAAACACTAGCAGCGCAATTACTTACTTTTTACTTACGTTTTTGTGTCTATTTTATAAACTGCCGAATTTATTTTTTTTATTTCTTATGTAGTTTTTATGTTATAGTTTTTATTTTATTTTGAGTGCCTTCTTTTTTTGCTTGTTTTTTTTTAAACAGCAGAATATATTTACTAATAATTAAATTAGTTGTTTTTATTTAATGGTAAGTGCCTTATTTTATGAATAAGATAATTTATTTATTTATGTGTGGTTCTTTTTTTATAGTAGGTTTAATTTATAAGTAGCAGAATTAGTTAACTAATTAATCTTGACGTTTTTTTAAACTATTTTAAAACATGCGCCCTATTTGTGTTTTATGAACAGCAGAATGAATTGATGAATTAGTTATTGATAGATTTGTTCATTCATTTTGCAGTTTTTATTTTAAGAGTTTCATTTTTATTTTATTAACAGCAGAGTTTTACTTCCTTACTGCCTTATTTTTAATGAGCCGCGGAATTAATTTATTAAATTGTTTGTTTATTGTTTATTTGTATGTGCTTTTGTTCATGGTAGTGGTGTATTTTGTAATAAAAACAAAAACAAAAATGACCAGAATTTAAACTACAATTAAAGTAAAAAAACGAAAAAAAAAAAAAAAAAATCAATTAAACTTAAAATATTAACAAACACTATACTAGTGTATGAAGGATATAAAGTAGCATACAATAAAGTCACTGTTCTTTACATTTAAAAAAAATTCATAAGTGTATATTATATATATTCCATGTCTTTTTTTCCCCCCGAATCAGTCAACAACAAGATATAGGATTTTAGTTTATGTCTGGAACTGGCAAATATGCTTGATATTTTGCATATTTTTTGCATTAACTGTGAATGAACAAGTGCGTTGATTTCACTGAAGTGTGCAAACTTTTCAGAGATATTGTTTTAAAATGTGAAGCTTTAGTATAAACGGGTTTGGTTTTGCTGCTTCACTCTGATGGCTCATTTTATCATATTATTATTTCCAAGCTTCAATGTCTTTACAACAGCTCCTGGAAAATGAATATTGCGATTCGTGTTTATTTTCTGCACATCTTTGATGTAAATGTATGTAAATGTAATATCTGTATACAAATAGCTTTTATTACACACACATTGCCATGCTCTTCTCTTTTGGTGAGTGTTTTGTTTTGGCCATGTTTTTGCACTTCCTGTGTTTCTTCTAGTCTTCTGTCCTCATTTCAACTTCCTGTTACGTGTGTGTCTCTTCACAGTGTTTAATAATCCAGTCAGATCCTCCTTCATAACAACATACAGGAGTGTTTATGATGCTTTTATGCTGCTTTTTTTCTGGTCTTTTTTTTATAAAGTTTGACAGCTAAAGTCTTACGTGTGACCTCAAACACAGATTTATTTATTTATTTATATCTACAAAATATCGAGCATTTCTAACATTGACAATAATCAGACATTTTTCTTGAGCACGTAGAAAGATAGAAATGACAGTTTTACAGTTGTGCTGTACGGTTGATGAGCAGAGGAGTCTATTTTCAAAACATTACTTTCAAAATAATGCTTGCAATATTAAAATAATGAAAATAAAAATCTGAAAATATTTTATTGTAGTTAGTTTAACTTGGTGTGCTACAATATAACTCTAAAAATGAAATGGTAAAAAACAACAACATGTAATTTCATTTATTTAAAAGAAAACAAAAGAAAACAAAAAAACAAGGGTAACACAAATTACCAAAGCAAGACTATAACTTTAACTAAAATCAAAATTTAAACAAAATCTGAAAAATCAAAACTAAATAAAAACAAGGAATAAAAACTACAGTGGTTTCTAGCTCATTCGTCACTCTGGAAGAAGGTTTTAATGAACACATTGCATTGTGGGATACAGTGCAATGTCACCTGATTTTACCAAATATAGTGTATTTCACAGTCTGAATACTGTAGAAGTCCTCTGCTATTCTGAACCGTTTCAGTGTCTGAAGAGTGTTTGTGTGTTTGAGGTGTGTATGTGTGGGTGTTTATGTGTTTGAGGTGAGTGTGTGAGGTTAATGAATGTCCCCGTCGTCAGCGTTTGCAGCACCTGTCGGTATTTAACACAAACAAGCATAAAACCTGAGGGGGCAAACACGCGCGCGCACACACACACACACACGTGTATAAACACACACATGCTCTGTAGCTGTGCCTCTGTAAAGGCCTGCTTTTCAGTAAAGCATGAATCTGGAGCACTGAAGGATGCTGGGAGGATACAGAGACACCCTGAGTGTAAAATAGGCCAGAGAGTGAGTGTGTGTGTGAGTCCTTTAGTTCCCCTCAAACACACACACACATGGTCCAAAGCACTCGCCAAGAATAATGTGAGTAAAAAGGGCTTTGCTGAGCACTGAGCTGGTCTGCGTATGTTTGCTCACCATCTGCTCCACATTGATCAGGAACACTAATAATAGAAATATCTGTTGTGAAGTTGGTTTCTACCTGCTCAAGTCTTTTAGCGTTACAACAGTCTGAGGAAAGCAGACTCTTCTGCTCTCCAAGGCTACTTTTGTTTAATTGAAAAGGATGAAAAATTAAGTTATATTAAAATAAGATTTTTTTTGTATCATTATCTGTTAAACTGCAGGGTATTTCTGTGATCATTACTCCAGTCTTCAGTGTCACATGATCTTCAGTAATCATAATAATATACTGATTTACTGCTTAACACACATTTCTGATTATTATCAGTGTTGGAAACAGTTGTGCTGCTCAATATTTTTGTGGAAACTGCGATGCAATTTATTTTTCATGATTCACAGATGAATAGAAAGTTCAAAAGAACAGCTTTCATTTGAAATTAATATAATTTAAGATATTATAAATCTCTTTACTGGCATTTCTGATCAACTCAATGTGTCCTTGATTAATAAAAGTATAATAAACAAAAAAACTTTCAGTGATAGTGTACATGTAAAATATTCAGTGTCATAGAAAAATCATCAAAAATGCAAAAACAAAGACATTGAGTGTGAGTATTTGTGTTGGTAATTGTTGAGTTGTGTTTCTGTGTTCCAGGAGACTAATGAAATCGTGGCCATTAAGAAGTTTAAGGACAGTGAAGGTGAATAAAACACAATACACACATGAGCTTCCACTAATGATGGATGCAGTAAGCACATTCATGACGGATTAATCTGAAGATCACAGCATTTATGTTAACATCCTATATCAAAATAATAATATAAGTTATTTAATTTACTGAATAAGACATTTTTGATTAGAAATTAATATGGATAAAATATGCATAACAAAAATTGCAGCTTTAAAGAAGAGCATCTGTTCTATATCTAAATCTGAAACAAATAAAGAAAAACATATTAAATTTCACAAATGTTATAAATAGGAGAATTAGAAAATAGAAAAATATGTGACTTAAATAATTACAAACAAGCCTAAAAATATAAAATAAAATAAAAATCATAATATTATTTAACACTGAAGGTGAATATATATATATATATATATATATACAGTAGGGATTGAAAGTTTGGGCACCCTAGGTAAAAAGTTGTATTAGTTTGCATAAAGAAACCAAAAAAAGATGGAAAAATCTTCTTGATTAAACATTCTTATGATATGTCAAAAAAGTTTGATTTTATTTCCATCATTTACACTTTGAAAATAACAGAAAACAAAAAAAAAGGCGTCTGTAAAAGTTTGGGCACCCTGAGTTAATATCTTGTACTGCCCCTTTTGGAAAGTATCACAGCTTGTAAATGCTTTTTATAGCCAGCCAAGAGTCTTTCAAATCTTGTTTAAGGTATCTTTGCCCATTCTACCTTACAAAAGTTCTTTGAGAGCTCTGGGGTGTCTGTCACGCAATCTATCCATAGATTTCAATTATGTTGAGGTCAGGAGTTTGTCAAGGCCATGGCAAAACCTTCACCATGGATTTTGAGGTGTGTTTAGGATTATTATGTATTTGTAGAAGCTATCCTCTCTTTAACTTCAGCTTTTTCACAGACAACAAGTTACCATCCAAAATTTGCTGAAATTTTATTGAAAACCTCTCCTTCTACTCGTAAAATGTTCCCTGTTCCACTGGCTGCAATGCAACCACAAAGCATGATTGATCCACCCTTATGCTTAACAGTTGGACAGAAGTTCTTTTCAGTGCCCTTCTGTGCCATTTCATCTCCAAATGTACCTTTGCTCATTCTTGCCAAAAAGTTATATTTTAATCTCATCAGTCCAGAGAACATTTTTCCAAAATGCATCAGGCTATATGTTCAGAAGCACTTTAGTCCGCGAAGCAAGCAACAGTGGCTGCACGTAAGACTTATTTAATACAGTATATCCATAGGTTGTGTTTAAATTATTGCACAGTGCTAGAAAGTCTATTTTTCGT
>JAUCMU010000032.1:439952-453572 GCA_032275025.1 Enteromius treurensis | reverse complement strand
GCGGAGTCTACTCAAATCTCTCTGGAGTTGTTCCTTGCGCCACCTGGTGGATATTATATGAAGTGCAACAACGGTTTAAAAAAATCTAAAAAAAAAAAAAAAAAAAAGCACTTGCAGGAAGACCCGTGACCACGCGTGACGATTTGCAGGCTGCTGTGTGAAAAAAGATGCATTTTTAATGGCCAGATCTGTATGAGACCGCTTCAGCGATGGTTACACGATCGAGTCCCAAGATGGGCATGGCACCGTGGCACACTCCAGATTGGCGTTTTCCCGCAGTGTCGTCGCCTATTCAGCCCGTGGACCAACCCTGCTTTCCTTTGGATCAGAGTACCCCTGGGTCAGGTGTCCAGGCATGCCTCCTCCACGAGTTGGGGTGCTGTATGCAACGGGCAGGCAGCTTCGGGCCCCTGGACAGGCGTCCGGCTGCTTTGGCATATCAATTGCTTCAAGTTGTTAGCAGTACTTCTGGCCCTGCATCGCTTTCTTCCGATGCTGCCCCACAAGCACGTGCTGGTCCAGATGGACAACTAAGCGGCCTTTGCGTACATCAACAAACAAGATGGTCTATGCTCCCGCTGCATGTCACAACTCGCCCGCCATCTGCTCCTGTGGAGTCTGCGCGCTGTTCACATTCCAGGGATACTCAAATATGTAGCCGATCAGACTTTGCCTCCCCCGAGTCTGCTCATTGCCGGTCGTTTTATTCCCTCCAAGTCCAATCACTCGGCAGGGATGCACTGGCACATAGCTGGCCTCCTGGGCTCAAGTACGCCATTCCCCCAGTGAGCCTCCTTGCACAGAACCTGTGCAAGATCAGGGCGGACATGGAGCAAGTCCCGCTGGTAGCGCCTTACTGGCCCTCCCGGACTTGGTTTGCCGAACTCATGTTCCTCGCGGCAGCCCCTCCCTGGAAGATCCCCTTGAGGAAGGACCTTCTTTCTCAGTGGATGGGCACGATATGGCACCCGAGCCCCGATCTTTGCAACCTGCACATCTGGTTCCTGGATGGGACGCGTCAGACCTTTCTGGCCGTTCAAGCACTGTGATAGAGACTATCTCTCAGGAAAGAGCTCCCTCTACGAGGCAGGCTTATGCTCTGAGATGGGGGTCTGTTTATCGACTGGTGCTCTGAGAGGACCCACAGAGATGCACGATCACAATTGTGCTTTCTTTCCTGCAAGAGAAGTTGGAGTGCTGGCTGTTCCCTTCGACTCTCAAAGTGTATGTCGCTGCCATAGCCGAATACCACGATGCAGTGGAGGGTGTGTCCCTCAGAAACGCGGCCTCAAGGGTCGTGGCCTGTTCCATGGGTGTTCCCATATGTAACATTGAAGTGATTCGACGAACGTAACCCACATTCCCTTAA
Organism: Enteromius treurensis; assembly: GCA_032275025.1. Lineage (NCBI taxonomy): Eukaryota > Metazoa > Chordata > Actinopteri > Cypriniformes > Cyprinidae > Enteromius > Enteromius treurensis. The sequence continues at coordinate 452,203 of JAUCMU010000032.1, read as the reverse complement.
GGTGGGAACAGAGACGTGCCCGACTCTGAGGTCGCGCTGACGCCAGCTCGGCTCTTCAGCGAAAACCTGCATGTGAACTGCGCTTGTGCCCTCTTATACTCACGTAGTGATGAGGTGCACCTGAGCGCAATCAAGTGCACGCCAATGTTCATTGGCATTTTGTATAAAGCTCAAAGGCAAATGGTCTCTCTGTCGAGTTCCAATATGTGACGTCTCTGTTCCTTCCTTCAGGGAACGTGAGTTACGTTCGTAACCTAGATGTAACCTGGAAGAAAATTAAATATAAAATAAAACATATTAAATAAACAGAATTAATATATATTTTTAAAAAATTAACTGAATTAAAATGTAAAACAAACAAACAAAAATTTTAAAGTTCAATTTTATGTGCTAAAATAAAACTAAAACTGAAAAAAGTATATAGACAAAAAAATAATCTAAATTATAGAAACTAAATTAGCCAAAACTTTTAACTATCTTAATTATCTTCATTTATAATTTTAAATGGAAACTGTGTAAACACATACAAAACAAATTAAAAATATGAAAATAATTGTATGAACCCTAGGGCTAGGACAATAAATTGATGCTGAATTGACTTGTGGCTCGATTCTGAGAATGCTTTTATGACACAAGATTAATGTAAACAGTCTACTCTGAACACCCTTGTAATTCGCTCTAACCTTTACGAACTTCATGAATGATTATTTTAGATTAAAGTGGGTGTGTGTGTATGGATTTGGAAACAAGTTTCTAAATTATTCAGCGGCATCTAATGTGCAAAACAAAAATCAGAATCGACTCATGAAAAAATCGCGATCCATACAAAAAATCTCAAAGTTGATCCATGAATCTGATCTGATATGCATCAATTTATTGCCCCACCCCTTATGAGCTCTGATGTCTCTGTGTGAGTGCTGTGCTCTTGTATTGCAGACAGACGCTGATGACGAGCGAAGGCCAGTCGTGAGGAAAGCTCTGTTTCCTCTCTTTCACTCTCAGAGGAGCTTCACACACAGCTCCTCTGAGAGAGAGCGCCCCCTGGTGGCCACAGCAATGGTACACCAGTCTCACACACACACAGTCCAGTCCCTAACACACACTAAACCACTGCGCTGCATGATTAACAGCACTAATCACTCCTGCTCCGCTGGGCTGAGCGTGCGTCTCCTCATTGGCTGTCATGTCTGTGATGTCATCGACTCATTAGAATGACTCCACCCTTATGTGCACCCTGTGGTTTGCATGTTTTTCCGCAGAAACAGATATTTATGTTATATTACAGTCCAAAATCAAGGGAGAATGGTTGAAAATTTTCTGTAATTCAAGAAGATTTTCATTTCTGAAATGCATTAAACAATACTATATTACTGTAAAGTAATACAAAATATATTAGGGGCTATCAAACAAATAATCACATCCAAAATAAAAGGTTTTGTTTACATAATATGTTTGTGTGTATATAAATACAAACAAATACATGTGCATATTTAAGAAATATATGTTGTTTATATTTAATATGTTTGAATATAAAACTAAATATAATCATATAAATGTATCTTATATTTTATAAACTACACACATATATTATGCAAACAAAACTTTTGTTTTGGATGCGATAAGTCTTGATTAATCATTTGACAGTTTTATTTTAAATACATTAGTATATAATTGTATGTAAATATATAAATAAATATATTAAAAACAATAATATGTGGTTGTGAAAAGCTATAACCTGAATTCCGGAAATGTTGGAAAGTATGTTTATTCACAATAGAACACAGAGAACATAACAAATGTTTAAACTTAGAAAAAATTCGGCAATCTTATTGGAAATTACAGACGCTGTGTCCTCCGGGCTAAAGAGGAAGGAGATTTGAGTTATTAGTGTTCAGTTTAAAATTAGCATTTCTGAGGGTATAGTGGGTATACGGTATGGACAGCTTCATGTTTTGGAAGACACTATGCTGAAAGGTATATAAAGGTTTTAGAGCAACATATGCTGCTCTCCAGGTAACGTCTATTTTAGGGAAGGCCTTGCGTATTTCAGCAGGACTATACTAAACCACATACTGCAGCTTTTACAAGTTGTAGAAGAGTCTGAGTGTTGAATTGACCTGCTGCAGTTTAGATCTTTCACCTATAGAGAACATTTGGTGGATCATGAAACAAAAAATATGTTAAAGATGACCATGAACTCTTCAGCAGCTGGGAACCAACATCAGGCAAGAATGGAACCAAATTCCAACACCAAAACTCCAAAAACTCATAACCTCAATGCCCAGATGTCTTCAAATTGTTTTGAAAAGAAGAGAAGATGGGACACAATGGCAAACATGCCCTCGTCCCAACTATTTTGAGATCTGCAGCAGGTATCAACTTTGAAATCAGCTATTTATGTGCATAAAATTGTACATTTTCTCAGTGTTAGGTTATCTATGTTCTATTGTGAATAAAATATTGTCACATGATTTAAAATTCGTTCAAATTTAAACCGTGTCCCAACATTTCCAGAATTCATTCAGGTTCTATCAGTGTTTTGTGTATCAGTGTTTAATCTGGTTACTACTACTACATGTACTACTATCACTTCTAATAAAAATAATAATTAAAAAGAGAATAAAAAGTTCAAGTATTGTGCTTGTCTGTGGGGGGCTGTTGTTTTGATGTACTGCTGTGCTGTGGAGATGATTGACAGCTCTATCTGGCGTGTGATTGGTCAGGTGTCGAGCGAGGGACCGGATCAGGTGCTGATGCAGAAAGCGTCACGCTCGTACACACACCAGGGCAGCAGGCATCGCACCCGCAGCCGAGACCGGGAGCGCAGTCGTGACCGAGAGCGAGAGCGAGACCAGGACCCGGAGCGGGACGCAGACTGGCCCGTCGAGAGAGCGGCCGAAACTCACTCACAGGTGCTGGAGAAATATGTTATCGCCGGAGACACACACACTCTCACACTACAGCTTGAGGCATTAAAACTGGGTTTACAAGGTGCTTCACGTAATGATAATATGCATTTAGACACAAAACATTCATATCCTACATGTGTTCAGAAATTTGCTGTCAGTAGGATTTTCTAATATCACAGAAAGAAGGCTGCATTTACTTAAGAAAAATACAGTACAAAAAGTAAAATAGTATTACAATTTTAAATAACTGTTTCTGTGTGAATATCTGTTCAAATTTATCTGAATTGTACAAATGAGGAGAACAATGAAAGCAATCTGACCAACGAGAGACCAACAGTCAATGTGTGCAACGACAAGTTTCAGTTAGTCTAGTACAGTACATGTAACTATATATAGTAGAATAGAATGGGTACTGTACTGTAAGTGCTAGTATTAGTTGGTCAGGGGCTGGCGAAAAAGTGTCTTTAGATATTTTTGGCTCGATATTAAATGGCTAGACTGAGAATTTAATTGAGAATGGATAGAGATCGGAAGGTCATTCTACCAGCTGGGCAGAGTCCAGGAAAAGGTCACTGAGAGTAATTCAGTACCTCTTTGGGATTGCACCACAAGGCGTCGCAGAACGCAAGCTCCTGGAGGGCTCATAAGTTTGAACTAGCGAGTTTAGGTATATTGGTACAGCTTGGATGGTCGTGTTGAGCGGCTTGTTCTGACAGGAAGGCTGTTGTCTTCTTAATATTGTATAAGGTAAATCTGCAGGACTGGGTTGTTGTAGCAATATGGTCTGTGAAGTTTAACTGATCATCGATCACAGCTCCAAGGTTCCTGGCCATCCTGGAAGGAGTTATGTTTAACGAACCCAGCTGTATAGAGAGGTGGTGATGAAGTGATGTGTTGGCTGAGACCACGAATAGTTCTGTCTTAGCAAGGTTGAGCTGAAAGTGATGAAACCTTACCCATCCAAGATACACTGAAGGACCTACTTGAGAGGCAAGACTCGAACCACAGGAGTGCGGATCCTGAGATGAACACAACTTGCTCAAATGTCTTTGAATTGAATGGAAGAAGGGATTCCAGTCTGTAGTTTTCTGAAAGTGCTGGATTTAGAGTGTTTTCTAAGCAGTGGGGTTACCCGAGCCTTCTTAAATGCTGAGGGAAATGTACCAGTGTGAAGAGAGATGTTGATAATGTGAGTAACTGCAGGTACAACTGAAGAAGAAGTGGCCTGGAGGAGGTGAGTGAGTGGGGATAAGATCAAGTGGACAAGTAGTAGAATGATTGGAAAGTATAAGTTTGGAAAAGTCTGCATGTGCTGTAGAGCTACTTCAAGACATAAAAATATTATACTTAATTAAACACATCTTAATTTAATTTTAATTAATATGAAAGTATATTTTAAAACCATCTTAAGTTGCAGGAATAAAATACCCACACAGAAATAATGCATAATAGGGTTTATTAATAGTACACTTGTGTGGTTACAGCACAATATGTTATATAATCATAGTCCGTTTTAGATTTTTATAAATAATGCATTAAATTCCATATACACTGCAGATAAAAAAAAGTTTACAAATAAATTGGATATATAAAAAAATCCGTTTTTAATTGTTTATAAAAAGTTTATACATGTAAATAATTTATGTAAATTATATAAACAGATTTGTTTCTCATTTTTATAAATTCTTTAGTATATTACTTATAAATAACCTGTGTATAAATTATGTAAATTATATAAATGTATAAATAAATTCTAGAAAGTATTTTAAATTTAAATTCTGCATTAACTTACTAATAAATTCAATAAAATATAAAATATAGAAGGTTCTGTTTTTGAATTTGTAGAATTTTTGTAAAAAAAAACAACAACTTATTTTTTATAAATTGTTGACTTGCATATAAATTCTGTGTTCTGTGTACTTATTAATACATTCTAAGAAATATACTGTATGTACATAAAAAATAAATATAATAATTATTAATAAGTGATATATAAATGACCTGAAAATGTTTTCCACCAGTGAAGTCAAGCCTTGTTTCTCTCTCTCAGCCTCTGAAGTCTTTGCGGAAGCTGCTTCATCTCACCTCCTCATCCTCGTCCTCCAACCAAACCTCGGCAGACCTCCACTACCCCCTGCCCTCCTCCAAAGCAGGCGGGAGCTTCGTGGAGCCGCGTGGCCTTGGCTCCATGCAGCCCAAGGGCCGCTCGGCTGCGTACAGGGCCCCAGCGCCCCTGGAGTCCGGCTGGCACTCCAGCGCTCTGGGCCGTCCCGAGGGAAACCCGTACCCCGACCAGCTGACCTCCAAACCAGGCCCCAATGGCTTTGCTCGCCACTTTCGTTCACGTTTGCCAAACCTGAATGACCTTAAAGAGACGGCGCTGTGAGTCTGACTCACCCCTGATGGACCTTTTTTTCTTGCGTATTAAGGGTAGGCCTATATGTCTTTATTTTTGTCTTTTTCTTTTTTAGTTTTTAATATTTGATAGCACTTCTTATATTATTTATGTACTGTAACTACTGTATTTCTTTTGTTATCAGATAATACAGTCTAAAAGCAGATGATATAGCTCTATGTAAATGGGAATATATAAATGTATAGCACTGTATGTGCAGCTTTAGTTTCTACTCTGGTTGTAGTATATAAATATTATCTGATTCTGCATAATTACTCTTATATTTGGCTAAAGGTTCATGTATAGACAGTATTGACATTTATTTTATAGTTATAGAATAAGACTACAGTATATATAGATATTACAAGTTTGTCTTTGAGTATTTTCTGTTTACAATTCAGTGAATATCAGTAGATATTAAGAGTAACAGTAATTAATGGTAAGAATGCGCGATTATATGTGTGTGTGCTTCCCAGATGGCGCATGTATGTTGCTTATTTATGTATAAATTAATTCTTAAATGTTGTGAACGTCATATTAACACACAAAAGGGACGACAAACGCTAGCAAATAATTCAGATTTTGAGAGCAGTGTCTTTTGCTCACAGAAGCTATAATTGTTTGATTAAATGTGCCGTAAAATCAGCAAAATTGTAAAAAATATTTTTACAATTTAAAATAGCTGTTTCCTATGCGAATGTTAAACTGGAATTTATTCCTGTGCTCAAAGGCAATCATTATTCCAGTCTTCAGTGTCACGTGATCCTTCAGAAATCAGTCTAATATACTGATTTGCTACTTATAATGTTACAAGTCATCAAAGAATCCTGAAAACAATATTGAGTGCCAATAATAATCAATAATAGAGCATTAGAATGATTTCTGAAGGATGAGTAATGATGCTGAAAATACAGCTGAATATCACAGAAATACATGACACTTTTTAAATATATTGACATAGAAAACAGTTATTTTAAACTGTAATAATATTTCACAATTTTACTTTACATCTGAATGTGAGTCATTACAGATCATAATTATTTGACCCATAGTGTACTGCAGATGATGAAAGGTCTAAAACAAAAACGTCCCGACAACATACGTGCGCTATCAGGGTTTCGTGTGAGTGTTTTGTTAGTCTTTACAAATCACAACCAGTGAAATTTCTTAAGCCTTTCAAACGACAATTGAAGCAAAAACGTCAACCAAATCTGACCAAATCAAATGAAATGGTGTGGCTCCACCTGCTGGCCATTGAGACCCACTGCAGCAAAAAAAAAAAAAAAAGAAAGAAAGTCAGAGTACATGATGCCTTTATTATTTATAAAGCAAGATTACTTTTTACTATATCTCATCAGTCTTTGATTCCCTCAGGTATAGAGTTCTTTGAACACTGCAAATACAGTTTTACATGCAATATCTGGATATATCAGATGTCGAAGATCTTTAGATTGTTTCTTGTTTTTGTTTAGGGAAATAGAGCCAGTGTGTGTGTATACACGAGGAGGAGAAATAATAATAATAATAATAATTTATAAATTTTATGCAATATGTAATTTCACATTCGCCAGATAATCTTCTAAATAAAGCTCAAGGTTCCTGGAGGCGTATTGTTTCCTCTCAGCTGGTTTTACACGAATGATTCATTTGTCAGTCGGATACATGAGATGTCAAACGCCAGCTCGTTTACACATCAGCGATATGCATCTCATTTTATTTTCAAAGATATATATATATATATATTATATATATAAGAATTATCCTTAAATCATCTAGATGAGTGAGTATGTTGATCATGAACTGGTCAATTAGCCGCCAATCCATGACATAAATGTCCTTTGTGTCTGAGCTTTCTTCATCAGTCTCTTATACTGCCCCACGTCTTATATCACAGGATTGTCATGATGATGGACGGTGTTTCACTCTATAATCATGTGTTCTTCAGATAAACCGAGGAGCTGAGATGATAATGAGCTCATTTAAATAACCATAAAACTGTCTGTTTTAAAAAAACAAACAAAAAAACAATCCATGAATAAATAAAACCAAATCAAATCAAATGTGAATTTTCCTTTAACGGTGCACTTGAAAATGTTTTTTTTTTTTTGTCCTTATTAATCCTAGCATTGTATAAATTGATTTATTTTTTTGCTAGCAGACATCTTTATTGAGCGTGGAACAAATGCAAAGCTAATTTCTCCTACACCCTTGATGTTAACACACGCTAAATTACTTATGATCAATAGCAGTTGCTAGGTTGGCACATTGTGTCAACCCATCAAAAACCTTCCCATATTTATTTAGGAAAACCTATAAAGAATGTTTGTAAATGGCCATGTTTTATTTTTAAAAACAACAAACAAACTTTCCCAAAACAATGTAGGGAGATTTTGTAATAACGTAAAGGAAAACTATACAGAACATTCTTAAATGTTTTTTTTTTTTATAAACTATAAACTATATAGTTATATAAACTATAAACTAAGCTTCCCAGAATGTTGTGATAACGTAAAGAGAACATGTTGGTAACCACTCTTCATCTGTTCATTGAAATGCTCCTGTCTCTCTAACATGGATTTTCTCCAAAAGACACATGTATTACATTAACACCAGTGTGCGAGTCCTCTTCTGATTATATTTAGAGCCGCCATTTATTAGATGATAATACTTTATTTTGGTTGTTGTGGTGAGTCAGAAACAGCCGCTAGCAGAGCTAGCTAGCTACTGTAGTTCACAGGCTTCATCAGTGATGATGATTAATAAATGCATTTACTAAGAAGCTTAATAGTTCTTCCCGTTTTCTGACTCAATTATTGAATTAGTGTGGCATTTATTCAGTTCTCATTTCAGAACGCATAAGAAAATTGACTATTCCTCTTATTTTATTTATTTATTGCAACTCAGCAAGTCATTGATAATAAACCAGTCCTTCTAGACCAAAAATGGTTATTTGGTTTATTATTGTTAAGTGTACATACAGAAGCTACTGGTACCATTTTGAATGGCCTGTTACCTACTGATCAGCTTCCAGATATTTTTATTTCTAGTGTGATGGTGTCTGAAGCTGTTCTTAAGCCATGGCGCATTTGTTCATGCACATGAGCAGCTCCAGGCGCAGGGCGATACGCGTGTGCCAGCCCAGAGGAAGAATCCGCAGAAACCTTGCCACGATCGGAGGACGCAGCAGGTTCTGGACTGTGGAAGAGCGGTCCGTGTTTCCATAAAACACCTGCGAGATGAACACAAGCCAGAAATATCACTATCTAATGTGGAATCACCACTGACTAATACAAGCTTGTCATCCAAAACATTATCAGACAACAAACGTGACCCTGGACCAGTCAATCAAAACCAGTCAATCTTTAATAAATAGATTGGTGCAACTATTTGAAAATCTGGAATCTGAGGGTGTAAAAAATTCTTAGTTCTTAGCAATTCATTGCTTACTAATCAATATTTAAGTTTTGATTTCTTTATGGTTGAAAATTTACAAAATATCTTCACGAAACATATTCTTTACTTAATATCCTAATGATTATTAGCTTAAGAGAAAAATGGAAAATGGCACTCTGTGACTTAAAATACAGACAGACAGATTACCATTTAAGAGCATTTCACACAAAGGTATTATCATGTATAAGCTTCTTTGGAGCCTATATATTTACATTCTATTTTAAGCAAGTGTTGCCAAATTAGCAACTTTTCCGACAACCCTAACATTCAGGTTAATATGTTGCTAAAGAGGTTGCTACCATATTTTTTTTACGGTAAAATTTTGGTTGTTTTTTTTTTTACAGTGTATACGTAGATGTATTGCAGATGTGCAAACAGTCAAAAAAATTATGTTCTGCAGATGTAAACGTCAACATCAAAAAGACGTCTCTATGACGTACATGAGCTATCAAGGATAGGGTCAAGCATTACATGATGATTTTACTCCACAGTTTACTCAGGCTTTTACCCTGTTGTTCCCGGTCTGGTCTTTGTAATAGATCCAGTTGAGGTTGTCTTGGGTTCGGTACTGCAGGCTGTATTTGGTGGTCCATTCGTCAGCATCACAGCGGCCCTGGGTCATGATACCCGAGACCACCCGCACCTCCTGGAGGTCGATCTGAAGCCACTGACTCGTGTCCTGGAACTTGGACAGCCAAGCACAGCTGCGACGAAGCAGAGACCACTCCATTATGACCCCAAACTAAACACATTAGGTTTAGCCATAGTCATTTTGCTTCAATTCTAAAGGTTTTTTTTCTGAGACACTTACCCAAAACCCTGACTGTTCAGTCTGGCTTTATTTGGGGTCCATGAGGAGAACCAGCCCACGTACTGATCCTGGTTTGAACAGGTAAGCTGCTCCACCGTCACCGACCCTGACTCAAACCCCATCGGCTTGTGGTATGGACACTCTGGTGGGAAACGTCAGGTCAAGAACAACATGCTACAGTAAATATGGCTTACAGAAATAGGACCAGCACCCAACAGTTCCTCAAATCCTAAAACGATCAACAGGAAGTGCTATGATGCATTTTTGTAGGCCAAGAGTGGAATGTTAGCATTAACCTGGTTTCCCCGATTAAAAAAAAACCCAGTATGATTTTTCCATTGGCTAGTTTCCATTGGCTAGTGCTATAAATCATTATAACCTTCACAATTGAACACAACTGAAGCTTAAATACAATCGTAAGTAAAAAGCTAAATGGAAGCTATTAGCAAACTGTCACATGACTTCTGAATCATCATTAAGTTTCTGAAACGTAAACACTTGTAAGTGAATGCTTTTTAGGGAGTTTTGCAAGCATGTGACCCTGGAGCACAAAAGCAGGTTAATTGTAGCAATAGCTAACAATACATTGTATGGGTCAGAATTATCCATTTTTCTTTTACGCCAAAAATCATTAGGATATTATTAATATCATGAAGCTTACATAAATTTTTTTTAATTTATAGCATTCATTGCTAAGAACTTAATTTGGACAACTTTAAAATCGCTTTTCTCAATATTTCGTGCAGCCTCAGATTTCAGATTTTCAAATAGTTGTATATTATCCTACCCTAACAAACCATTCATCCATGGAAAGATTATTTATTCAGCTTTTAGATGATAGATATACCCTAACATAACAGGTTTTGTGGTCAAGGGTCAAATATTTCAAGTATGAAAATATCTTAAGACCTTATTGAAGACGTTTACCTGAAAAACCCATTGACTTCTAAATGATGGAAACAAAAGTGTTAAAACACTATCTTGCAACTGGCCTACAAAAACACATTATTTCAGCTGCCTCTAGAATTTGAGTGAAACGAACACAAATGCATGCTTTGAATATCATAGTAAATGAATGAAGCGTGAATATAGTGCATTATTGTATATACTGTAGTTGTACACCCAAATCACATTACAATCAAATGGGAGGATGTATTGTCATATAGGAGTCTTTTCTAGGTTATGTGAAGATCGGAGTCCTGTTGATTGGCATGTGTGGATGTCCAGCAGTTTTTGAAGACACAGGACAGACAGCCCTATTTCAGGCCCGGTAATCTGGGCATCACAATCATTAGTCATGAGATTATCCGCTGGCACTCTCTACCCTCAGCATCAACGTTCCTCACTCATTCTCACTCTGATCTCTCAGTCATCTCATCTCATTGTCTGGTTCTCTTTTTTTCTGATCTGTTAGTTTGATCATAATGTCAGACTGAGGTCAGAGGACGGTTCATGTGTCATCAGTTTTAGCGGAAGCATCATGGGTGATCATTGCTCACGTAATCGCTCGAAAGCCTCTTTGCTTCATGCCCTGAATCAGTAAGCATGCACCTCTGAAGGGACCGAGGGATGCTCTCGTCTCTAATCTTGCCAGTGACAGCTAATAGTGCCATTCACTGCATGACCTTGCATGTTTTTGTTCACACAGGCCAAATGACAGCAGGACGGGCGGAAATTCAGTGACAAGAAGAAATAAATATAAAAGTTAACTTTAAACTATATTGTCTTTCTTGCTTGATTTTGCTAACAAAGATGGTTCCAAACTAAGCAGTGTTGTGTACATCCTTGCAGCAGCACAATGCAGTGTTTATACTGAAAGCATTTGTATTTTAAACTAATCAGGTGAGTCAGTGATTCACTGAACTATTCATAAAAACAGTTTTTCCTTTGCTCCGAATGAATCAGTTGTTTTAAAAGAATCGATTTAACAAATGACCCAGTTACTCACTTATAGGCTATTTTCGAATCCATTCAGCTGATCTCTGGTTCTGGCAGTGATAACTTTTAGCTCTAGCTTAGCATAGATCATTGAATCCGATTAGACCTTTAGCATCTCACTGAAAAATGACAGATATTTTTCCCAGCTGGGGACTATTTTCAGGCCCCGCATAATATTATTGTGCCTGCTGCAGCCATAGTATTCATTTTCTTTTAATTTTCTGTCAGTCTTAGGACATGATGGTTTCACTACAGAAGAGTCAAGTTTTAAATAGGTAAAATATTTAAATTCTTTGGTCGTTTTTAAGCAAATGCTAATGGTCTAATCAGAGTCAATGATCTATGCTAAGCTATGTTAAAAGTGCTATCGTCAGGTCAGCTGAATGGATACAAAAACAGTAAAACTCAACTGTTTAACTCTAGGGGAGTTGCCACATTTTAGTTTCTCATTGAAAAGTGTCATATATTTTTTCTATCGTTTTTATAAATTAAGCCACTTAGCCAAAGTAACTTTTAAAGGTGGCATAGAATGGAAAACTGAATTTACCTTGGCATGGTTGAATAATAACAGTTCAGTACACGAACATAACATACTGTGAGTCTCAAACACCATTGTTTCCTACTTCTTATAGAAATCAAGTGTTTGTAAAGACGACTGAAAAAAGGTCAAATTCCAACACAACACAGACTGTTACGTAACAGTCTAGAGGAGTAATAGTTACGCTCACCACATTTGCATATACCC
>JAUCMU010000032.1:412742-428631 GCA_032275025.1 Enteromius treurensis | reverse complement strand
TCATTCAGGATTACTGCACATGACTACATTTTAAATCCAATTTATTTTGTGCAAAATTTACTTTTTTTTTTTATCATTATATAAACTATTAAAACTATTACTTATTTTAAAAAGTGCTCTTTTGAGTATACAAAAGTTTATGGAAATACTCTTGACTTTTAAAAGTTGGATTTTTATTTTTTTCCTCTGCATTATTGCCGCTTGATTTTTACTGATGATGAGATCATATATATATATATATATATATATATATATTTTATTTAAATAAATAAATAAATATATAAATTATATATATATATATATATATATATAATTTATTTATTTATTTATTTATTTATTTTTGCGCACAAATTTTCATATTTATTACATATTGCATATTTGGATTGTATTTTAATTGCCCACTTTTACTCTATTTACATGTTATTTTATTACATTCACTCCATTTCCATTTTTTCTTGTTGTTCACTACGTTTTCTCTTCGTCTTCTCCATTTTATTGTATTGCATTAATTTATTTAGCATATTTTGCACTTTATTACTATGCACTGCATATGCTTTATTCTTAATTTAAATTTGTGTTTTTTATTCAGTTTTTTTGTTGTTGTTTACTTGATTTGCATTTTTCTTTTTTCTTCTTTTATACATTTACTTAATTTAAATATTGTTTAACTTAATTGTATTTTACCATTGATTAATTGGTATTGTAAACTTAAGTTGCTTATTTTTATTATTTTTTATTTATTATTTCTTGTAAGCGACCCATTTGAAACTCTTTAATCTAGGCTGCAGACGCTTCAGCAGTACAGATGGAGTTCTTTGTAAAGCCAGTAAAATACACTAAACCGAAACCGCAGAAGAAAGAAAGTCTAGACAGATGAACAGACTGTGGGCTGTAATAATGAACGTGACCTTGTGTCTGCAGCAGTTCCTCTGGTTCTTCAGGCTTTGGTTCTGTTCCAGTTGATTCCCTCACAGCTCGCCTCGACTGATCTCTGACCCCAGACGCCCGCTCTTTACAGCCTTACAGTCTGTCTCTGTCAGCTCCGTCCAAACAGAGCATTAGCATTGCTAAGCAGCAGCATGTGTGTGTTTGGATGTGTGTTATTCTGATGCACATTACAGAAGTACATCTTTCTGGCTGGTTTATGCATTTTCTGACAGTCGGTGTGTTCAGATTGATGTTTCTATGGAAATAAAGTTGTATTAGATGTAGACTAGTTTTGACAAACACACCAAATAAAGTTTGTGGTTTCAAATTTTTGTACGAATCAAATCTTTTAATGCACTTAGTCACTTGCTTAATTATTGTTAACTCCATTTGCAAATTTTTATTTTTTATTTTTGAGCTAGCAGCAAATAAACATGACACAATATATGCATATTTGCAGAAACATGCATATTCACATCACAGAATTTCAGACAGAAGATGTATTTTCATTCTGTCTGTGTCTCAGACACAAATGCAGTTAAAGATGACTGTCCGGAAGACTAAATGAACAACTATCCCGTCTGCTGATCACAGCAGCACATTATCGCAGAGAAAAATGCCCACTCAGCAGCTCCCGCCGGCCAGAGACCCATCTGAGAGAATGAAGATTAATGAAGTGTCAGCTGGAAAAAGATACATTATTATTAAACCACACACACACACAGCTGGTCAGACAGAACTAGTCAGTTCATTGGCCGATGATCTACAAATTAAGACTTTTGTAAATCTTGTCCATTTGTCCTGCCTGTGTAGATGTCCACACATATGATATGATATCCCACAATCCTCCAGTGTGTGTGTGGTTTGCTGGTTGGTGGGAAGGAGGAATAATGGCGTTTAATGTAGAGGTTAAATAGAGTAGACAAATTCACAAATATCAAATCAGGTGTTTAACGTATGCTTTTATTTCTCCCGAAAATGTCTGAAGTATTTGTTCGGTTTCATCCAAAGCTCACTTGAATTTGTTCTAGATCATTAGATGTGACATTACACTTCCTTAGAAGTCGATCTGAGACCAGTTTCCTCAGTAGATGCAGAGAAACATGTTGCACTCTGTCAGAAATAATATCACTCTTGTTATAATCAATAAAGCTGTTTTCTTTTTTCTTTTTTTTTATATTCTGCATAGATATTTCATTTTGTTATCCTGGTCTGTCTCACATAGAAATGGTCTTTCTCATAAACAATGTGTACAATCTGTCATTTCATTCAAGCAATACCTGTTCTCTGAATCATCTGTATCTCAAAATCAGACTGAGTTTCTAATTAATTTATATGCAGTAAAGGCCAATTTTAAACCATACGACATAGACTAAGTCAGGATTAGAACATTTTAATCATTTTTATAAACATGCTTTGAAAAAATATTATTAGGCTGCGTCTTGAGACACAACAACGGCACTGACATAATTTAAGATGGGTGAGTTTATTTCAGTTGAAACCGCTCAAACTTACATTTTAGTCTAGGACTATGAAGCTAGGGGTAAATGTATACAGTTTGCTGGCTTTAGTCAAGTGTCTGATCTAACGGTCTTGAAAACATTGACAACCACATTGCAACACCTTGGTAACTAGCCAGAATATTGTAAAAAAAAAACAGAGCACTAACAAGTGTGAAACCATTAGAACATTTTGACAAATGCAAATCAACACCTTGGTAATCATCAATATTATAATAAACACATACTGTTCCGAACACACTAAAAACCACTTAGAACACAATGACAACTGCTTACGTAGTAACAACCATCCAGGGGCAGGCACGTTCACAGATAGAGCTCAACCTGTGCAGAGCACATGCCCTTTTTGTAATTACACTCGGAAGTGCCCTTTTTTGGGGCACTTCCGAGTGTAAATTTTTTTTTAAAATTAAAATAAATCAATGCTATTGGTAACCCTTTGCGTCTGTTTGTCTTTTTAACAAATATTTAAGGCATTAAAAGCGTATCTCTTAGAACTGCTCAAACTGTCAGTCAAACTTCACAACTCCCCCCCCTGAGTGCACATCAGTCAGAGTCGTAGAGCAGAAGCAGATGAACATATTTGTCTTGTAACGGTAAAATATCTTATTGTTTGAATAAGTGCAACGTTGTCTTTATTAAATAAACGCTAGTATGTCTATAAAGGTTCATATAATGCATCACCACACCGGTCGTTACCAATAGAGTTCAATGGAACTAATGATCATAGTTAGCCAATAATGCTTTTGTGAAACATACCCCAGAATGTTACAAGAGAAACATACTGTAGCAACACACTGGAAACAACTCCGAACACATTGGCAACCAGCCAGAACATTATAACAACAGTGTACAGTAGCAAGTTAGTTACACATAAAAAAAACACTCAACAAAAATAGTAGAATTACAAAAAAAAGGAAACATTCAGAACACCTTAGAAACTGCATAACAATAGCTTTGTAACCATCCAAACATTTTTGAGAGTGCACTGTAAAAAATGACCGTGATTTTAACAGTAAAAAACTGTGAAAACATGTTTAATGGTTAATTCCTGTACAATTTAAAGAGAAAAAACCATAAACTGACATTCCCAGAAGTTCATATTTAAACCTGCTTGTGATGGGCTTTGGTTCTTCATGTGAATTATCAAGTTTATCAAAGCTACAAAACGGATTTCAGTACTTTAATAAGTCGGTATATAATTATAATATCAGTTAATAATTTACATGTTTTTGTTGTAGATACGCCAGTCTGTATTTCTGCTGTGCCATTGAGGACCAGGATAATGAGCTGATCACATTGGAGATCATCCACCGCTACGTCGAGCTGCTCGACAAATACTTTGGCAGCGTAAGTCATGCGGCAGAAAATAAATTGTCGTTACTAGTTGCTTCGAAAAATGAAAGCGGTAACAGTGATTGATCTTTGCAAACTCAGGTCTGTGAGCTGGATATTATCTTCAACTTCGAGAAGGCGTATTTCATCCTGGACGAGTTCCTGTTGGGAGGCGAGGCTCAGGAGACATCGAAGAAAAATGTCCTGAAAGCCATCGAGCAGGCGGATCTGTTGCAGGAGGTGAGACGCCTGTGCTTCCTTAAAGCATTTCAGGGACAAAAACACTTTGCTGAGCAAGATAGTTGAAGTTAATTAGTCAGTTGTCTTGTTTATATCTAGCTTCTATAGAATAATAACACACCAGGTTTAATGGTTCTCTTGCCCTCTTAAATACTGAGGTTTATTGCCGCCACAGCGAAGCAACAGGGCCATTAGTGTACATCATTGTGTTTTTGGCCTCTCACTTTGTATTGAATAGTATAAATCCCTGAGGAACTGCAGGTTCACAATGACTCATTGATTATTGGCGCACACACACACTGCTGTATGTGTTACCCAGCCGGCTTGGCGCTTGCAAGACAAAACATTCCTTTGTTCATTACAGTGTGGAGGAACTGAACTTTCAAACACAATCTTTTCGTCTTTATGCAGTCTTACAGACGCGCAGATCTGCGGGATATCTGTCCTGACGCTGGGATTTCAGATTAAAGCTGAAGTGTGTCCTTTTTAAGATCACAGCATTTTTTTGTATTCAATTTGAACATGCAGAGTTGCTATAAGTCTAATCTGAAGTCCAAACGACTGCCTGGTAACACTTTTGCAATCAGCCAGATCCCTAGCAACACCATAGGAACCACTCATACAGTAGCATTCAATAAGTCACCTTAGAACTCGATAGCAACATCCTTAGAATCGTTCAGAACACTGTAGAAACACACAAAAAAAGAGGGTGCCTTGGCAGTAGCATAGCAACTGGTCTGGCAACCACCCAGAACACTTTAGCAACCACATACCATTTACACAGCAACCACAAAAGAGTTGCTTCAGAACTGCATAGCAATACCCTAGCAACCATCCAGAACAAAACATTAACCGTAGATCAGCACACTAAAAGATACTTTATACAACCACATGAAAACAATTTGACAACCATCCAGTGCATTATTGCAAACACATACTATAGCAATGCACTGAAAACCTCTATCATCTCCTTGGTAACCACATAGCAACGCCACAGTAACCATTAAGTGAGCTAACTGCATAGCATCACAATAGTCTAGCAACCATTCATTATAGCAATACTCATATTACATACTCAAAAAAACCATTCAGAGTGTTATAAGCAATCAAAAACTGTAGCACAAAGTGAAAAAAAACACTCAAAACACTGGCAATCACAGAGCAACACTTCAGTAACCATCCAGAATATTGTAACAAATACAAACTGTAGCAACACACACAGAACCTCCCAGAACTAGGACTGGGCGATTTAATCATCAATTACATTTAGTGCCACATTTACCAGAGAACTTAGGCAGTAGCTTTGGAACCACATAGCAACACTTCAGCAACCATTCAGAGCATTCTAACAGTGGCCTTGGAACTACATAGCAACACCATGACAACCATTTAGAACACTGTAGCAACAACTTAGTTACACTCTAAAAACACTCTAAACACCTTGACAACCACATAGCATGAACAAAGTAACCACTCAAGAGTCTCTTCACAGCTGCGTAGCAACATCCTAGCATCCATTTGGCGCATTTCTGCAGCTAAAGACTATAGCAAAAAGCTAAAACACACACAAAACACTTTGGTTAAAAAAAAACTTAACAGCATATAAAAAATTAGAGCATACTAAAAAAACTCTGAGCAACCTAATGGCAACAATTTGGCAACCGTCCAGTGAAAGGAACCATCCAAAACATGATAAGAGTCACCTCAGAACATTATAGCAACACCCTAGTAACCTCTCAGTTCATTAAAGCAAAAACATACTGTAGCAACAAGCTAAAAACACTTGAAACATCTTGCTAATCACAGAACAACCTGACAACCAAATAGCAACACTATAGGAACCACCCAAATGATTCCAACAGGCATCTCAGAAACGCATAGCAACACCCTAAGAACCATTCAGAACATTATAGCAGCCTAATACTGTAGCAACATTCCGAAAAAGGCTCAGAACACATTGGCAATTGCATAGTAACACCTTGGTAACCATCCAGAATATAAGAACAAATACAGACTGTAACAACACACTCAAAACACCTTGGTAACTGCATAGCAACACCTTGGCAACCTTCCAGAACTCTATAGCAACCACATACTGTAGCAGCACACTCAAAACACCTTGGCAACTGCACAGAAGCACTGTATATACCACTCAAAACTCCAATTGTCAGCTTAAAACTGCACAGCAAAACCCTGACAACCATTCAGAACATTGTAACAACCACATATTGTAGCAACATACTCAAAAAACACCCGCCTCGGCATCCACATAGCAACACCTTGTTAACCATTTAGTATATTATAACAAACAAGTACTGTAACAACACACACAAACACTCAGCACACCTGGGTAGCCACATGGCAATGACTTGACAGCCAAATAGGACATTCTAGCAACGCCTACCCAGAACATCCTGGCAACTGCACAGAACAAGATAGCAAACAGAATGTCGTAGCAACCTCATAATTACAGCCTATTAACTAGCCAAAATCACACCAATCCAGGCTGCTTTAGCAACTGCATAAAACATGCTAAAAACTCCACAAGACTTTAGCGACTGCATAGCAGCGGCACGGCATCGTAACTGCACTTGCAGTTCCACTTTGTGCCTCTGGAGCTTTACTTTAGGTGTGGTGCTGCAGAAACATTTTCACACTGAATTTGATGTCTTTCTTCTCTCTGTTGTTTCTGTATCCTTCCTTCTTTTGTCCATCTGAATTTTTTGATTTACAGAATCTAGATTTTCAGATTCGTCTGCTTCCAGGTATGAATTCTGGATTATTGACTGTAGTCGTCAGTCTCCCTGTAGCTCTAGTCTTTAATCTGATCCCAGTTTAATGTGATTTTATTCTGCATGTTGTTAGCTTCCAATCTTTCCACTAGACATCACAGGGCATCTGATCTAAACAGGAAGCTGATGACATGTAGAATTATTAGAATTATTCTCAAATAAAAAGGTTAGTTAGTAGCATCTATAGAATAATTGAGTGAATCTCATGGAAACGGCTCACATTTCAACACAAAACTAAATGAATGAAAAAAAAAAAAAAAGAAAAAAAAAAGGAAAAAAAAAAAAAAATATATATATATATATTTTTTTACATAGAGAAAATTATCTGAGGAAAACATAACATTCATTCTAATTTTAATGACCAAAAACATGGACTTATTTTTTGTCAACGCTTTTCTCTGTAATATTCCTATAAAATCAAAAGAATTTTTTGTTAATAAAATATAAATATTATGTGTAAATATGTATCTGTACTAACTTTTTTATATTATTTCCGCATTTCTTACCAAAACTGAAAGGGTAAAAATAGAAAGCTTGTATTATGTATTTATATTTAAGTATTTATAATTAAATTAATACAATATTTAATAATATACTATTTTTAATTAAAATTAAATTTTTGCATCATGACATTATTCGTTTCCTCACTCTCTTTACTAAAAATGCTAATTTTCTTTGATTCCTGACATGTTTTGGGAGATTCACCTATTTAGTTACTAATGAAGCCAAGCAGTTTATTTCCTGTATATGTTACCATATATTCTCCCAGCACTGGGGTTTTTAGGTAAATGAATGATGTGACTGGCTGTTAGTTACAGACTAGAGGAATAGAAATATTCATTCATCATAGTTAAACCCAAGTTTGCGGAGCTCTGAAAGCAGAACGGAGATGTGGTTATCATCTCTGACTGCGATCCTGACAGACTTTGTCCCGAGGGCCAAATTACAGGCAGACAAAAGAGAACAAGAGAACAAAGACGTGCTGTCCACGCTTTAGCAGCAAGACATGACCTAAATGTGCACTGCCAAATTATTCAACTTGTTATGCATCTTCATACTGACATCATGGTTTGAGTAACTGCAGGAATTCATGTACGAGATAAACAAATGTGCATAAAGCATTATCAGCTGAGCCTCGGGGGCTGTCGTAGTCTCGGCTGGGGTTTGTCCTTTATCTGCAGATTTGAGGTCAGATTTGTGTTTGATGTTTTTAATGAATGTGCTTTGGGTTTTAATGAGCTTCTGCTCAGTTTCAGCACTTTGTCTCGGAATTGTTCATGCATTTAGTAAATAAATAAAAATCATCAGTGAAACAGATACAGATTCATTCAGTTTTCAAAAATCATATTTTGCATTCTGATTAATCTCAATTAAACTGCAGTTGGGTTATTTAGATAAAAAGGTAAAATAAATAAAATATACAACAAACCAACACAAGAGTTATCTGTTTTTGTAAATAAACTCTCAACATATAGGCTAGTAGTTATTATTACATATTACTACTTTTAGTAGATCTATAATAATATAGGTCTATATTAAACATACACATGCGCGCACACACACACACACACAAAATAATTGCGTTGTACAATTTACACATAATACAATTTATTAGTAGTATGAAGGCCCCACATAAACTGATGCTGGCTTTAGGGTTTAAAGTGCATGAAAATTGTTCTGGAAATCACAATTTCCATGGGGCATGTGTGAATAAATTAAATATGTAATACTATTTATTTCATCACTCAGTAGTGACATGCTTATTTTTTGCAGACAGTTGCACAAATGCAGCCGTTACATTTGTCTTAACTAGTCCAGCCAACTATAGAAGCTGGGATAAAAATGTCTTATGTTGTTTTGACCAAAGATTGTTGAGTTGTAATGCTCGGCGTCTGGTCGGTTTCTGCAACTGGAGTGTTTTCCTGAAGCACAGTCTGAGATGTAGCGCGCTTTTTAGACTTTTTTTCAGTCAAAGTAACCACATTCTCATTGAGTTGAACTTAATCTGATTCCAAGAAATTCTGCCCCCTTTGAAACCGATTTGGG
This sequence comes from Enteromius treurensis, assembly GCA_032275025.1. Classification (NCBI taxonomy): domain Eukaryota; kingdom Metazoa; phylum Chordata; class Actinopteri; order Cypriniformes; family Cyprinidae; genus Enteromius; species Enteromius treurensis. The sequence continues at coordinate 419,771 of JAUCMU010000032.1, read as the reverse complement.
GTCATTTTATGGATTCGGGCTGTTTGATTGGCTGGTGTTTCTGTCCGTAGAGCCAGACTGAAGACTGGGGCGGTTTGGCCAATGAGGAGATCTTGTAAGGGAGTGGAGTCCCGCCCATGCTGTCAGCCGATTGGTAAATGGTGTGATTTGCTTGAGCTGAATTCTGATTGGGCATGACGAAGCTCTCGCTCGCTCTGATTGGAAGAGTTGTGGTGAAGTGAAGGGGGAGCGTTTGAACTGCTTAACTCTTGACCTTTGACCCGGTCACAAGATTTAGGCTGCATCCCAGTTCACAGACTAAACGTATGTGGAAGTAGATACTTTTGAGCTTGTATTAAGACAGTATGCGTGCATTGGGACCAAGATATAAAATAATTGGGTCTAAATACGCAAAATTGTTTTACCAATGCGAGCAACTCAGTGTCTACATTATTTGAAGTAATGTAAGTTGAAGTTATAAATATAACAAATGTTATTAGAGTACATTTTGCAAGAAAATAATGTTTTAGACGTTCTACATCAATTATGTCAATGCAATGTTTGTTTCGTGTATCTATTTGTAAAATCTAATAGCGATTTTGGAGCGAAATTAGTTTCTACAATTGTTTTCTTTTTATAAAATTATAAAACATTATGTATTATTTATTATGAATTACATAATTTAGAGTTTGCAATATCTAGTTAGTAATCCATTCTGAACTAATCCATATATTTAAAAGTAATTTGGCATATTATATTATAAACTGGTGTTATTGGTTTGCATTTAATTAGCAATATTTAGCAAATTATTTAAATGTTAAATTTAAAAAGAATTAATACTGTTATAATATCTTAAATAAATATTTGATGTTTAATATTTGTTGTATTTTTATCTATTTATTTTTTATTTATTTGTTTCTTTTGATCTTTCTGAAATGTTTCAAATTTGCATTCCCAAGTTGACAAAACACTGCCAACTAATTAAATTGAAAAAGCTTGTGTAGAGTTAAGAACATTATAAAATAGTTTTAAGTAGTAATTTTCATTAGTTACATTATTTACAGGTATGTAAGAATTAAATAGTGAGCATGAAGTTACTGCATAATTTATTATATAACATAGTATACAGTGGGTCCATTCAGTACAGATCCATATGTTTAAAACTCCATGTTTTGCTTCATAATAAAATATTTGAAAGAGAATCCTAATCTGACATATCGTGCAAACTGGGTTGCAGCATCAGTCTTAAAGGGCCAGTAATAGTAATTTGTGCCATGCTTTCAGTGATTGGTTTGTATTATAATGACACTTTGAGCTGGTTCTGTGAAAACATGCATGTAAAGCAGATGTGTTGCATGTAAAGACACACACCCTGTCTCCACAATCAGATGCTGTTGATGTGTGTGACATGCTCGATGGGAAATAACCGGCATGGGATGATAGTGATGTTTGAACTGTTTTATTTCATGCCTGCAGTGAGCTGTGCTGCTCCGTCAGCGCTGGAGCGGGAGGGGTGTGATTATTTGTGTGTGTGAGCTGAGTATGAGACATGAGTGCCTTCCTTTTCATTTTAGGGCTTCGGTGCTGCATAAATATCCCACTGCATCTAAATAAATCGCATTATGCAGCGAGAGGTTTGCGTTTTATGATGTGATCTCTCTATCTCGTCTCTATCTCTCTCTTCATCTGTGTCTGTCTTTTGCTGATAGTCTTGTTTAAGTTTTCGTTGAATTTACAACATGTTACATTCACTTTTTATGTATTCAAGTACATCTCATGTAACCTTTCAACAGCAATGTTATGTATTTATATGAATATATGTGCTAATAATTAAATGAACATGCTAAATCTATTTTTTTACATATATACATAGATTTTAACATTTGTGTGTATATATGTATGTCTATATATATATATATATATATATATATAAATAATAAATAATAAACAAAATAAAATTAATAGAAAATATAAATATAAGCACAATAATAATATAATATTTAATTATATTATATTAATATTATTAAAATTAGAAATATAATTTGTATATAATTATTTTTAAAATTCGTAGCTATATATATTTTAACATAATATTTTTATAATTGAATTATATATAATCATATGAATTATATGTATTTTGGTTAGTTCAGAAATGTTCTGGAACTACTTTCCCAGGTGAATCACTTTCATTATTTAATAAATGACTCCAAAAACCTTTCCCTTTAATTTGCATGTAATATGTGACCTCAACACATTTTTTAAGGTTTTCACTCAGAATGGCTTCATATGATTTAGATTTAGGAATCCGATTACCCTTGTTTACTTTCCCTGCGTAAAAAGAAAAAAAGAATGAAGTGATTTTAAGCTTAGGTCTTAAACTTCACCCTGCTGGCTGTTCTGCCTCCCTCTGTTTGCTGAGAGGGTTTTAATTGAAAGCCACAATCCCTCGCTTAATCTAATGAGAGCTCGACCCGGGAAAGTCACTCCGGAACATTCCTGAAAGCGCAGAAGAAATTCCACATGGACTCAGAGCTCAAAGCCGGCTGATTGGGCTTAATTACAGAGGACAGGGGAGGCTGGAGCTAGTCTGAATCAGTGTTTGATGAGAAACCCGCGGGAGCTGATGTAGAAGCAGCTGTGAGATGGATCCAAACACTGTTAGCTGCTGGAAAGTGAGCTGTGGTGTCATGATGCTGCCGTTCTGTGTGTTTGTGAATGTCCTGCAGGTGTTTTGAGTCCGAACATGTCGGCCGAGTCCTCTGGACTCTTCCAGAGTTAAACTGGTCCAGATCGACGCGCTTTCAGGTCTGGGTCTCCTTCCAATTTATAAATGGTTTTCCTGTTGTTAGAGCAGAAACACCCCTAATGTAGCTTTATGAGTGTTTGTGTGACAGGCTTGTTCTGCCCTGTCTCATGTTCTTGTGTCGTTGTGTTCCTCCCGCTCTGAGTTTATGGTTTATATCGTTGTTCCCTGTCCTTTGTGTTAATGTAGAGAGAGATGGTTTAGAACTGGTTTTGTACTAGTACTAAAATCACCATAACGTCTCTTATCACTGTCTAAAATGCATTTGTGTGGTCAGAAATAGAGTAAAAATAATTAAATATTTTATGGTTAAAAAAAAAAACTTTTTCTGTTGTAATTTATTTTAATATTTAATTTATTCTTGTGATGCACAGCTGTATTTTCAGCGTCATTACTCCAGTGTTCAGTGTCACATGATCTTCAGAAATCATTATAATATACACACATTTCTGATTATTATCAATGTTTAAATACGGTTGTGCTGACTTATTTTTGTGGAAACTGTGATTTTCACAGATGAATAGAATTTTATAGACATTTTTTTTTGGGTAATATTATAAATGTCTTTATGGTCACTTTTGATCAGTTTACTGCATAATGCACTCTAAAATTAAAATATATATGAAATAATTAAAATAAAGGCATTAATGTGGTGCGTTAACATGACACTCTTATCACGCGATAAAAAAAATATCGCTGTTAATTAGGGATGTAATGGTATTGTAAATACCATTGTACTGCAATAGCAAATTTTTCCGATATTACCGTGGTCGCATGACTCGATAAAACGATAGGTCTTCTGAGAAAAGTTTGCCAAGGCGAATGGAGCGAATGGGAAGTAGCGGGAACTACAATTCCCATCAGCCCAGGCGTGCCCATCATTCTTTACGGTCTGTTGTCGCTGCAGATCAGTGTTGCCAACTTAGCGACTTTGCCACTATATTTAACAACTTTTCAGACCCCTTGGCAACATTTTTCCCTAAAAGCGGCTAGCGACAATTCTAGAGACTTCTTGGACAAACAGCGCGCGCACACTGCTCGCTCTGCGTCTGTTCTGTTTAGCGCGTGGCTGAGAGGTGCAGGGCTTTCAGTTAAAATAAATATTATGTTGCTTCTAACTCTAAAGTACGTGCAAATATAGCCAAAATCACTGCATAGCCATTGTCTATATCTTATGTGTACTTGGTTTCATCAGACAATGCTCGATTATAAATAAGAATTTTAATCTAGATTAACATCTTGTAAGGTAGAGCTAGTTCAGTAGGCCTAATAATGGCGTGCATTTCAGTCACTATTTCATATTCATTCCGTTTTCCTGATAACAGAAACCATTAAATATATCAGTGAAAACAGTTATATTGAGAATAGGGGTGCACTGAATAACATTATGTGACCACAGAGAAGCAAGATAATCTGACGTAATGAATATGCAAATTGACATATGATGTCATCTAGCGACAGGTTAAATAGGATGTGTGGAAGGTTTAATAATTTTTTGTTATTAAAATTAAAAAATTGAAGTTCCTGTTTCAAAGCTTACAGATAGATGGCTAATTTGAATGCCATTGACTGTTTAATAAACAATTCTGGCTCTTTTTTTGAGTCATTAGTTTACTTTTTCCTGTACATAATTCAATAAATATCGTACCGTACCATTCATACCGAGTTATTAGAGTACTGTGAAGTTTTGATACTGTTACATCCCTAATGTTAATCTATTCGCTAAGTTGTACTACGCAAGCTATGATGAGTTTCACCTTGATATTTTAGCGCGGCTGTATAACTAGCCATATTGCACTGTAGCCCTATTCGGACGGGACTAGTTTTCTAAAGTACTGTACGTGTGAGCTTCAAATCTTATCACCTGTCTTCGGTGATATTCATGTACCATTTCGGACTGGACTAACACTTCTATGTTTATTACAGAGGTGAGAGGGTCTGTTTTGTTCATCTGGGCGTCACAGAGATCAGGCGCTCTGTATGCATTTTTACAGTGTTATTCAATGAAACCTTAATTAAACCATATAGGCCTACCAAATAACACCTCATGTTTTTGTAGAATACAAGTCAGATGAGTTGTTGGTGGTGGTGGTGAAATTATTACTGACAATAAAAGACATTAGCCTACTAACGTCAACAGTCAAATATGTTTCACTGGATAATGAACGTATTACCTAAAATGTGATGCACTGACTTTATCTCAGTTTTTTAAATTTTCTTTTCTCTACACCGGGTTGCGCTGCTGTCTTTTCCCTGATATAGACTGGTTGTCCATCAGTTATGATCATTTGTATTCAGCCGCAAACATTAGGCGAGAATGCGTGCGGACGCAGGAGCAGATGCGGGAATCGCGCACATGTACTGCACTGCGTTTATCAAATTATTTTTTTTTATAATTATATTTAGCATATATAATATGTTTTAGATTTTTATTTATGTGTATATTATTATTAATATAGAACAACATTTTTTTTTACCAACTGGGATGGAGCTGGTGCCCTACGCAGACTGCATACTCTGCATATAGGGAGTGGCGGTACTGATTCGAACTCTAGAATTATCACAGAGGTTGTGAGAGAAAAACACAGACATGACAGATTCAGACGGGATTAAAATCACCAAATACTTCTGTGAAACAAAACATTCTCTAACGACCCCCTGTAAAACTAGTCCCGTCCCAATAGGGCTTTACTTTTAGTAATTATTAAGGTAGCACACATATTCTGAATGCCTTTGGCAGAATTCAAATGAGCTGTTTTAATCTAGATGAAAAAAACATTTTATCTAATGTTTAAAGATTAGTGCGGTTAATTATCATATTCAGTAAAAAAAATTATGCATTTATCAAATATTAATTGTAGAATTTAATGTTTAATATAACATCATCTCTGTTGCATAATATCTTTAGATATGTTGCTTTGTTTATCAATAATTTAGGTACTTTATTGATTGATTAAAAATCAATGCATATTTGATGCATAAAACTAATCTTTTCTTTCAAGTTAGACTTTTGATTTGAATTATTATTATTATTATTGCATACAAAATGTGAGAATAATTACAATAAACAGTTTGAGTTTAATTGCAGTTTATTTTAATCTCATGACAGTCCAATTAGAACATAATTCCATTGTAGAAAGTCTGACAAGTGTGTGTATTGAGTGCATTTACATGTGCAATAAAATGTTATTAATATAAAAAAAATCTGTATTGATGTAAATGTAAATAAATTTGCTCATATTTAGAAAAATAACTAAACACTGTTGCAGGTAATTTATATGCAGCATGAAAACAAAGTAAAGCTTAAAAACCTGTGCGTTTTAGTTTGTCATTCACCATTATATGGGTGAGATTGTTGATGTGTATGTTTCTGTCGTTGGTTTGTTGAAGCACCTGTGGTGTGTCTGTCCGTCTACATCTCACAGCTGTGTGTTTGCCTGCTGCATTATCAGTTTGTGTTTGTGTGTTTCTCCTTCAGCCCCGACATGAGTACTTTAACATGCCTGTTTACTGATTGGCTGCATGCTGAGCTCCGCCCCCTGCACGCCAGCTGGCCCCGCCTCTGCATCCAGCAGCATCCAATCAGAGAGCTGCATCTTGGACCCTGTTTCACCTGCAACTGTCCAGCTGTGTGTGTGTTTGTGTTTAACTGTGCCGTGCTGAATCGATGTTATTCCTGTATCTCATTCAGGTGACTCCCAATCATGTAGCTTCAGGATCTTATTCAGAGTTTATTGGTGGACGGATCTGCTCTTCAGTTTGACGACACTTTAACCAGATATTTCAGATTCACTGAATAATTCATTCAAGCCCTAGAGAACCAGGTTGTAAAGATAAAAGTAGACTTTCAGCCTTTATTTCAGAGAAACAACTCATATCTTTCTTAGGTTTCCCAATTTGGGAATTTATTGTTTGAAAGGAAGGTTGAAAAACACTTAAGATTGAGTGTCTGAAAGCAGTTTTGATTCTCAAGTAACTTATTCTTGTTTTTAAATGCATTTGTTTTAAGGAAATCATTTTGATTGTTATGAGTAGCAGCTGTGGTCGAGTTGATAAATGTAGTCGTTTTATCAATCAAGCGACAATAATGCAGAGGAAAAAAAGAAAAATCCAACTTCTAAAATTCAAGACCATTTCTGTAAACTTTTGTATACTCAAAGAGCACTATTTAATTGGATTTAAAATGTAGCCATGTGCAGTAATCCTGAATGAGAATGTGATATTCTCCTATTATATGATATTCTAAA
>JAUCMU010000032.1:386027-396692 GCA_032275025.1 Enteromius treurensis | reverse complement strand
TAGTGTCGCCCGAGGGAGTGCGCATGGATCCCGATAAGGTTAAGGCTGTGGTAAATTGGCCATCCCCTGATTCACGCAAGGCCCTGCAGAGGTTTCTTGGGTTTGCCAATTTTTACCGACGTTTTATTCGCAACTTCAGCCAACTAGCCGCTCCTCTGACTGCCTTGACCTCCACCAAAACGACGTTCAGGTGGTCGAGCGAGGCAGAAGCCTCGTTCTCCAAACTGAAAAGCCGCTTCGTTTCGGCTCCCATTCTCCGGGCCCCTGAACTGTTTCCTCCTTATTTAACCGCCACAATGATGCTCAAATTTTTATGATAAGTAATTATTAATATTAATTATTCAGTCAAAATATGTGTTATTTGAGCTGTAAAATATCTAAATCCACTCATGAGTGGAGTTTGTATGGGTATGTTGATAGTTACATCAGGTTCTTTGCATGTTGCTTTCTGGTATTTACAAGTAATACTAATTTACTGGTTATGACTAATGTTTGGACAGACCTCCACATAACAATTATATTTGATATTCACATACCAGTTTGACTGAGTTTTTCATTTAGACTCCTGTCTAGAGTTTTCTTCAGCTGAATCAGAACTCTTTTCATAAGAAGCACATCCGTATTAGAATCGGTACTGATCTCAGTCCAGTTCTTGGTGTGTAGATGACTGCACAGGAATGAGAACATCTACAGCAGGAGAGAGAAGATTATTAAATCTGCAGGAAGTTACAACTTTGCTAACTTGAACTTATTTCTAAAGACAGCAGCTCATCAAGTTTGTCAACAGAGTATTTGACCAATAATGTTCTTCATACTGAGCAATGAGACAGGTGTTGACAGACCTGTAGGAGGTGCAGATGATCATCAGTGTGTGAGATCTGCTCCAGCTCAGTGTTTCTCTTCTTCAGATCATGGATTTCCTGCTGCAGTTCTTTAATGAGATCTTCAGCCTGTTTTTCTACTGCTTTATGCTGTTCCTCCATCGTCTTCAGCAGTTCAGATTGACATCTCTCAATGGAGCAGATCAGACCAGCGAAGAGCTCAACACTGGCTGATTTCTCTCTCTCTTTGGTCCTCTGATCAACAAGATCAATTAAAGGTGTGGTTGATAGTGACTTTAGTTAGTGTTTAATGTTGCTGTTTACTACTAATGCCTAAAATTACAGCTACCTTCCGGGTTGGTGACATTGCAAGATATTTACATAAATCCTGCCCCTGGGAACATGCAGCAAAGGGGGCAGGGCCATGTTGCACCGCTTTCGAGAAGAGAAGAACTGTTGCCATGCCGTCAAAAATAGGGGTGCATGAAAACATCTCTTTATATTTAAATCGCAATTCTATCTTACAACTATTCTAAAAAGATTCACAGGTTTCAAAATCAGACTTCTAAAGCATCTGCTCTGCATCTCTCTTCTAATTCAGATCATCAGCTCATCAGAAATGAACTGTGTTCATATAACGGAAGCAGTAGAATCTACCAATAACAGCATTATCTAAAAGTATGACACAATAACAAACAAAACACATTTCATTCTGAAACATCCTCTGAGAGCCCAGCTCGCACAGGTTCTGTGTGTTCCTTTTTACTAATATTCTCTGGCTCTCAATTGGGCTCAAACTGATAAGCAATACTTACAACCCCATTGTTTACAATACAACAGGAGCACGAGTGCTGAGACGAGATGTGAGGCATTTACTTGAAAACTAGAGGCGGTTTAACCAATCACAGCGCACTGTACCAACTGACCAGTCTGAGGCAATTCAATATTTCACGCTCACCTTTTTCTCCTCTACTGAAAGCTGGATCTCTTGAATCTTCTCCATTCTGTTCTGGATCATCTGCTGCACATCTGTCTGTGTCTGAACCAGCTGATTCTACACACAGAGAAAAGCATCACTGAATTTAATTTCCCATCTTCTGACAGTTTTAATGGTAAAGTCACAGTAGACTTTGAGTGTGGGAAATTTCCTCAGAAGCTGAAACAGTTGTGATATGATCTCATATCTCATATTTTAAAAAATGTATAAAAAGGTATATATTATTTTACATATTATTATTTATTATTAAAAATATACACTTATCTGTTGATAAGTTGATGGAGCTCTTTCCTAATGAGCTGATGATCTGAATCAGGTGTGTAAATTAGGGAGACATCACAAACAAGTTTGAACTTTTGATCTTTCTTTGTACTACAGTATAGTAAGTTTTTGATTCTACTAAAGCATAAAAATACCACAATATCTTTGCATATATTTCAGAAATATGCTGTTAACATACTAAAAAACAATACTACAGTCTGTTATTCTCCATTGAAAGTGTGTTCCGGGCTGGAATGTCGGCCTCTATTTTGGTTCGTGAATTGCTGTAAGACTGGGCTGGATGTTCTCTGTGAACATTGTCCTTATCTCAGGGCTGCTAAAAGAACCTCATAACCATGATGCCCAGATGTCTTGAAACTGTTATGAAAAGAAGTGCAGATGCTACACTATGGTAAACATGCCCACATCCCAACTATTTTGAGACCTGTAGCAGCTGAGTTTAAAAATCCATTTTACCTATGCTATATTGTGAATAAAATATTGGCTTGTGTGATTTGAAATTCTTTTCGTTTTCATTTTAATCGTTTTTAAAAAAATAAAAAGGGCTCAGTTCTTGCTAGTTGAAGGGCCATCACCTTCAACTCAACCTTGCCATAACACAACTTTTTGCTTCCTGCAAACCCACTGTTTTATCACAATTTCACCATCCAGTAATTGATCATAACTCCTTCAAATACTGCCAGAAACCTTGGAGTTGTGATTGATGATCAGCTGACTTTCTCTTGATAAAACTGCCTGGTCCTCCAGATTTGCTTTATACAACATCAAGAAGAACGGGCCCATTCTTTCGGATCATTCACTCCTTGTTCAAGCCCTTGTTCTGTCTAGGCTGGACTATTTTAATGCTCTTTTGTTCTAGACTTCCAGCCAGTTCTATCAAACCTTTATAATTAATCCAAATCCAAAACTTTACAATTTATGAGCCAAAAGAAAATTGCATTTAATGTGTGTTAAAAGTGTTTTGTTTGTGACTCTTGCCTTCTTCTCCTGACTCTCCTCCTCTATAGGAACAGTGTTGTGAGTCCTGTGGTCTCCTTCAGTGCAGAACAGACACACACTCATTTGATCATCTCTGCAGAACAGCTCCAGAGGTCTCTCATGTTTCTGGCATAAAAAGTCCTCCAGATTTTCCACTGCGTTGATCAGTTTATGTTTCTTTAGGCGCTGAACTCTGTGATGAGGCTCCAGGTGAGTCTCACAGTAAGAGCTTTGACATGTCAGGCAGGACTTCACAGCTTTCTGCTTTCTTTCATCACAGAAGTCACAGAATGTCTCAGGTCTTCCTAGATTGAGCTTCTCCTTAAAGTGTTGGGCAACCTCTCTGAGTGTTGTATTAATCTTGAGATCAGGTCTTTTACTAAACTGTTCTTTACAAAATGGACAGAAACAGGTCTGAGTGTTTGTCCAGAACTTGTTGAGGCAGGTTCTGCAGAAGTTGTGTCCACATGGAGCAGTGACAGGATCAGTGAACACATCCAGACAGATGGAGCACTGAAGCTCTTCATTTAGTGGACCACTGGAGGATGCCATGCTAAAAAAAAAAAAAAGTGTTCAATGGGCCAGTTATACGAAACAGGCCAAACTAGCACTAGAGCGCAATTCCAAAAGAGCACAGATGGTAGGAGACATTTCTGTAGGTGGTTTACAAAAAAAAAGTGCAAATAAAGGAACACAAACGCAACATCTTATTTACGTATTGACCAATGCAACATCAAGAAGACTGGGCGATGATCTGTCTAGGCTGGACTATTTTAATGCTCTTTTGTTCAAGTCTTCCAGACAGTTCCATCAAACCTTTATAATTAATCCAAACCCAAAACTTTACAATTTATGAGACAAAAGAAAAAGAAAATTGCATTTAATGTGTGTTAAAAGTGTTTTGTTTGTGACTCTTGCCTTCATTTACATATTGACCAATGCAATATACCAAGCGCAGCACAAATAAACAATAAAAAATAAAGAAGTTACAGTATGTTAGGAAAAAAATTTAGACCAAAAATGAAAGGTTTAATAAACTTTTTGATAAACCTGGTATTGTGAGAATTTATAGTTGAAGGTTCCAAATTGTCTTTTTGTTTCCTGAAGCAAATTAAAAACAACATGGCTTGGCAAACAATATGTTTAGATAATGTTTGGCATTCAAAATATGTGTGTGTAAAAAACCCTCTTCCTTCTACCAAACGCTCTGTGTTCTCTGCAGTGCCTCCTCCTAACAACAAATTGCCTCCATTTAAGCACCACATTTTTTTATTGTCATTAAATAATGGTGCAAATGGCTGTAATTGGACTATTGCACAAGTTAGTAAATTTTGATGCGTGTTTCATTTGAATACTCTCTTCCCATAATTATTGCATCTGAAAGGGAAACTCCTATGCATATTTAATAATGTCAGGCACAAAAATAACTGTGGAAGTCATTTGACTCTTCAGTGAACCATTTGCTTCAAAATAGTTAAACTTTCGCCGTGATGCTCTTTGACGATTACCCACTTTTTTATTTCTGTAGATATACAATACAATTGTGCGGTCGTATAAGGTCATCATGGAGCCATATCTTAATTCAAGTTGACATGGAGTTTCTTTTTTTCTCATCTAGCTTAGCCTATAGACCTCCCGTTTCAAGATTTGAAAACTCTGCCCACTTTGCTCTGGCCAGCAAAGCAAAAATTTGTTTGTATTTGAATGGCTAAGTTGGATCCAGAAGCCAGCTCAGTACATCAGCATACTAACATTATAAAACTGCTTCATGCTATTAAACAGCAGAACGCACTATTTAGATTTCCATGACTTACCTGTGGGTGAATATCAGATGTGATCTTTAATTTTTTGCTTTCTGAACAGAAATCTTGTTTGTCGAAGCTTCCAGTTCATCCAGTTCTTTCATTTCATCTTGCAGTGATGGGACACAGTAGCTCCGCCCATAACCGTAAATATACAAAAATGTATTCCTGCTAAGAAACCTTTAGAGTATTTTTATTTAGTTTCTTTTTGTTATGACAGTTGTGTCAATTATTGCACAGTAGCTCACAAGAAATATAACACACTAAACCTACATTATACTGTAAAATCTTTGAAAGGTTCAGTGATTTAAAATATAAAATATGACAAATATATGGCCATATTTTTAAATATTTTTGATTACTACCCAAGAATGACAGTTGTTGTCTTTTTGCTCCATACTGACAGGTGGCAGAAATGCACCATTTCTTAGATTTAGGTTCCAAATGAAACAAAGCAAAGCACCAGCTGTTTTTTAAAAGGACTTAAAAGGAAGAAACCAGTAAAGGTAATACTGTGTTTAAAGCGTAAACTAGAAATCTGGAGATAATATGTCTGTCCATGCTGGATATTAATGATTCCATCACAGAAATCTGTCAGCTAAAAAAAAGGGCCAAAGATGTTGGAGAGAAACCACAAACTCATCAGAGAGGTTTGTAAAGGATAAAGATTAATTTCACCTTTTAGTACTGTGCATGTTTTTCTTTTTTTTTCTCGATGCTTTCGTAAATTGATTTATTTATTTGATTATCCCAATTCAAATTTGTACCTCCGTTTCAGGATTTAACCTGCAGTGATATCAAACTGTTATTTTTAAAAATCTTTTTACTTGTTTAAATTAAATGACCATGGGCTCTTAACTCAAAATTCTGTGTTAGTGTCACAGAATTGTGGGCTCACGGAAAAGATTACAATGGAAGTCAGTGACAGGCATCAGCCGTGAACCACGCACGGATAAACAAATTCATTTTATATCAAATGTATACTTTCATTGTAGCACCTAGCCCCATTTTTACCCTAAACCTACCCACTTCTAAACAATATAAAACACACACAGACAATATAAGCGCACAACAAGTTGTGTTGCGTTTCAAGTCCTTCTGAAGCCATACGATGTCTTTATGTGAAGAAGAGAGTAAAATACAAGGTTTTAATCGCTGAAATTATACCGCTCCATTAAAACGCTCACATCTTGTTCAAAAGGCACTCTCGTCCTGTAGAATGATGCAATCGATCATCAGACACACAACAGGCAATAGAAACTTACAACCAAGTCTGATGTAAGGATTCTCCTGGCGTCATTTATTGAATTTGCACAAAGCAGCAGCTCCAGCACAGATGAGTCTCAGCGGACAGAGAGATGGTGATCGGGTTCTCTCACAAATCAATCCTTTTGCCTCAGAAGAATTGAAATATTAATCATTTTTAATAAATAATGTTGGTAGTTGTATCTGCCGGTTTATCTTGTGTTTTATTAACAGATGGTTAGAGACAGGTGTTGGGTTATAAATGTATAAGTAAAATAATCTAAAAAAAAAAATGATCACGGCTGATGCCTGTCACTGACTTACATTGTAATCTTTTCCGTGAGCCCATCACAGAATTTTAGACGATTCCGTGACACTAACATGGAATTATGTATTTAGAGTCCATGGTCATTACACGGATTATGTTAGATCAGGTTGCCTAGAGGCATGATGTCTTGTAATTGCTACCCTCTTCTGGACAGAAAATCATGCACTGATGAGTCTTTGTCGGAAGAAACCTGAAATTCTCCTCTGAAACCTATAGTGCTGCACACATGTCATCATTAAAATCAATCAGTCAATCATTGTTATATTAATTCGTCTCTTTTTATCGGATTCAATATTTTAGCTAAAGCGTGGGAGGTTTAATTTATTAGTTTCTTGTTTTATTTCTTACAATACTTAACACACAATACTTTCTTGAGGAGTGTAGATCTTTTCCCCGAGTATTTCTCTGTCAAAATAAAGGACAGGTAACGAATAACATGCGTGACAAAAATGTAAGCTGTTGCTGTTTTAATCAAATTAATTTTCAAATATTAATAAAAAATGTAATTGTGACGAATATTAATAATATTAATAATATTTTTTATTTCGCACATTCATGTATGTTTCCTAGACTACTAAAATAGGCCAACACTTTTAGTACTCCGATGCAAATTAGCCTAATGTAACATCCACTCCAGACTCCACCCTCACTGACACGCCAGACTCTGCACCAGACTCCACCCTTCCAGTCATTCAACGCTCTCAGTCACCCGAATACGGATTGGATCATCATCACCTGGATTACACACCTGACAACTATCACCAGCACAATCAAGCTCCCCTTATATAACACACACCACTATCTGTTCCTTGTCGAAGCTCGTACGTTGAAAGTGGACACTTCTCTATGACTTGCTGTATTACTCACCTGATCTCCGTGACTCTGTGTGTATTCTTCAGGCTCCGCTGTGATCTCCTCTCAGCTCTGTGATGAATATTGGTGTGTGGCTGCAACGTCCAAACCTGCAAGAAAGACAAAGAGACATTTTTTTTTAGTTTGTTATATTTCCCACTATTGGAAGAATCTGAGTTTGCTAAACAGAAAAGACAGGATGTACTGGGCCGAGGAAATTCTTCGACGTCTCGCCCAGGGGCTTCCTCCTTTCCCCGGGCCATGCGAACAATGGCCACAGTATGTGTCCTCGGAAAGCCTGCTGAGACGTCCACCAAAGTTACCAGGCTCCAGGTTGGCGATTCGACGGCGGCGCGTGGTTATCTCACCACAGGATTACTTCAGCGAACCCACAGAGCCCTTTTTCGAGCCCGCAGGGACTGAACGCTTCAGCGAGCTCGCGCTCCCCGAGTGCGTTGACGAGTCGGAATACCTACCCAGCCCTGCACCTCAGAGAACTCCTCCGATTCCTGCACCACGCCTATTTAAAATGGATTCCCCGCAAGCTGCCCTTTGCCCGATTCAATTCCTTTTCCCAGCGGATCCCGCTCCGCTCATCCTCGTTCCAGAGGTTCCATGTCCCAGAGAGTTCAGCCTGACGTCATCGAGCGAGGTGCTTGATTTGTGGCAAGGAGACATAGTTTTAGTAGCTGCCTGCGCGCTTCCCCGAACCCGTGTTCCCGCGAATTCGCGCTGTCTGCGCGCTCTCTTGAACTCGCGCTGCCTGCGCGCCCCTTTGAACTTGCGCTTGATGAGCGCCTCCCACAGTCTGTCACGCTGCCAGTGCCAGAGCCACAGCCAGAGTCTGCTGCGCTTCCAGTGCGCCCTCCAGAGTCTGCTGCGCTTCCAGTGCACCCTCCAGAGTCTGCTGTGCCTCCAGTACGCCCTCCTGAGCCGATTGCGCTGCAAGTGCGCCCTCCAGAGCCGGCTGTGCTGCAAGTGCGCACTCCTGAGCCCGCTGTGCTGCAGGTGCGCCCTCCTGAGCCCGCTGCGCTGCAAGTGCGCCCATCTGAGACAGCCTACCCTGAGAGACCACCCGATTCTTGGCTTGTGAAGAGGAGAAACCTTCCCAAGTAATTTTTTTGGGGGGGGCCAGTATAGCCATGATCGTGGAGAGGGTGGGCAGGCTAGGAGTTTGGGATTGGACTACTGTGGATCCTAAGAACTCTGTGTCTCCATGCTTTGTGTCTCCATGCCTTGGGTCTCCATGCCTTGTGTCTCCATGCCCTATGTCTCCATGCCTTGTGTCTCCATCTCCCAGGGCTTCTGATCCGTCACGGCCTCCCAGGGCTCCTGATCCGCCACGGCCTCCCAGGGCTCGTCGAAGCTCGTATGTCGAAAGTGGACACTTCTCTATGAGTTGCTGTATTACTCACCTGATCTCTTACCTGTTCCCGTATAGAAGGCTCCGTGACTCTGTGTGTATTCTCCTGGCTCCGCTGTGATCTCCTCTCAGCTCTGTGGTGAATAGTGGTGTGTGGCTGCAACATCCAAACCTGCAAGAAAGACAAAGAGACATTTTCAGTTTGTTATATTTCCCAATATTGGAAGAACCTGAGTTTGCTTACCTTTGTTTCGTTTTCACCTTCCTGTGACATTAATAAACCTTTTTGTTTACATATACCTCTGTGAGTGAACGCTTCATTACACCTAAACTACATTTTTTTTTAGTTCTAAGAAACACAATTAACTTCGTAAGTAGTCTACTAAATTGTAATTTGTAAAAATGAACTACAGTTTGTTAGTTTTTTTTTTTGTTTGTTTTTTATTTTTCATTTTCCGCTGACCGCTGATATCAAATATAACACATCTGCAAGGCAAAGCTGATGGCTATTTTCTAAAACATGCTTTGAAGAGTTTGCTTGATGACTTATGATTAAAGCTACAAAAAACAGTCTTTGTAATCAAAATGTCAATAATCACTAGAAATCAGGTGTCCCCAACTAAGCAAGCCAGAGGCGACAGCGCCAAGGAACCAAAACCCCATCCATGAAAGAATGGGGAAAAAAAACCTTGGGAGAACCACACCTAGTTGGGGCCAGTTCTCCTCTGGCCAGACGCCCAGCACTTAATTTCCAGTTCAATACATTGCACATGTCAGATTGTGTCACACTGTCATGTTGAACTGATCCCAGCACAGCCGTCTAATCACACTCACAGACACCAGAGCCTAACGAGCATCACCTGAAGTTAATCAAGCTCATTGCATTTAAGCAGTACTCACAAGAGAGTAGACGGCTGAGCTCGAGGTAACACCTTCATGTATACTCACCTCTTGTTTTACCTCCAGTGCTTTCAAGGACAATGCTCGATGACTCTGCCTACTTCTGCAATGCTTACCTGCACTTCGGACCTTTGATCCTGAAATCCATCCCACTGACGTATTTGTTGAGGAATCTTATCATCTAGTGCCCTGGAGCATAGTTTATGGCCGGGAGAGCCGTTTCCGAATCCAGTTCATAGTTTACGGCCGAGAGAGCCGTTTCCGAATCCAGTTCATAGTTTACTGCCGAGAAAGCCGTTTCCGAATCCAGATCATAATTTACGGCAGGGAGAGCCATTCCCTGAAACCAGTCCATAGTTTACGCCAGGGAGAGCCGTTCCCGATTCCAGTCCCTAGTTTACGGCCGGAAGTGCCGATCCCGATTCCAGATTGCCGATTCCGAAGCTCCTGATCCGTCCTGGAGGCAACCCGGTTCCGGCTGATCTAATTAATGCAGCATAAAAACCCTTTAACGGATTTGATTAAAGTGCCCCTATTATGCTTTTTCAAAAATATTGTCATTTAGCTGTATGTGAACATAAACTCTCTGCAAAGTTGTGATGCTGACATTGCACGATTAATAAAGTTATTGTCTATCAAAAAAAAAGAGTCAACTCACATTCACCTAAACGAATCGTTAATTTGTTTTACATGCCCTTCTGAAAGATGAATCTACAAATAATAAGTGGTTAACATTAATTTTTTTCAACAACACCTCAGCAGTTCAGTCTCTTGTTGTGTTTGCGTCATTTTACTGATGACTGCTTTTTCAGTCTTGGAGTATAACGCGATATTCACCAAACGCTTGCTCTTAAAAGAAGGACAAGAGCCCAGTTTATTTGGACTGGCTTGCTCTTCTAAACTTCTACCTGTAAGTAAGATTAATAATTGATGATTATATTTTCTTGTGATCGTATTTGTGTACGTGATGATGTGTAACAACTAGGGGTGGGCATAGATAATTTTTTTTAATCTAGATTGATCTAGATTAAAATGGCTCATTTGAGATCTGCCAAATGCATTCAGAATTTGTGTGCTACCTATTATATTTGAGATAT
>JAUCMU010000032.1:370438-385927 GCA_032275025.1 Enteromius treurensis | reverse complement strand
TAACAAGGGGAAGGTTTAGCTGATTGCTAACAGCTGTGGGCAATCGTCCAGCGATTCACTCGAAACTATGTTATTATTAAAACATTTATTTAAGGAATTATTTTGCTTTTAGACATTTATTCAATTATAAAGCACTTTTCTGGATGTCATTTTTTTCTTCTACAGAATAATAATAATGTTTAAAAAATGTATTATGTTTATTAGTTTAGTAGTTTTTAACAATTGTATTGCTTTTAGACATTTTTTATTAAGCACAAACTGAGTACTTATGTATTTATTATTTTTTAAACCATAGAGCCCAGGGTCTTTTCTCAAATTACTTTCATGCTTTAATCTTATTCTACATGTAATAATTGTTTGTGAAAACTTATTGTAAAACAATCAATTCAATCATGTATATCTGATCTGCTACCATTGAGAAGGCTATGACCGTAGAATGATATGCTAATATTTGTATATACGCAGAAATAGATAGAAAGCAGATCTTACTTTGTACAATTTGCTTAAGCTCATATAATGTTATTATTGAATTGTTTGATAAACGTCTTTAAAATTGTAATAAATTTGACAGCATAATCGAGACTGACCCTCCCATCCACAAACACTGTGCTCTTATCATACCAGACCGATGACAATTACCACATCCTTCAGAAAATGAGAAGACACACGCCTCTGTTCAGTTTTTCGTCCTAATCTCATTCCTCCTTCTACTCTTTCACTCTTTGTGTCTGACAGGTTTCTCTTCTTTTGTGCCACCTTATGTAAAACATCAGAGGGCTTTATAGAAGCATGTTTTATTAATATTAATATGTCCATATGTGTCCATGAGTGTTTGTTATCAGGGTGTGAAGGTTCAAAAGGTTAGATATGCACAATATAGGTATATGTGTTAATATGCACTGTTTTATGCTAAAAAAAAGTAACAAGATGTGAAAAACTATGTGAAATCAGACACACCTCTTGTCTTATTGTTTTGTTCGTTGACAGCAGTGGAGCTGAAAAATGCACTTCACCTTAAAATGGACTGTAAATATAAATGTTAGAGAACAGATAACAAAACAACAATAAATGGTATTAACATTATTTAAAGAAAAATGTTTTTCGAATAATATAT
Organism: Enteromius treurensis; assembly: GCA_032275025.1. Taxonomy (NCBI): domain Eukaryota; kingdom Metazoa; phylum Chordata; class Actinopteri; order Cypriniformes; family Cyprinidae; genus Enteromius; species Enteromius treurensis. The sequence continues at coordinate 384,813 of JAUCMU010000032.1, read as the reverse complement.
TTATTGTACAATTTCAAGAATTATAGACAAATAAACAGTACAGAGGTGATCTAATTGTCACTAATTTTACCAAATAATTTACAACAAAAGAATGCATCTTTACATTGAAAACACAAAAGTCTAATTATTACTGACTTTTATCAGGTGATTTAAAAAAGAAATTTCAAATTTACCAATAGATACCATATCTGGGTCTTTTCACATAAGAAGAGTGACATTTCCAGACAACCTTAACCTTCTGACAATCTTAAAATATTTTACTACTTTTAATAGCTGCAGAGCTTTCACATTGTCCTGGCATTCCCTGAAATAGACGTTATCTGGACAGGAACATTTGTTGCTCTAAAACCTTTATATATACCTTTCAGCTTTCATAGTGCCTTCTGAAACATGCAATCTGCCCATACTATAATTGCTTATCCATCCCATACCATCAGAGATGCTTGAACTGAACGTTATAATACACTGGAAGGTAATTGATAATGATGTTGATAATGAGATTTGCAAAGTCTTTCACAGATTGGAGAGCCTCTGCCCATCTTTACTTCTGATCGACTCAGCCTCTCTAAGAAATTGCTTTCAATCGTGTTACAGACCTGATGCCTATTAGATCCTGTCCTCCAAAAAAGAACAATGTTGTTTTTGCATGCACCTTATTACAACCTATTTTTACATTTTAAAGTTAAAAATAATCACAGTGCTTTGTTGCATGTGTTGTCATGAACTGACATATGACTGTCTTTACCAATCAAAATACATGTTTATTTAAAAGCAACGTGTGGACTTTTTACATCGATCTAACAGTAATTTGTACATGTTTTACTAGGTGTAATTTATACGAATGAACAAACCTAGCCCACTCCTAAACCTACCCCTTACAAAGGTAGTGCAAAATCATGATTTATAGTGCATTTCCATTCTCTGGGATCGAACCCATGATAACACGATTATATATCATAATGCAACGCATGCTATTTCTATTTTCTACTGTGAATAGAATATTGGCTCATGTCATTTTCGTTTTCCCAACATTTCTGTAATTTGGGTTGAATTATTATTATTAAGTATTAAGAAAGAGGAACAATAATAATAATAATAAGTAAATAGTAAATGCATTAAGACATTTTAAGGCTTATTTTTGTTGAACTGACTTTTAATTGCTTTTAGGCTGCAGAAATGTACTCATCATTACGGCTTTTGGCTTGTGATTCATATTTTGTGCTGGTTCTAATGGTCTGTGATTCACTATGATTTGCATTTCCTTAAATATTTCCAGTTTAATACAAGAAGGAAGAAATCCACTTTAGTTTCACCTTTTCCTGTGCATGCCAAGCTTGTTGTTAATCAGAACCTGTCTCCTTAGTGAAGAAGGAGTGGCAGTACTCAGGTAAATAAGAGCCGCAAGCAAGTGGTTCAGTGCCAAACATTCTTGGAATCCATCAGCGCAGACACCAGCCGGTCTGACAGATCACCTGAACCTCACACCAGACGCTGTGTACACACAGGTAACACTGCACTACAAAACACTTTAGTCTACATCTACATCTATATATATATATATATATATATTTAATTTATTATTATTATTATTGTTATTATTATTAATTCATCATAAACACTTTACTGAATTGATCAACTGGTAATTTTTATTTAAGTATGCTTATAAATATAAATCCTGTCATTATTGCATTAATGCAAAACATAAGAGGTGAATAGGGCAAAAAGGAACACTTAAACGATATTAATGCTTAATAATAATACCATATTTCCCTGGTTTTCTGAAATGGTAAGTGTGCAATTACGCATTAAATAATTAAATGTGCACTAACTTAAATAAAACTTGGAGAAAAACAGACTTTAAAATGTTTGTTTGATTTTGTTGCCATACTGTATTAGATTCAATATTTTTTACAGAGTGGATTTTGAATGATTTTATCTCTCCATAAATAAAAAAAATCTTTCAACACCTAGAAAATTAATTTTCACTGTGTTTTGTATTATAACACACTGTATAAAACCAGGCAACTGATATATGAACATACATCTCTATGAAAATTCACAGAAACCTGGTGTATGCTTGTGCTGTTGAAGTGAAAAAAAAAAAAATTTGACATTTAAAGATAGCTTCGTAACTGAGATCTACACTAATCAAATATTTATGCAATAATAAAGTAAAATGAACAATATATTAACTTACCCATCAGTAAAATAATCAAACTATGGATTGGAGTAAAAATAAGTGTTTTTAGTGTTCAGGTTTCAGTTTGAAGCCACTAATGATTAGATAATTAAAAATGTTATTGAACTTTGATTCAAATATTTTAAAATGTGCATGCATATTTAAAAATGCACGAACTTGAAACCTTTTTATGCTCATTAAAAACACTGCTCCTGATCTGAGAGCAGATTGTTGTTATTTCATTGGTTCAGAAGTGTCAGTTATAGCAGCTGGGTGATGTCATTTTTTTCTTTAGGTGTGAGCGCCAGAGCCGTCTGTGTTGGCAGTCTTTTGTGCCGGAACTATGTTAATGACTTGACATTTGGCGTGGGAGGTTATGGGTGTCAAAGGAGAAAGTCTTGAAAATGATTTTATAATTGTAAACTAAAGGCAGGATTGCACTGCTTGACTTTTAAAACTCAAAGTCACTCAAAATTAGCACAAAATATCAAACATTTTTGATCTTTCATAACTGGATGGATTTATAGTCTAAAGCTTAAAATTCGTAGTCTTTGACCATCATACACGGATTTTCTGAGAAATCGGTCAGCCCAGACCTGCAGACTGGCTCTAGGGCTGACTTATCAAAACTGAAATCAGAGGAAGGGAATATTCACTGAGAACATATTGCCAGTTTGTCATTAATTCATATATGAATTCAGAGAAACATGTGAAAACATTTTACGCTGTAGGCCCTGCTGTGACATTTTGGTGAGAAGAGATATTGTGACATGGTGTTTTGAATACTTTAATTAAGACTTTACTAGTTTGGATGCATCCACTGATTTTTTTTTAAATGTATTTATTATTTCTTGTTAATTCCATATGTTAGAATAAAGTTATGAAACTCATCAAGAAACTTCATAAGGTGTATCCTGGGAACACTAGTAAATTACACCTTCTCTTTCCGGTGCAAATACAAAGTTGTGGCATGAAACTCTAGATGGCACAGTTGACAGATATAACTGGGGATGATATAATGACATCATTACCACATGTCACAGCTGATTGGCTCTCTCTGGTATTGGTGGCCAATGAACACACTACTTAATGTTTAAATTCTTGTCAGTGTTTGCTGTAGCAGTAGCAGCACATTTCAGGACCCTCCACCTTCCCCAGCTCCACCTGTATACAGTATATCTGCTATGGGGTGATCATGTGTGCTATATAGGGGGTTATTCAGGTTATGTGTAGCAGCAGTTTTCTTACCCACTCACAGCAACTTGTTGTGGGTGTACTGGCAGTATTGAGTCTCAGTACTTATTCTGCTCCAGAACAATTCTGCCAAGACCAAACACACTAACACTGTCATGTACATTACCATGCCAATCCCTCAGAGAGTTCTCATGAATGCATGAGGGAGCATATTCAATTTTATTGTTTTATATTAGTACAACATTTTTACTTACAAATGGGCAAAACCTAGGATAGTGGAAATATTTTGTTTTGTTTGTAGATTTGATATTATTTATTTAAGACATTTTTTTATAAGAAATAAATAGAATTTAGTATTAACATTTTATTTATTTATTTATTTATCAAGCATGTCACATATTAACAATTTGTTTCTCTTATAATTTCAGATTGCTTGTAGAAATGTCTAGCTCTAACCGCAGCACCAGCACCCCTACAGCTGTCCCGTCTGCGTCTGGGACATCAGGTGAGGAGGAGGAAGAAAAAAATGCTTTTAAATATAGTTTTTTTTTGTCTTACAAAGATTAATCAAACACCAAAGTGAAAATGTATAAAACGTGGAAGGTTATGAATAAAACCATGGTTCCTTGAGGGAACGAGACACTGTGTCCGGAGACGCTATGGGGGCGCCTACTGCATGACGGCTCTGAATCTGCTGTCCCAACGTCCAATGAATGGGCGCAACGTCATCATATGACATCAGACCAGGAAGTACCAGCTTCAGCTTCAAATGCTGTGAAGAACTGTGCCGGCAGGGGGCACAGGAGGTATGGCTCGTGACGCAGTGTCTTGTACCCTCAAGGAACCATGGTTATATTCATAGCCTTCCACGTTCCTTTTCAGGAACTCGAACTGCATCTGGAGACGCTATGGATAACGAGATTCCAATGCCTCCATAACTCCAAGACCCTGCCCTGTGTCTATGTCTCAACACACAGTACTAGGGAGTAAGGGCCGATGATCCAGGGATCATCCCAATGTCCAAACTGTCGTAACGGACAAATTGAGAGATTGAAACTGAATTTGATAACCTCTCTCTGTTACTTGCAGGACCCACTGTGAGAAATTTGGAAGAGCTTTCCAAGCTGCTAACTTGTCTACTAAGGGAACCAACCACTTGAGGCTGGTCTCTGGTTTTATCGACAATGATAACTCGATGCCTACTGACGGCTCGCCGCCAGGGAGAGCTTTTTGATTAACCGTCTTATGGACCCCTTAAGGGTAGTTCTTTGGAACTATGAGGTATCGACTGTAGAGCCCGGGCTCTTACTCTCGAGGAGGAACCGACTCTATGACTCTCTTCCTCAGAAGGGTATTTACTTCTCGTTCCATAACCAGAGCCTGCTCGGAGCTCACCCTAGTAAGTGTGACACCGCTGATGACTCGGAAGCCATGAGCCCCAGTGCATCAGGACTTTTTCTGCTGGGACCACCTAGACACAATAATGTTTCTCAGGTCTGTCTTAGGCCTGGAGGCCCCAGCAGCAGAGTGTCCTCTCAAGCTGCGACTCCGCCTCGGAGGAGTGCGCAAGGTAACGCTCTGTTTTGAGCCTCGTGGTGTGAGGAGCTGGAGTAACCCTTGCCTATAAGCGCTAAAGTTGTTTTAGAGGTTTTACAGGCAACGTACGAGCCTTAAAAGAAGATGCCATATCAGTAGACCGATAGCTCGCAAGAGTCTGTTTATACTTTGACATCGATTTAAATCCGTATTTTCCCCCACACCACGTTTCCTATACAGTCGCTGGCGGGAAAAATATGTGCCGGTCTAGCTCACGTTTTACACACCTCGGTGTGCAAATCAGAGAACAACGGCAGGCTCCAATGTGGAGGTGGTGGCTGAACATGCAAAAAGCGCTGATCAAGCCTGTTTTTGTGCGGCTCTTGCTGCTTTCCGGCCGGTTACATTTTTTATTTATCTACAGCCTGACCACTTCCAAATGCTCCTCATATTTAAAGACTGGGGCAGCTCATCGACACTCTCAGGTTCACCCTCCTCAGGAGGAGAAAAGTGCGAGGGTCGAGCCCGCTTCACGAGAGGAAGTCACGGGTCGGTCTTCACTGCGAGCTTCACTCTCGTAGTGGGCATGCGATCTAGCTTGAACGGGAGAAGGGTTTAAGGGTCTCCATCTCTTCAGCCAGATCGCATTGTGAGCGCCACGATCTCAGTCTCCGTTTCGCCTCGGTGAAAGCAGGGCCCGAGCCGCGAGGCTCTACCAACGAATGCCCCCTCCTCAAAGAGGGCCTTCCAGGATCGGAGCAGCCGCAGCGGCAGCAGCTCGCAATGGGGACAGCTTTTGTCTGGCCCTGCCAAAGCGGCTGCTGCATGCTCCGATCTCAAGCTGGCTATACAGAGCGTGTGTCTGTCTCCACCTGTTATAAATCTCTTGCAGGGAGACAAACACCGCCTGAAACTTTGTAGCCTGCTTTTGCCCTTGTTTGCCTTGCTCATTTTATTTAAAATTGCTTTTGTGGAGGAAACGATCGGTCTGAGACGAGAAATCTTTCTCAAATCTTAAACTACTTCACACACACTTTAGGGAGGGAAAATAGGACCTTTCACACGTTTTTCACTCACACAGACAAACTTTGAGACAACTAATACAGAGAGCACGTTCTGAACAGCAGAAAGCTGACGCTGGCAGGCACCATGTGCCTTATATACTTCCTGGTCTGACATCACATGATGATGTCGCGTCCATTCATTGGACGTTGGTACAGCAGATTCAGAGCCGTCACGCAGTAGGCATCCCCCATAGCGTCTTCGGACGCAGTTCGAGTTCCCAAAAAGGAACTAAACCTTTGCACCAGCTATTGTTGGGAAGACACTATGATATGATGTTGGGAAGTGATGTTTAAGTGATGTTTATATTTCAGATTTCAGTTTGCACTTTCTTTCTTTCTCTCTCAGAAAAGCTTCTGATGGTTCGTTCGGTTGATCTCCTGAAATCTAAGGATGGACAGAATTGTCTTGAGCATCACACAGATGGGTACTTTAGTGACAAGCTGATTGTCCGCAGAGGACAGACCTTCCAGATGTGGATCGAGTTCTCTAGACCCTTCAACCCCAAAACAGACAAACTGCAGCTGCAGCTGAAGTTAGGTAAGCGAGCCACATTCACAGAACCTGTTTGACAACAGTCTTTTTTTCCCCTTTAATTTAATCTCAAGGTGCTCAGAAATGACTCATTTCGCTTTTAAAGTTATCTTCTTTTGACACTTTGTAAGAAGTCAAACATCTCCACAGATGACAGACTCAAGTCTGGACTTGTCTGAGTTCCCTCTTACTGTTTTGAGTTTGTTTAGTGAATATTTTTCATGATTACTGCAGTACTTCCTTCGCATTCCCACAGGACACACCTCTGACACTGTCTTTCTTCACATACTTAGACCCCATACTTTAACCACTGGTCACATACATTCTAGGGATGTGTTGAACAACATTTTTCTTAAACTATTTAAATCAAAAACTTGAAATCAGCATTATATCAGCGTCAGAGGAAAATTCAAATAAAAACCAGGAGTAGTTAAATTAAATAATAATAATAATAATAATATATATATATATATATATATATATATTGAGGGAAAACTACAATATCACCCCAAAATAAATAAATAAACAAAAATAAAATAAGATCAGAATCAGGATCAGAATAAAAAATAAACGTATTATCAGAACCAAAAAAATCAGTGTATTTAAAGTGTGTGTTTAAAATTGTGTTAGATTTGACCTGTACTCAACCGTCACTCATAAAACATAAACATGTTGCAGCTACGGAAATGTAACTTGTTTTTTTGTCAATGTTTTTCATCTGGAGTCTGATGGATTATTATTGTCTGAATGATAAATCAGTGTGTGACAAAGATAGAAATATGCACAGACATTCTGACGGTTAGTTCAATTATCCGACTCTTTATTGAGAAGAAAAGAAATGACAGATGAATCTATTCATTCGTGATAGATGTGAGTAATGAAGTAGTTGGGTTTAGGCCAGGACTACTTATTATGTAATCTAATCCAGCTGCTTCTTGAGTTTCTTTCATTAATGGGTTGCCAGCTGAGTCACTGACAGATGATTTGATTCAACTAAATCATTAAGACAGTCATGTTTCCATGTCTTTCTTGTGTTTTTGACACAGATACCCTCTTCACCAGTAATCCAGGGATTCGCATCTCTGTCCCGTTAGTGGAGGTCCTGGAAGACGGCCGCTGGGAGATGAAGATCGTGGAGCAGAAAGACAAGCGTGTGAGGCTAGCGGTCAACACTCTTCCCACCGCCTCCATCGGCCGATACAGGGTGACCATCGAAACTTTCTTACCGGGGGCCAGGCTGCTGTTCCCTTGCACCCCGAACGACATCTACATGCTCTTCAACCCCTGGTGTGAAGGTACAGAGTCAACAGAAGACGAGCACACTACCAGTCAATCACTTTTGAGTCTCTTCTGTTCATAGAGCCCACATTTATTTGATCCAAAGTACAGCGAAAACTTTGAAATATTTTTTAAAACAACAGTTTTTTCACTTGACAATATATTAAAATTATATTTATTCCTGTGATTTCAAAGCTGATTTTTAAAAAAGATTTATTACTATTATTATGTGGAAAACTACTGAGTAGATTTGTTCAGGTTTCTTTGATGAAATGTTGTTATTATCATGTTTAATCAATTTAAAGAATCCTTGTTACATAAAAGTATTTATATAATTTTACTCCTCAAAAAGGATCACGCTAAAATGTTCTTTGATCACATAAATACATTAATTCTTAAAATATATTTAAACAAAAAAACTGTTATTTTAATAGGAAAAATATTACAGAATTGTTCTTTTTTGTTGTACTTTAGATCAAATAAATGCAGACACGGTGAGCAGAAGAGACTTCTTTAAAAAAACAACAACATTAAAACAAAGTGTACATTAATATGCCAAGTCCTGCACATTACATGCAAGACAAAAAATGATGATTTGTGCGCACAATGTACTAAAACGTGTCATTATGTCTCATCAGATGATCCTGTGTACCTGGATAATGAGGCGGAAAGGAAAGAGTATGTTCTGAATAGCATGGGCAGAATTTACTACGGAACCGAGCAGCAAATTGGAGACAGGACGTGGAATTTTGCTCAGGTGTGAAAACACAAATATTTCTTTATTTTCAATTTAAATTATTTAATAGTTGTATCATTTTGAACAGATTCTATTATAATCTATAATTGTACTGTCACGGTTATGGACTTTTTGTTGTGTTTTCTTGGGCTCCTCGCTCTTCTGCCCAGTCTAGTTCATGTCTCTCTAGTTTCTGATCTTGTCGTTAGTTTTCCTCGGTTACACATTAGATTCAGGTGTGTCTTATTAATTGACCCATTACATACACTCCCTGTTTTGTTTTGTTGTCTGTCCAGTAATTGCTTTACAATTATATGTGCTATGTTTGCTCCTGTGATCCTGTGTTTTTATTTTTTGTGTATTTATTATTAAAGAGCTATCATCATAATCATTTTTATTATTATTACTTCCATTATTATATTTCTTATGATTATTATCAATCCATTATTTATTGTTATTGTTCTTTTTCATTTGTGTAATTAGTTTGAACAGGACGTTCTGGAAGCGTGTCTGTTTCTGTTGGAGAGGAGTCAGGTGGCTATGACCGAATGGAGAGATCCAGTGATCGTGTCCAGAATGGTATCAGCTCTGGTGAGTCGCATTTACACAACATCGACGTAGATTCATAAGATTGTTTGTTTGCAGAAGCACAGGCTCCTTTTTTTTTGGAAATGGTGATACATTTCTTTGTTCTTTAATGAATAGAAAGCTCAAATAAAACAGCATTTATTTGAAATATAAATCCTTTGTAACATTATTAATGTCATGTTTGGTCATTTTTGATCCATTTAATGCATCCTTGCTACAGTATTTTTATGAAATTTACTGACTCCAAACATTTTTTTTTGTAAATTAAATAAAGGTTCTAACACTTTATTTAGAAGCTATAGCAACAGAGACCAGTTTGATTGAGTTTTTTAAAGAAATACCTATGAAATTCGTCAGTAAGAAAAAAAAAAAAAAAACAGCAATAGATAACATTTGTCGCTTTTAACTGACTCTCGTCAAATAAAAGAACTATACGTTCTTAAACAGTGTCTACAACCAACAGTTGAGTCTTCATACAATTTGTATATGCATCATAATTAGAAATTAATACTGATTTTATACAGATTTTTAATACTGTTCTCACATCTTTTCTCACATCGTAAAAAGAAGGACTTGTAAGGAACAGAAATAAAGATAGATGATTAAAGATCTGAAAAGCACCTGTTTTTGAATAGGTTTTCTATTCTGCTGTGACAGGTGAACTCAAATGACGACCGTGGTGTGCTGATGGGTAATTGGTCGGACAGCTTTGAAGGCGGGACGAGTCCCACTGCCTGGAGCGGGAGCGGAGACATCCTCAGACAGTTTTACAAAAGCAGAGGGAAGCCTGTCAAATTTGGCCAGTGCTGGGTCTATGCAGGAGTCACCACATCTGGTACATTTCGGATTTCTCTTTTTAGTCAGAAAACAGTCAACAGCCACACACAAAAAAAAGATGCATTAATAATATCATGAGGATGATATATGCACAAACCCCTCTGTAAAAACCTTCAGAATATAAAGAGGCATAACATTGCCAAGTTTGGTGTTTGTAAGTGCTGCTGAAGTGGAGAAAAAACCTTTTCAAATATATGTATTTTAACTAAAATCTACCAAAGCAAATAGATGCAGTGCAACAAAATATACACTTAAAAGTGTATTCTAGATGTTTTCTTTTCACTAGTCTGAAAGAAGGTTCAGGGCAATTCGCAATATATGTATATAAATGTTTTTGTTATGTGCTTTCTATTTCTCTTTCAGTGTTAAGATGTCTTGGTATTCCCACCCGGTGTGTGACTAACTTCAGCTCCGCTCACGACACGGACCTTTCCTTGACCACAGACATTTATCTTGATGAGAAACTTGAGCTTATCAAAGACGAGACCGGCGATTCTGTCTGGTATGATAACAACCATCACCTCTTAAGTTCCTTTTACTTTCATTAATGTAATCAGCATCAGGTTCATGTTATACTTAATATCTTTGATCAGTACAATTTATGCTTGGAAGATTTGAAATTACATTTTCATTAGTGACAGTTTCAAATACAGCAATCATTACTGACACTTTACAATAATATGGTACCAGGGTTATTATAGTTGACTAAAAACACTTGAAATAAAACAAACAATAACAAAATACCCTAAACTTATTTTATTTCAGTTAGTTGCCAAGTAAAGTGTCAGGGTGAGTGCGTAGCAAGGCCTCGTGGTAAGCAGACATAAACTTTACTTCAGACTGTTCACAGGACAAGGATCCACACACTCAACGTACTCATAATAACATTGGCGAATCATAAACACGACAGAATACACTGGGCTTATAAACACTAGGGCAGATGCAAGACAGGTGAGGAACACAGGTGGCAAGGGTTAAACTAATCAACTTAACACGAACAGGAACAAGATAGGAAATATCAAAACCAGTGACATAGAACACAGACAAGGGTGTGACAGTAAGATTTAAAATTGTAGTTGAGTTTAAATTTACATTTTACATTTATTTTAGTACTGAAATACTGTAACTGAATAAATAAATAAAAAATAAAAATGAAATAAAAATGAAACAAAACATGTTTAAAAAACACAAATAAATATGACAAACACAACAAATTTAACAAAACTTTAAATAAATATAGAAAAACTATAATAAATATATGTTGTATAGTTACAAAAACTGTAATATAGTAATGGCAATTTTGTTTTCAATTTATTAAATGTAAGTTGTTTTATGGGATACTAATAAATATGTTTAATAAACTAATGTTTAACAAACACTTAACCTATCATGAAAGTTTATTTATTGGAATTACATGGAGAAATAGAAATGTATCAGTTCTTAAAATAAATATTTAATTTTAATATGTTTGTGCATTTAATTAATTAATAATCAGTGGAAAGAATACAGTCATCCCATTATAGTGAATGTTACATTTATTATATTGTAAATATTTTAGAAATTATTTTAGTATCTGATTGTATTAGTCTAAAGTAATAAAAAGATATTATTTATTAAAGGGGTCATATGATGTGATTTTTTCCTTTATCTTTGGAGTGTTACAAGCTGTTAGTGCCTAGATAAGATCCCGAAAGCTGCAAAAACTGTCTCAAGGTCTCAAAATCAAAAATATTTTCTTTATACAAGTTATGACTTGTCCACGCCCCCCTAAAACAACTAATTTAAACATGCCCCCACAATTCTGTGTCACAGAGTGGGTTTATTTTCAAACACCACCCAAATGTTTGCACAAAGAAAGAAGGCGGAGCTATTATTCCGGCTGTAGTGTTGCTGCAGGCGCCATGTTCTGGAGACGCTGTGTGTCATTGTGAAAGTGTAACTACTTTGTTTGTGCTTCCAAAAGAGGACACAATTAGAAATCAGTGTTAAGTTGTGTTTACGACACTTTTCCAGAACAGTTCAACACAAATATTAGAGTGTGTTCGGCATATTTACGGAGGACTGATTCCTGAACCTGACAGAGCAGTCTATGCTGGCTGTGCACAGAGACTAGAAAGTGAGGCAATTCTACCTCTGCAAGAACAGTCTGCTGCTTCTGACTCACAACCTCTAAGTAAATTACGCCTTCTTATTAAAAGAACCTCTTACGTTGGCTCTGTTTCTCTGTAGGAACTTCCACGTGTGGAACGAGTCATGGATGAGCCGTCCGGATCTCCCGGCAGGTAACGGTGGGTGGCAGGTGGTGGATGCGACCCCTCAGGAGCTCAGCCAGGGTACATACCGCTGCGGCCCCACTCCCGTCTCCGCCGTCCGGAACGGACAAGTCGACCTGAAATTCGACACTCCTTTCGTCTTTGCTGAAGTGAGTGATTCATATTTTCATTCTCATTTCAAACTTTACATTTTGGATTAGATTTAAAATACCTCCTGAACTGAATGTCTGAACTGGTTTCACTGTGCATCTTAGGTAAACAGTGACAGAATCTACTGGCAGAAGAAACCTGACGGAACTTTAAGTCAGGTTCATGTAGAAAAGAGCTCAATCGGTCAGCACATCAGTACTAAAGCTGTAGGATCTGATGCCCGCGTGGACATCACACACCTGTACAAACACCCAGAAGGTAACAAAACTAATAAATCTGCTCCAAAACCTAGAGCTGGCTTCCTTGAAAGCATTTTAAGGCATCTCTGATGTTCATTCATGTTTAATTGGCATTATAAGTTGGTTTAAGTGGAAGAGACTTGCACTCATCCCATTGAAGTGTATGTTAAATTTATTATATTGAAATATTTATTTAAAAATTATTGTTGTATATGATTTTATTTGTCTAAAGTGATAGTCAACATAAAAAGAGCAAATGGGAAACACACATGAACACAAAACAGATAGGGAGAAGGTTTGATTTTGACATGGACACAATACAATATTACAGCTCACACTCCTCTTTATTGTCATGTCCATTAGGTTCAGATGAGGAGCGTATAGCTGTGGAAACAGCCAGTCGTTTTGGCTCCAAGCCGACTATTTATCCGTCGCCCACCGAGAATGACGTGAGCATTGAGATTGTCATGGACGGGGCAGGACCTCGTATCGGTGGAGACGCTAAACTCTCCATTGTCCTGAAGAACACAAGCTCAAAGCAGCGCACGGCCAGTCTCGTGTATGAGGTGATGGTCATGTACTACACTGGAGTGCTGAAAGACACTGTGAAGAAGGACCGAATTCCTATTGACCTTAAACCACAAGAGAGTAAGTGAAGTCTGACTATTAAACTGTCCCACCAAAGACTTTTTTTTCTGTTATTGTACCCCGAAATGTCCGAATCATCAGCTGGTTTAGTCAACAATCACTTGATAATGAGACCTGCTTGCAGTTAGTATTACATTTTATCTACATATTGTACCTTTAGACCCTTAAAAGGGCATCATTATGCCTTACTTACCCCCTAAAAGATGCATGTTAGTCATAACATGTACCCTTAACAAGATATAAGGTTGCACCTCTCAAGGCACTTCTCCAGTAACAAACTGTTGTTCTCCTAAATGTACAATTTTAGTACTTTTTTTTTTAGAGATAGTAGTAATGCTCATTTTTAATTGGGGCTGCCAAACATTTTATTTGCAAATATATTTTTACATGTATATATAAAAAAGTATGTATCTCTACACTTGTATATAATATATATTATTATTATATTATAATATATATTACATAGAAATCGTCTCAGGTTATGTATATAACCCTGTTCCTTGAAGGAACGAGACGCTACGTCGACGAGACGCTATGGGAATGCCCTCAGCGTGACGGCTCTGAATAGTTTGTTAAATCAGCTAATGATGAGTTGGGACGTCAGAGGCGGGTGACGTCACTGGCCAGGAAGCATATAAGCACATGGAATGCCGGCTGGCAAACAGCTCCTGTCATGCAGTGGACTGCCGGCAGGGGATGCCAAAAGTGTGGTTTTGAGATGCAGTGTCTCGTTCCTTCAAGGAACAGGGTTAGATACATAACCTGAGACGTTCCTTTTCAGGAACTCGAGCTGCGTCGACGAGACGCTATGGGAACGAGATGCCCACGCCTCCAGACTTTAAAATCCCTGCCTAGTGTGTGGTTGTGCACAGCTAGGTCGAGAGAACAGCAGAACTTGTAGAAGCTTGTAAGTCTAGTCCATATAATCTGATGAATGTGAGGGGGGTTGACCACCCCGCAGCAATGTAGATATCGGCCATGGAGACCCCTGAAAGTAGGGCCTTCAAGGCCGCTACACCACGTGTTGAGTGAGCTCTGACTCCTAGCCTCGGCGGGAGACCAGAGGACTCATATGCTAAGTTGATGGCATCCACTATCCAACGGCTTAAAGTCTGTTTTGT
>JAUCMU010000032.1:315334-329396 GCA_032275025.1 Enteromius treurensis | reverse complement strand
TAAAGATTAAAAGAAAAAATAACAAGAACCGTACCGAACCGAAAACCGTGACCCTAAAACCGTGATACAAACCGAACGTGGGTTTTGTGAACTGTGCCACCCCTAATAATAAATATAAAATATTAAATGTAATGAAGTCAAATATAAAAAAGGTTTTTATTTATTTTTGTTTATTTCAGCAAACATTTCACATTTTCATTTAGTTATTTAGTTTAACATGTTGCACTAAATTAGCTAAAACTGAGAATATATATATATATATATATATTTATAGTTTTTTATTTTATGTACAAAACAAAACACTATATAATTACTAAAACTTTGACAAATTAAAGGAAAACAGAAAATATTAAATATATTAAATTTTAATATTAAAAATATTTTTAAGTATAGTACCATCTCACTTATAGTAATATCACATATATTGTGCTTATTGAATTAGCATTGCTTTGCAAAGATATTATTGGGAAGATCAACAATATTTGTTTTCCTTTATTCATCTCCTCCCACACAGTCAAACCTCAAACTTAATCTTAGAAATAAAATGTTTGTATGCATGCACATAAAGAAAAATTATGTTAAACATTTTGCATTTATTTAACAATTATTAAACCAAGTGAGGAAATATAGCACTATTCAAGCAGAATGCTTTATTGTGAAACATGTTAATAGTTAATATGACGGACTAAATTTTTGGTTTCTGTAGAGACAGACATGTTTTAACAAACTGATCCTGCTCTTCAGCGCCACCTAGGGTAGAGCCGTCAAACTGTACGACTGAGTTTCTGGGCTTCTGGGAGTTTCTGAGTTTTCTTGGATCAAAATGCTGCTTATCAAGTTGTTTGTGACTCAGCAATCTTGTTCTTTCCATTTTATCCGTGCAGATACTGTAAAGTCTGTGGGCTGCTGTGGGCTATTTCCTCTGCTGTGTTTCTGAGTTCAGCTTCTCTCGTCGAAAGGATAATTACAGTTTATAACGGCACCAGACAGACCTCCATTAGCCCGCTCTGTCATAAAACGCTTTGTTTGGGTTTCATTTCTCATGTGAATTATACTCACTCACTTACACACACACACACACACAACAGCTGAAGCACATGAGTTTCTCTGTCTCTGTTGCATAGTGAGAGACGTAAAGACGTGAGATAGTAAAAGTTGGTACACAGATAAAGAGAAAACTTTCCAAGGGGCTAATACCACGATGTCCGGCAAAGGCACACTAGGAACGCACACACTTCATAGAGGACGGAATGAGGTAATGAATAGGTGGAGTTAATTTGTTGACATGGTGGTCGGAGACATGAATGAGTTGTGTCCTTGAGGGCACTGTCAACTGGCAATCATAACAGTCATAGTGCATTCATGTTATGTGCTGTCTATGGCAATTATTTGCAATACCATAATATATCAATGTAGTTTTTGTTTACAAATATTGTAGTATTTCGTAATATTGTAATATGTAATTTCAAAACTAATATTCTGACTTAACTTTTGCATTTAGTTTATTTTAATTGCATGTTTATTCGTTTTATTTGTTTTAACTTTAATTTTATTTTATTTCAATCAGTTGCCAAGAAACCATTTAATTTTTTTTCTTCATATTTATGCACTATCACTGCAAAATGTGTTTTTAATACAGATACAGTATCTAGGGCTAAACATTTTTAAATCAATATACAGGATGCACAAATTACATAAAATATTATTTTTTAATGAGAAACTGATCAATACTTTTATGATTAAAACATGAAAATGTTTGCCAGTGAGATCAGAACATGAATAACGAATTCAGTCAGAATTGAAGGAGATATTATACTTACAATTGCAAAGTAAAGATTATAAAATGCAGTATATCCTACAACAGTTTTACAGTTTTTTTTGGTAATAATAGTATTTTAACTATTTAGTTTCCAATGCAACACTTCTATTTATTTATTTGTAATCAATATTTATATATTTTTTCATTCTAATTGTAATTAATAAGTATGTTTTTAGTTTTAGTAAGCAATAACAACTGTATGTGCAATTCAGTCTATTTTATTATTATTATTATTTTTGAAGAGTTTATTTAAATATGTAACATTATGAGGTCATGTGATGATAAAACAGAAACATGTCAGTGTTAACTAATAAAAAAATATTTCCAGCTAGTTTACAGTGTGTGTTAGCATTTATGTAGTGCAGGTCACATAATTGGTCATCTTGGTGAAAGGTTTGAACTTTCTCTCTGTAATATATTCCAGTATTTATCTGACAGTCATTAATTATTAGTTCAGACTATTGATTAAGGCATGTGTGACGTAGCCTACAGAACTCATGCTTGCAAAATCTGTTTAGCGTAATTATAATTGTCAATGAGTTTATTCTGTTACTCTGAGGTTTCTGGTTTGAAGCCCGGCCCACAGTGGTATTTGATTGGTTCAAATTCTCATGTATTCTGATTGGCTTTGGTTTCCCTTAGTGTATTGGTTGCTGGAAATGTGTTGCATTGCTCCAGGTTAAGATGAGCTTTTACCATGGTTTTACTGTGATTAGGGGTGTTTTCTTGGAGCTTCTCTGACTGCATGACCTCGAGTGGTTTACTGTCTGCTTCTGAACTGTATTCTGCTGATTCTGTACATCTGAGGAGCTGTAGTGAGTCACTGGAGAACAGGCTTCCAGCAGGAATTCAGGCCTGAGGGATTCACAGACACCAGGAATGTCTTAAACACGTCTGATGCTTTCCATTCACGCTGAAAACAATGAAGGCATCGTGCATGGCTTTACTGTACACAAGCCGGCTCACTTTCGGCTCAGTGTGAAGGTCACAGTGATGTGGGTCAGACTGTGGAGGTTTTCGAGAGAAAAGCATGTAGACATCTGACAGCGATTTGTGTGAAGGCCTTTATTTTGGCAGGAAATCCAGTCAAAACTATAGCCTTAGAAAACCGTGTTCAACGAGCAAAATGAGCAATCTTTTCTGCAAAAAGTAATTTTACAAATGAGTGCAAATATCTTACTGGAGGTGCAAAATTAAATAAGAATTCAAAACAAAGTGATTTTATCATTAAACCAAGAAAATAATTGGAGATTTGAATCAGAATTCATTCAAAGAGAAATTTTCATTTTTCAGTTTTGGGTGGAAGATATTTTATAAGACATGGTATACAAAAATTGCGTTAAATATGCAAAAAAGAAAAAAAGGAATAAGTAACATCGTTTAATCAATTTGAAATGATTAATACTGTATACTTAACTTAGAAGTCATGATTAATCAAAATAAGAACAAATTCCTGTAATGGAAAGAAGAACCCTGCAGTATATTGTGTCAAAATTGTGTTCTTTTGTATTGAATATTACAATAATATTATATATTATTGCATATTTGTATTTATATCAAAGATAATATGATGATTATGTACATATATATATATATATATATATAACATGTTGTAATTTGTATTTCTATTTATTAGTAGTAGTAGTAGTAGTAGTATAGCCATATTAATATAGAACAGCTAACCAAAAATCTTTTTAAAATCACATTTTAAAATGCAGTTTTTATCAGAAAAGCTGATTAAAGTCAGACCAGTTAAATTTTGAAAACTGCCTTACACAGTATATGCAGTGTGCAGTATGCTGGTGTTTTCTGATGTGTGTGTTGTTGATTTCCGCAGGAGATTCCTCGTCCTCCTCCTGTCAACATGTGCGGTGCTGCTGTCAGCAGAAGAGCCGTCAGCAGCTCCAGGTACCCTCACCTCTGACCTCTGAACTTCTGCACGGACTCCAGAGTTGCGCCTTCCTTTTAAGCTGACACGTGTGGTTTGAATGTTGAAATACTTGTATCCCAGTTTAATACTCAAAGTAAATAGTTTGTAATATTTAAAACGGAAGGAGCTTCATTTTTGTTTGTTTTCCTTCCGATTGTGTTTCAGTTTCTACAGAAACAACGATCTGTGAGTGTGCATATTTTACTGTTAATATGAAACTGAGACTATGTGAAGTGTCTATGTAGATTGGATATAAACACACAGAGAAAAAGTGATGGGGGACGAAAGGAGAAGTGAGCAATGAGGAAACTCATAAAACATTTTAACGGCACTAAAGGGCCATCTGTGTGTATAATAATGCGTTTATATGAGCTTTAATATATGCATTGCAATCAGTGTGAATTACTAAGTGCTTATAAGCAGATTAAACTGTGCATGTTTATATTGTGAACAAAGTTTACATTTATGCATTTAGCATAAGTTTTAGCCAAAGCAAAGTACAAGAGAAGAACACAAGCAAAAGACATTTACGTCTGTGTGAGATTTTTATGGAAGCTTGTTTCCACTACAGATTTTTCAGCAATTGTGAGATCATATATCGCAATTACAAGTTCTAGGGGTTATAAATTATACTATTTTATTATGTTTGCATCTTCAGTTCTGGCAATTCAAATCTTTTTCCCAGAATTCTGACCTTTTCTCATAATTTTTACTTTTAAATCATAATTCTGAGTTTATATCTTGCTATTCAGACTTTTTTTTTCTCATACAGTATGTTCAAATCTCGGAATTCAGAGTTTTTTCATAATTCAGACTTTTTTTTTTAATTCTAGCTATTTCTCACACGTCTGAGTTTATGTCTTGCAAATTTTCTATTTTTTTAAATCTCGTAGTTATTTTTTTTCCCCTTGAATTATGAATTTACATCTCGCAATTTGGGAGGTTTTTCTTGGGTTTTTCCGGGAAAAAAGTAATAATTCTAAGATATAAACCTAAAATTGCAAGAATTTTTGTTTTCCAGTGGTGAAATCAAGCTTCCATGAAATGTACTGTAGGGAGGAAAAGGTAAGCGAAGGAAGGATATTCGGAAGCAGGAAAGGAAGTTGAAAAGGAAGGAAATGCAAATGTTCAAACAGAATGAATTTGTGTCGGATCGCATGTGTCAGTAAACGTGCTGCTCTCTCTTTATTGAATTGGTTGGCATGTCTGTTCTTGCGTCCTGAGCGACTCTCTATCTCTGGCTTTCTTGTTTTCTCTCGCTCTACTCTTAATCGGTCCTTTCCAGATTCCTGCAGGGCTCTGGTCTCGCTGAAGACTGTACAGATTCAGAGATACAGTGTGGAAGTGAGGCAGACTGAAGATAGAGGCTGGTTTAGATGGACACAGGTCAGTCAGGTTAGCCTGCGGTGATCTGCTCTCTCCTGATGGAAACTTGATCTAAGCTGGTGGGAGTATTTTGGCATTTGCATCAATTTGTGTGAGATGGAGAAGATAAAAGAAGATTGCAGGAAGAGATAGAGTGAAGGGGAAACATAGGCAACAGTGATTCAAACAGAATTATAAATATCAAATACAATACATTTAACATCATTTAACGTCAATCTAAATACTGTGTATGCAGTAATAATGCATGTCTCAATTTATTAAACATACTTTAGGCCATTAAGTTTCCAAAATAAGAGCGTGCTGTTATACAAATTTCCCAATCTGTTGTTGTTCAGACAGAGATGTTTTAATAACATGGCTGATTTAAACTT
Source organism: Enteromius treurensis (assembly GCA_032275025.1). Lineage (NCBI taxonomy): Eukaryota > Metazoa > Chordata > Actinopteri > Cypriniformes > Cyprinidae > Enteromius > Enteromius treurensis. The sequence continues at coordinate 323,890 of JAUCMU010000032.1, read as the reverse complement.
CAGCAAATTTTTTGACAGGTTGAAGTTAATTAATCACTTCAAATTATCTGTTTCAGTGATTCGTTTGGATGACTCTGAATCTGCAATTTGTTGCATTTCGTGTATATTAAATATCGTTAGAAATTTTTAAAGGGATAATATGATGTTGCTATAAAGAACATTATTTTTCGTATTTGGTGTAATGCAATGTGTTGATGCAGTTTAAACCCATTGTTATAAAAAAGCGAGCTGTGTTCTGATTGGCCAGCTATCCAGTTGTCTGTGATTGGCTGAATACCTCCAGCAATTGTTGAAAATGTTCTGCCCCTTACCATAACGTGATGCTGCATCCTGATGCTATGACACCAAACTAATAAAACACATTACAAACGAGGCATTTACCGCTGGTCTAGATGCCGGGGTGGAGGTTGTGACCCTCAGGGTTGGGAGTGGACGAGGTGACCAGTCCGAACATGGGACGTAAGGCCATAAAACTCACGAGTGTTCAAATCTGCAGCTCTTTCTACAGGCTCCATGAAGGTCTGCTTGATAGCATAGCCTTACAGTTTATACAGCATTTGATCTCTATCTGGAGTCATCACTGTAACAAAGAATATATAAAGATCAAACACTCGCTGAGATACAAAACACTGTCTGGCTGCTGTTCAAGCTGCCATTAGTAAGAAAAGACTACACATGCTGCTAAAAATAACTAAAACACCTTTAAACAATACAGGGCAGCCTGCAGTAAAGATGTTACACAAGCACATGTGATTTATGATTGCACAACATCCTAAAGCCTTAAAGAATATTATTAGAAAACTGCTTGACTATTATTACACTGCAAGCAGTTGCTGGAAGCTGTATAAAAGCACTGTGAAAAACAATGGCTATGCTTTTTACCAGCAGTCTTGGTTCATCAAAATGCAAAAGTGTTGCTAATATATTTGCAATATGCATGAGAATATATTGCTAATTAGCACAATGCTATGTGGTTGCTAGGGCATAGTGGATGGTTTCTAGGTGGTAAACTACTGTAGTTCAATGCAAAAAACCAAACAAAACTCTTCTCTGATTACTTTGTAAAACTGGGAGACGGGTAGCACAAAAGTCTAGTCGTAACATTATTATTTTTATTTTTTGTACTCCAGATGGCCAAAATGCAACCAATTGCCACCAGGCTGATTTCTCTGTATCTCTTCTTGGTCCATGATAGTGATGCTCAAAAAATAAGTAATTGGTTATTCAGTGTTCAATTTGAACTGCCAAAGAGGTGAAAGTTCACAGGGTCGCCCCATGTGCTACTAGTCAAAAACATGGCTGGCTAAGCTTTGAAGTCATTTTCTTTTTCTTTTTTTTATGGTTTTTTAAGATCACGTTAGTTTTTAAAACCATGCAGAATCAAGCAGACACTCTGTGCCTCCACCATTGTTGCCCTTTGTTTGTCATCAGTTTTAGTGGAGGATAAAGAAATATGTTGAAACAAAAAGCAGAAAGTCTGGATTAGTAATGAAAGTGCTGGTTTCCTGCACAGCTCCTTAGAGATCTCTCTATGGACATTCTCAAACCGTGTAAAAGCTTGTCTGTGTTTGCTGACAGGAGGAAAAGCTTTCCTGCTAACTTGATTTCAATAACAGGCTTGCTGTAGTTTCTTACAGATCTGCTCTGCTGCCCTCAGGCCTGTATAACTTTATGATGTATTTAAAGTTGGAGTGTGTAATTTCTTCAATGTTAAAATGCTTCCAGTCTTGTTTAGTATAAAGAGACAGCAGGTAAAACATTTGTAAGTTAAGTCTCCTGAAAAGTGTGTCAGTATTTAACAATGTTCAAACAGCAATATTGGATGATGATGTGCATTTGGTGTTGGACTATCTGTTGGGCTTAAAAGCATTTGAAGTTGAACATGTGCAATTCTGTTTGGTGACTCTAATGGTTCAGAAATTCCAAATGTCACTTTTAAATCTGAAATCAGTTTGGACAAGTTGACCACCACTCAGAACAAGAGCTTACCTTATCAGTTAATTGGTGCAAGTGGGAACATCTGGGTTAAACGCATGCATTTAACTAATGCTACTGCTTGTGTTTTTAATGAAGTGTCTTATTTCTTCAATGTTATTTGCAAACAGCAGGAAACAGCAGGTTAATCATTTGTAGGTTGATTTCCCTGAAAATGTAAGGCACTATTAAATATTGTTACATTTAGTAATAAAGCATAATAAATCTGTTGGCCTAAATATTAGGTAACACTTTATTTTGAATGTCCACTTTAGACATTCTACTACCGGTTAAGTAACTTTGGAACTACATGTCAACTAGCAGTCATCAGAGTATTAGTAGACTAAAGATAAAGTTCTAAAAATCATTCTCGATGTTAAAGAATAGCTGTGTCCACACCACAACTGTAACGATGAAGGAGAAAGAAACAATATCTCTGAGGAATCATTTTCAGAATGATTTTTCCAGCTGATGAACAATAGAAACATTGACAACCAATCAGAATGAATCCTGCTATCACGCACTTGAGAATTTAAAGCGGCAGACGTGGTTGACTATCAAAATAAAGTGTAACCAAATACTTAAGGTTTGCAATTCTGTTTTGTGGCTCTAGTGGTGCAGAAATTGCAAACTTTCCCATTAAATCCAAATTCCAGAGAACCAGACCATGCCTTATCAATCGATGGATGTGGAGTGGGTAAGTCTTGGTTAGGAGCAAGCATTTAGGTAAAGCTAATTTGTTCTAAAAATATCAGTAAGTAATATGCATTCACTGAAGTTCTACTCAGAACTTTTATATCTCCACCTAAACGTCTGTGACTTTTGTTGTTTATGCAATGAATTCTGAGATAAATTTGATGCTAAGAGATACCTCAAATTAGGTGCTAGTGGATATTTACACTGTTTAAGATGTAAACCTAATTAATTATGTGTGATTTAAAAAAAAAAAAACAAGGACTCTTCAACTCCTTTCCCGGAGGCATGGTTTCCTGCAGACTTCAGATCCAACCTAATCAAACACCCTGGAACAAGACTTTCACAGTGTTCAGAATTACATGCAAATTACATACAGGTGTGTTTAATTTAGGTTGGAACTAAAGTCTGCAGGACCCTGGTCCCCCAGGACTGGAATTGAAGAGTCGTGGTCTAATATAAACAGATATGATGAGGAATTAGTTCCTCAAAATGTCTTTTCTTATCTCTCAGATGCACACAGACTAATAACATTTGACAGAAAAAAGAGAACAATCCACACAGAAAGAAAAAGAGAGAAAAGAGATGTGTGGTTTGAGACCCCTACTTTCTTCTCATTGTCTGTCTTCATCTGGACCACAGATGCTATGCAAGGGCTCATGGGTAATTTGTGATGTCATGGCTGTCCAAGCAAATATTCATACAATTTGTGTGGTTTGTATTAGAGAGGCCCTCTATGTCAGAAATTGTTTTATGGTGAGTGTCAGCCAAATGAAATTATTTAACAGATGCAAATTAAAGCCATGGACTAGTCGCTCATCTCTATTGCTTGCTCATCCTTTAGTTTCAAGGTTTGAAGAAACTTGGGACAATCTAGCTTCATGTTGAAAAACACTATCATTGCCAACCAAACAACAAACTAGCATCGAATGTCTGTCTTAAGGTGTTTATCTAGCCAAACCGCGCTTAGTTTCCTTGTTGCTTACAACTGTCTTTTTCTTTCTCTCAAGGTGTAGACCTTATTCGTCAGCTGGGCCTTTCCGGTCGCAGAGACATACACTCTTCTGGGGCACCTTACCTCACCTCCCTTGCCTCAACTCTGTCTATTCTGCCCCCTGGTGTTGGGGTTATCCTCGGACGGGATGCCCTCATTGAAGCCCCATTAGAGGACCTGCTCCCTGCAGGCGTGGAGGAGGAGTTTTCTATCATAGTGAGTTTAAGCTCCTGGCGAGCGAACAATGCCTTTATTTTTAGTGTGCGTGACGGCAGGGACAGACTGCAGTTTGGCTTGCAGCTCCTGCCCGGAAGGGTAGTGGTTTACACAGGCGAGAAAGCATCAATCTACTTTAAGTATGATGTGCAGGATGGACAGTGGCACTCCTTCTCTGTGGGGGTCCGGCCGCGCTCCGTATCTTTCCATGCACGCTGCGGGACTGTACAGTACGGCGAAGAAACGCTGACCCGTCCACAGACGTTGAGCTCTGAAGGCCGCCTCTCTGTGGGAAGGATGGACTCTAGGGCGGTGCAGTTTGAAGGAGCATTATGCCAGCTGGATATTTACCCCTCTGCTCAAGCAGCGGCGAACTACTGCAACTATGTTAAAAAACAGTGCAGACTGTCCGACACCTTCCGATCTCTGTCAGGGAGCTCGGAGTCCCCAAAGTTCCCCCGTAGCTCTTCAGAATCAAACACATTCATCCCAACTCTTGCTGATCACTCCACCAACTCTATTACCAACGCACTTTTTGACCAGTTTTCAACCACAAGCTCTCCAATGTTTCGCTCCAGCACACCTAGGCACATAAACTCCTTCCGCAAGGAGCCATCCCTGTACCCCACTCCAGAGACCTCCACAAGCAACCCTGCAACAGAGAAGACCCTTGACAGTGAAAATGACACTGAGAACCAGCCGCTTCTCAAGAAGCCCAGAGCAACTCGGGCCACCCCGGACTTGATAACCATCGTCAAGCAGAGCAGCTTGAAAGAGGTCTTGAGGAATAAAGGTACATCCCACCAATCCAACGAAGAGCTTTTGCAGGCTAATCCTAAAGTGAACAGCACCATCCTTTATCGTGAAGAGAGCAGCTATAACCTGGTGGATCAATCTGAGGAACAGGTCCAGGATGGGCGTGACGCAGGATACTCAGAGGGTTATGGATATGATTATGGTTTTGAAGAAGACGAATATTTTTTCGACTATGACGGATTTGTTGGTCCTAAAGGAGAACCGGGTCCTCCAGTAAGTACTCTGTGATTATCTTTATCATGCTTTTGAATGACTTCCATGATCTTCAAAATCAAGTCAATGCAAGCTGGAGCAAAGCTCTACTTGAAAATTTATCCAAATTACAATGCATAAGCGTTCAGGCTAATTTATGGCTTTTTCTTGGCATGCACTTGGCTGTGTTTCTGCGAGTCGTATTTGATCAGGCGTCTACTGGGCCAGAGAAGAAGTAAATAATTTATCAGTGACTTAGTGAGGTGATTTAGAAGCAAGGTGATAGTTTGTTTTTGTCCTCCCGGACTTACAGGTGGTTAAAATAGCATGTTTCAAGTCACCGCCCGTGCTCATGCTGTAATTTGACTAATGTGCTAATTTAGTGTATGCCTCCATTTGTAATGGAGTTTGTCTCACTTGGCAACGAGATAACCAGGTGATGTCAAAACACTCAGTGTAGTCTAATTCTGTTTTCAAAGTCATGTCAGGATGATTATGTTTATGAGATGAGCACACACAAATGCCACCGCAATGTTGTAATTAGTTGTGTGGAAACTCTGGGGTTTCTTTCCGAGCCAGAGGCAAATCACTGCTAGTCATCAAGATAAGCTGTAATGGAAAATGTTGATGGTATGGTTCAGTTTGTCTTTGATGAACAGTGCTTGACAATGCTACTTATTTAGCCCATTTATGAGATGCCAGGCCTATTATGTGAACCTACGTTGGCTGTTTTTTTTTGTAGAAGCACACAAATGATGAAATGCATAGATTAACATCTTAGATTTTTATTGCTCTCTTTCACTACCCATCAAATACATGAGGCTATTTTGGCCTTAGCATAAATATCCCTGTGTGTGATACTGAAAAATAGTAGAGACATTTCCCAGAGTGTCCATTTTGATTCTGACCAAAAACATTTCCCAAGAGAAAATCAGGACAACTTGGTAATGCCAGAGTCAATGGAAAAGTAGCAAATCTCATATATCACTAGCTTAGATCTCAGTTTATGCCTATGTATTTAGTGTTTAAAAAAAGTTTGATGGGTAAATTTTACAATTTGTGTGCTACCACAGGGAATGGTGGTAAACAGGCATGTCATGAATTAGCAATCGCTTTTGACTGTGCTATGCTAGTAAAGCATCTCTCCTTGCTTTTTTTCTCTATTATAGCATGGGGAATATGACTTGATAGAGCAAATGCTAAATATAGCAAAGTGTATGAAATAAACTCTCAACAGCAGAACTGCAGGGTGGAGTGCAGTGGTATATCAAGTGTAGGTCAGTAGGTCATTGTGACCTCAGTTCCAAAATCAATCATGCAAACAAACGAACGCAAAAAAAAAAACCCCGGATGATCATTTTGGAAAAGATTACAATGATGCCCGAAGCTCCTCCAGTAATGTTTTATTCATGTTTAAACAGTTGCCCTCGTTTATGTGTGGAACACTAAGGTGTTTGCATAAGTGGTTCGTCTGAGGATATGTGGATATGAGACATGACTTTGTGGATATTTTTGTTGGATGTCACCCTAAGTGCTCTCACTTGCCCGAGAGATATGGTACATTCCTGTCTTGGAAGAGCTGGGGGAGGTAAATTCACCAGCTGGGCCTTTCCAAAGTCAGCGTTTTGTTGTGCTTTTCTTTCCTTTTGTAACTCTAATTATGCCTTGAAGGTACAAATCAATGAATAAGGTGGATAGCTTTATGATTTTTGTTTCCAGAGCCCAGAAATCAGTTTCTTAAAAGATCTATTAACATTTTAATAATTCATTTAGTCATTTATCCATATCCTTCTTGCTGTCCAGCTTAAACCAGTTTGGGGAGTTTACCTGGTCTGTCTTTATGTTTTTACAGTCGCAACTGTATGTGAGATCAAATAATAGACCAGTGCATCTCTTTCAACAGGGGTTTTTTTACTGAACATGTAGATTCACCTGCAGTGTTCAGGCGGATTGCTGTCTCAGAGTTTCCACGGATCTCTGAGTGCAGCCGCATGGCCCTGAAACACTTAGTCTTCCCTGATAGGCTGAGCACGACTAACCTCCGTTCCAGATGTTCCTATACACACTTCTGTCAATAAGCAGCCAAAACATAAGAGACACATTAGGAGAACGACAAGTGCTTTCAAAACCTGTGAGGCTTTGTTTATATGGGACTTAAAGAATGGTTGTCATAACACAGAGACATGTCTGGGAATTTTCTTTGCTGCCACTTTCATCTTACACAGTAGAGTCCAGTCTGGTTTTATATAACTATATATGTACACATTTATGTATGCATTTATTTATTTATTCATTGATGCATGCTTTTATGCATATATGTTTTGCGATTACTTTTTATTCCTACGTAATAACTATAATATGCTTTAATTCAATATTAACACTGAAAATTAGAAAAAAAGAAAGAAAAAAAAATATATATATCCATTGTTATTATTTACTCTAGATCATTTTAGTTATCTTACTTTATTTCATTATTTTAAGCTATATTGATAAACTCTGCTAAGGCACTACTTTCTGTTAAGCAGCCTTAAAGTAATACATAAAATGTCAAATTTGCGCACCCTTTTAGTAGAAGTGCACAATATAATGAAATGCATATCATTATCATTGCAGATTTATTGTAAAAGACCCAAATGTTTGGTGGACACTCATTGCACTGCATGTTTATAGAAGCTGTCACACTTAACCATCTCCTTACCTTGGCTACAAATCAATCACTGGCCATCTTGGCAAAAGAGCTGATCTGGTCTAGATAGTTGTCAGCTGTATGTTGTTGCAAGTACTAAACTTTAAAGTTTTATTGTCTCCAAGTGTTGTCGAACATCAAACACGCGATTGTAGCTGTTCCACCTGTGGACACACAGAGCGAATAAACTTTTTTGTTGGTTTCATCTGGAAAAACCAGGTGTTAGTTGAGATTGAACATAGACACTTTTGTTCCATCAGAAGGCGATTAAAGGGCCCTGTAAACTGACATGTTTGCTCATGCTGGTTAGTAATGGTTTGCTTGATAGTGAACCAGTGAAACCATGTTCTCTTGAAGCTGTTTGAGAAGGTTTAGGCTATACCAGCATCCAGCTCATATGATTCACTGGTGATCCATGGCATTGAGTAAAAGAACAGGTCAGCTTGAGTTTTTAATGTCCTTTTATGAGGCTTTTAAAACGCATCTTATAAATGAACCAGGGTTGTTTCATTAGTGATGCATCTGTGCAGGTTAATGGAAGCTTTTAATGCAGAGTTTTTATAGACGTGCAATTGCTTCTAAATAGTTGAGTTTAAAGTAATACATAAAATGTTAAATTTGTGCACCCTTTTAGTAGAAGTGCACAATTTAATGAAATGTATATCATTATAATTGCAGATTTATTGTAAAATGTTTGGTCGACACTCATTGCACTGCATGTTTATAGAAGCTGTCACACTTAACCATCTCCTTACCGTGGCTACGAATCAATCACTGGCCATCTTGGCAAAAGAGCTGATAGATAGATGGTGGGTCAGTAATTCTGCAGGATTCAGCTTGTTGGTGTTAGATAGAAAGATAGACAGACAGACAGACAGACAGACAGACAGACAGACAGACAGACAGACAGACAGAGAGATAGATAGATAGATAGATAGATAGATAGATAGATAGATAGATAGATAGATAGATAGATAGATAGATA
>JAUCMU010000032.1:292670-303546 GCA_032275025.1 Enteromius treurensis | reverse complement strand
GATAATGTTCAGTGCTTTGCTACAATCTGTATTGTTAAAAGCGCTATATAAATAAAAGTGACTTGACTTGACTAAACGCAGAAGCATTTGTGTGGCAAATTGATGAAACTCATCCAGCGCAAAAGTTTCGTGTTTCGTGATAGTTTGATTTCATCTAGGTGGATAGGAAGATGCCCTCTAGTGGCACTTCTGTGTTAGTTCATGCCTGTGTTATGTTGTAGCTATATTCCTGCCTGCAAATTAAATTAACATTTCTAAGGAACTCCTTATAAGACTTGACCGTGACTGTTTTTGTAGTATTGTTAATAAATGTCCCTGATTATTGCTATTGTCACACATATACTATTAATAAAAAAATATTTTATATTATAGTATTTATTATAATTCAAAATCATTAATAATTAATTTATTATTATAATTATTACTTATCTACATTAATTATTATTGTTATTATTATTATTATTATTGCTGTCAAACAATTAACCGTGATTAATCATATCTAAAATAAGTTTGTTTACATAATATATCTGTGTCTGTATATTTATTAATTATATATATAAACACACACACACATGTATGTATATATTTAAGAAAAATATGTTATGTTTATATATTAAATATATTTATATTTAATGGAAATGATATGAATATAAATATATACATGTAAATACATATATACAAAATATATATTGCATGTTTATGTATTTTTATGTACATAACAAATAAATACAGTACAGACATATGTTGACAAAAACTCTTATTTTGGATGTAATTAATCATGATTGATATTTTGACAGCACTTATTATTATTATTGTTATTAGAAAATGTATATTTTTATTTAATATCTTGCTGCTTCAGATCATATTGCAGAAATAAAACCTATTCCAAATGTCATTCATGTTAATATCAAAGAGCAAAACATCAGACCCACAGCATATTATTTAATATTTACCAAAATATTTATTTATTTTAATATTTTATTTTTCCCCCCTGATATTATAATTAACTATTAATATTATAGAATTATTAAATAATAATGATCTTGTACCATCACTTTTAGTCACCATGATGACCTCTCAGTGTCCATTCACACCAAAACAAGCCAACATACACAAACTGACTCCAACTGAAAACTGGAGCAGTATTTTCTTTTCTTTTCTTTTTTTCAAAAACACTAGCTATAAATGTAAATGCCCCCCCCTGATGACAGGTGGGCGGAGCTGTAATGACAGAGGCGGGGCAGCCGTTAATCACTGTATAAGTTGAATGTAAGGTGAAGCTCATAATGGTGAAGCTCATAATGTATTCTTTATGTATTTCTCTCCATGTTTTATAGGGTTTCCCAGGAGACATTGGTGCACCAGGCCCCAACGGGCCCCCGGGACCAAAGGTACACATGTTATTTAATTAAAATCATGACTGTCTACACAGCTTCCTACCTAGACACCTATGCAACATCTTATTTGTTCCAAAGGGTGGACATCAATCTAATGCTGCCTTCTAAGGTTTTAGGTTTAGTTTGAGTCATGATGCTGCCTCAGTAGAAGACAGCAAGGCCCCCTATGTATCTTTGAATGAAAGTCACAAGTTTTTCCCAGTTTTCCTCACATAGTTTCACACAGAATCTGTGTTTGTGTGTGTGTTTAGGGTATTCAAGGAGCCCGGGGCCCCCAGGGGCCACTAGGGCCAAAAGGAACAGAGGTAAAAAGTTAATTTCCCATCTCACACACCTTTATCTGTCTGACTGTCTATCTATCTGTTTCTCTTTTGGTCTGTCTATCTAACCATCTGACTCTCTGTCTGTCTCTCGTCTATCTGTCTATCAGTGTATCTCTCTGTGTGTATAGTTATATAAAGTGAATTATATCTCCTTTGCAGTAGAACAGAGCTGCATTAGATTCAGTTCACTGATGTTCTTTTGCTCTTCTTTCATCACCTCATTTCTTTTCGAGCTTGTGGTGTGATGAGTACAGTGAAGGAATGTTATCTTGTCTTTGGGCGATGTTCACTGAATGTTTACTAAATCGCTTCCTTGTGTATTTCTCCAGGGAGACGAAGGCCCCCCAGGTCCACCTGGAAAGCCTGGTCCCATTGTAAGGGTCTTTCTTTTTCAAAAATTATGTCTGTTTGTTGTAAATTTATACAGGCAGAAGCATTTACAATTACACCTGTGTGTGTGTGCTCCTCTGCTACAGGGACGAATAGGTCGAAAGGGTTTTATCGGTGAACCAGGACCTGAAGGACTGAAGGTAAGTGTCTGCTCACCAGCAGAAATGATCTTACCTGTCCATTATTCAATTTACAAAAAGCCCAACAGCAGGATTATATTCAGTATTTTCATATGTTACTTTCTGATTGGCCAGTACAACAACCATCTGTAAAAATTTGAGATTTATTACAGATGATAAATTCATATTAGAATGTGGTTTACAGTCGTTGATTCATGATCATGCAAGTGTTTCATTTAGTTGATCTGGGTTTGATGTTTGTTTATTTGTGTATTTTTTGTTCCCAGGGAGAAATTGGTGACCCAGGCAGTCCTGGAAAACACGGCCCCCCAGTAAGTAATCTATCTACAGTATCTATCTATCTATCTATCTATCTATCTATCTATCTATCTATCTATCTATCTATCTATCTATCTATCGTGCATAAGAGTACAAGAAACATGAAAAAAATGTTTTGCTAAGATTTATGTTTAAACTGATTTAACAGACTTGTGATAACTCTGTTGTGCAGAAGGAAATCTTTATGAATAGCTGTGGTTAAAAATAACATGCTTTCTATGACCAGCATGCAGACTGTATTATCGTCCATTAGTGCAAATGAAAATAGCTCAAAGTCTGAAACAAGAAAATGTTTGGGTGCATCTGTTGTCACTTACTGTAGCTGTTTTGCGTGTGTGTGCATATATCTGAGTTGCTTAGGAGGTTAATCATTGCTGTCCATCAGTATGCATTATGAATATTTGAGAAGTAGCCTAGAGCCAAATAACTACACAGCACTTTTCTAAAGGAAACAAATAGAATTCTTACTTAATGGCTTTAGTTATCAGTCCATTCCAAACACTTACATGTTACACATTTCCTGAGAGCATATCATATTCTCTTGTCCATGTTGACGTCGCCTTCAGATACAAAAGTAAACTAGAAATTACTTCCAACATAAATTTTCTTGTGTATTAATGTGTATCGGAAATAGGACATTCATGTATGTATTATATATGTATATTAATTGAACATCCTGTGTAAACTGCGTCAAATCTATTAAAAAATTGCACTTGCGGTTAATATGATATGCATGAAAGAAAAGATGGCCTTAGTGCACTTGAAAAGAGTTCACTTTCATTACTGTTACTTAACATACTTAGACACCCTTTTAAAAAGTACACTTTGAAATATGAAATAATGAAAATAATACTTAAGTCTTTTCTTGTGTTTAAAGAAGTACACTTTTTTTTTATTTGGTCACTTACATACACTACTAAAGGATGGTAAGCTCTTATGTATGATATTTGATGTTACATTTAAAGTTAATATTTTTAAATGTACTAAACTGCAACTACTAAACTGTAATTATAAATATGTTCACAACAATGACATTAAAATTATATTTAGTGTACCATTAATGATTACCAGTACATTTAATGATATTTCAAAGACAACAGAAGTGATTATGAAATTAAATATGTACCGCAGTCATACTTAAATGAGTCAAAAAAAGCGATATTTAGTTGTGTTTGATTCAACATAAGTAACATTAAGTATCACAACGTTTTACGTATCATTATATGACCTTTCCTTTTGCATTACAGTTCAAAAACATCTGTTGAGGCACATCTGTTTAGATCATATGTGTCTATCGTCTGAGTCACTTTCAGGTGCTGATTTCACATTGTCTTTGCTGTAGGCCTGTCTGTTCAAACCCGACAGAGTCATGGCTGGAATTTCATCATGTCATACTCTAAACACTGCTGTTCAGATGACTGTTGCTGTCAAACTACTCTTAGCAAAGCATGCACACATTTTGAGTGGTTATGATTGATCCTTAAGGAATTTGTAGTGAGTATATGCTAATCAGACACCATTGGGAACATTACAAGTTTTCAGGTGGAAAACAGACTGATGATTAATTCAGACAGGATGCATCATTTTTAAAGCTACATTAGCGGAGCATACAGGCATCATAAACCAAAGTACTGTGGGTATTTTAAATAAACAGAAGAGCAGCAGTCAGCACTTTTTGTCTCATGACTCTAAAAGCTCTGGTAGGATCCTGGGAAACATTAAATATTACAGTACATATACCATTCATCCTTAAGTGTTGCTAAAACTGTTGTGCAATCTCACGCTATATCACTATCAATCTCTCCAGGGTGTTTGTTTAAGCAATGTTTAACGTAAGCATAGCAGCTCACAAACAATGGCTCTGCTATTCTTAGCATTTAATATATGTTCAGCATTAAGTTCAGTCAAGTCAAGCCATCTTTATTTTTAAAGCAATGTATTGTTTAAAAGCAACTTCACCATATTCAACACAAAAACAAGTTGCAGAAAAGTATTAAGAAATCATCAGAATAATCTATCTGCCCTCAGTGGTTCAACCGTGCACCTTTTGTGTTCCAAAGACGGGCTAAGCTTTTACAGGTTTGGAATGACATGGGGGTAAGTGATTAATGACAAAATGTTAATTTTGGGGAGGAGTAATCCTTTAAACAAGTTCAACTCGGCTGTGAACAGCTCAAGGCAGCAGTGTTGTTTCTCAGCTCGAATCAGCTCAGTGTTGATGCAGTTCAGTTCAGTAACCACTGTGACTGATCATGTGACTCTGGTCTTAATGGTCACATGTAATAAAGGTTTTGATGAGTAGGCCTATTTTCCATTCAATGTATTGAGATGTATTTAAAATCTAGTTTGACTGAAGCTCAGCTGCACAAGCATCAACATTGTCAGGAGTTCAATACAAAAATACAACTGTGTTCAATCGAATCATTTAACATGTTTAAACTGTAATCATGTTTATTCACATTTTCAACTAAATATGAGAAAACATTTTATGCATTTTGAATGATCATCTTTTTTTTTTTTTTAAGTGCAAGTGTTTAAAGCCAATATGTTGTCAGTTTTCAGCATAGGTGCATTTCCACTGTGAGTTCCCTCTGCTCATTATTCTAAATTAGTAGCACCTGTTTGAGGTCATTAGCTGTCATAAAGACACCTGTGCACCCCAAAATCAGCCAAAGTCTAAGTAGTAACATGGGCAAAACCAAAGAGCTGTCAAAAGACACGAGACAAAATTGCTCGAAATTGCTTTTCACAAAGCTGGAAAGGGCTACGGCGCAATTGCCAAGCAGCTTGGTGAAAAAAGAACAACTGTTGGAGCAATTGTCAGAAAATGGAAGAGACTAATGATGACTGTCGATGTCCCTCGGACTGGGGCCCCACGGAAGATCTCTCCTTGTTGAGTATCAATGATGCTAAGAACAGTGAAGAATCAGCCCAGAACTACACAGAAGGAGCTAGTCAATGTCATGAAGAGAGCTGGGACCATCAGTAATCAGCTATTATCAGTAATACACCAAGACGTCATGGTTTAAAATCTTGCATCGCATAGAAGGTTCCCCTGCTTATGTCAGCCCGTGTCCAGTGTTGTGTTGTTTGAATATCAATATATTCTGGGCACAAAAACACACTGGAGGCTAGATGCACTTGACCACTTATTCTGCTTTACTTAACAAGTGTGCAACAACAATACAGGGCTACACAGCGCCACTCTATGCACAATACAACAACTACAGGATTAACCCCATTCTGAACACTGAATACATAACATTTCCTCACAACTTAAATCAAGAGTGACCATACATAACAAAATAATATTATTATTTGTTTATATATATATGTATCTATATATATATATATATATATATTTTATTTAACTCTAACCACAGTTCTGTAAGCACTTCTTACTCAAGTTTACCCGGCAAGAAGTTTTTCTTTATAACAATACCATTAAGATGCTTGGTAACGGTCAGGTGGTCTGAAATGACGGGTTGGATAGCGCTTTAAAGTCTCTCTGGTTTGTACCATCTCAGAAGGTGTTGTATCAATGATACCTGACCCTGAGCTTTCATTTATCACATCAACAAGATTGTCCGGCCTTTTACTGATGTCTTCCAGAAGGAGATGCTCTCGGGAATTATCAGTACAAACAGGAAAATCTGGATCATTTGAGGTGTCGGTCGTTGAAACCTCTTGTCTCAACATTTGATCAACATGACGTTTCCAGGATACAGCAGTGCCCACATTGACGATGGAGACGGCTCCCATACTTGACATTACAACTCCAGATCTCCCTTTTTCTCCTCTTCGATAGTCGCGAACAAGGATGGTGTCTCCCACACTAAATTCCCTTGACTTTGAGTGTTTTTGTCGTCGTAACTGCTAAACCTCCTGAGATTGACTCACGGTTCTGGTAAGGCTAGGTTGAAGAAGATCCAGTCTGGTTCTTAATTTGCGATTGAGGAATAACATTGCAGGTAACTCCTTAGTTGTAGCATGAGGAGTATTTCTGTATGTTAGCAGTATGTTAGTATGTAATGCATCAAGTCTTTGTTGAATCGGAGCTGACCCCCTGGAAGCTTTCAGTGCGTTTTTTAGTGTTTGAACAGAACGCTCAGCTTGCCCATTACTAGAAGGATGATATGGCGCAGAGTGGATATGTTGCACCCCATTCAACTTCAGGAAGAAAGACAACTCCTCAGCACAAAACTGTGGTCCGTTGTTACTGACAATGGTGTCAGGGACACCATAATGACTGAAGAGTCCCAGTAAGATTTCAATAGTTTTGCTTGAAGTTGTACTGTCCATGACGGCAACTTCTGGCCATTTGGAGTGCGCATCAACGACAATGAAGTACATATGGCCTTCAAACGGACCAGCAAAATCCACATGTAACCTTTCCCAAGCATGAGACGGCCAAATTCATGGGTGAAGTGGTGCAGTACAGGGGGCATTTTGGATACGCTGACACTACTGACATAGTTTGCACTGCGTCTCAATCTGTCCATCAACACCAGGCCACCAGACGTAGCTGCGGGCTAGGTGTTTAATCCATACCACCCCAGGATGGCCTAAGTGTAAATCAGCTAGCACCCGGTGGCGGAGTTTAGGAGGTACTATAACAAGATTTCCCCACATTAAACATCCTTGTACCACTGTAAGCTTGTGACGACGAGCTACGAAAGGCCGCAAGTCTGTGGTGACAAGGTGGGGTCTGTTAAAGTATAACGTTTAATTTCAATATTACTGACAGGCAGGGTGGCTACCTGATTGGCATAGAGCACATCCACAGTGTCCATTTTCTCAGTGTGTGTCACTGGCAATGGTTGCCGTGAAAGTCCATATGCATTGGCATGGTTAGCTGCTTTCTTATACTCCAGGACATAATCATGTGCTGCTAACAGCAAAGCCCATCATTGCATTCTGGCTACTGCCATGGATGGAATGCTCTTGTTAGGACTAAGAATAGCCGTTAACCGTTGGTGATCAGTAAGAAGAGTAAACCTTCGTACATATAAGTACTGATGCAATTTACGAATTCCAAAAATTATGCTCAGGGCCTCCCGCTCAATCTGAACATAATTTTGTTCCACTCTGCTGAGTGTCCTGTATGCAAAAGCAATCGGCTTCTCCTTACCATTGGGGCACAGATGTGATAACAGCACCCACGCCATACGGGGAAGCGAGGCAAATGGGTAGCTCTGGATCATAATGCGTGAGTACAGCTGGTGAGGTAGGGAGATTCTTTGCTTTTTGAAATGATTGTTCACAGGCCACACTCCAGTACCATTTCTTTTCTTTACAAAGTATATTAAGTGGGTTCAAAACAGATGCCAGATTTGGAATGAAACGGCCATAGTAGTTAATAATCCCTAGAAAAGATCGTAACTGACTTACGTTGGCTGGTTTGGGGGTTTCCATAATTGCTTTAATCTTTTCTGGAGATTTGTGAAGTCCATCGGCGTCTATGTAATGACCCAAGTACTCCAGTAACTGTTTGAAAAATTCACATTCTATTTCACATTTCACGCTGCAATTTCAGACCATATTTCTCCAGTCTGGTGAGAACTTGATCTAGAGTCTTGAGGTGCTCCGCATCATCTCGACCTGTTATCAGTATGTCATCTAAATAGCAGTGAGTGTTTGGAATCCCCAAGAGAACTTGATCCATCGCTTTCTGAAATAACGCAGGAGCTGGAGCTATCCCGAACGGTAGACGGTTGTAGCAAAATAACCCTTTTTGAGTGGATATGGTGACTTCCTTGACTCCTGTGCTACTGGCATCTGTAAGTAAGCGTTTGACAAATCCAACTTACTGAACAGCTGACCACCAGCTAGAGATGCAAAAAGATTTTCTATGCGTGGAAGTGGGTAGTGGTCCAAACAAATGGCAGGGTTGAGTGTTACCTTAAAATCACCACAGAGTCTCACTGAACCATCTTTTTTTATCACATATCACAGGCGTGGCCCACTCACTGTACTGTAATGCTGGAATCACCCCCATCTGTGTTAAACGAATCAATTCAGCCTCTACTTTCGGTCTAATGGCGTATGGAACCACCCTAGGCTGATAGAATTTTGGAATATGATCAGGCTTTAGAGTAATCTTTGCTTCAGTTCCTTCCATAGTGGCCAATTCTTTCCCAAAAACTTTACACCATTTCTATAGTGTCTGCGACACTATGTTTGACTGTCTTTATGTCTTGCCAGTTAACTTTTAGATCTCAACCATTCTCTTCCGAACAATGGTGGGGCTTCACTGTTAATTACATACAGTGGCAATCGTGCAGACTGATTATTTAATTTTACTTCTACATTGATGACCCCCGCTGGTGCTAATGCTTCACCTGTGTATGTTTTTAAGATAATGTCAGTTGGCTGCAGTGGAATATGCTGCAAGGCATTGATATATTTTTCCTTTGAGATTATCGACACTGCAGCACCTATATCCAACTCCATCTCAATCATTGTTCCATTGTCTTCCAACATGAAAATGACCCAAAGCACACAGCCAGGAAAACCATGGAGTGGCCCGTAAGAAGGATACAGTATCAAGGTTCTGGAGTGGCCTAGCCAGTCTCCAGACCTAAATCCAATTACAAATCTTTGGAGGGAGCTGAAACTCTGTGTTGCTCAGCCCCGAAACCTGACAGATCTAGAGAAGATCGGTTTGGAGGAGTGGGCCAAAATCCCTCCTGCAGTGTGTGCAAACAGGGGCGGATCTACCCCATTTGCCACCCCAGCACTAGTGTCCCGTATTTTGATAGTGGCTCCCTGATGCCCGCAAATTGTACAAAATATCCCGCAATCTACACCAAGCAGGCAAGCGCGTGCACGCGAGACATTAATGTCTGCATCTTATAATGTGCGCATACGACGGAAAGAAGGAGAGCAAGAGAGACAGATCGTGCGTGCATGTGAACTGTTTGTGTGCCTGTTCATAGCACGTGCTAGACTGAGCACGTCCTGATTGGTTTACTAAGCAAAATAAGCCAATCAGCTTTCAGTGTGGGCGGGTTTTTATTTCTTTTCTCGGGACCAAAGTTATAAGTTCAGTGCAGCCTACGAGATCTTTTCAACCCTAGACGGTAAACAACATAACAAACATTGCAATAATTTTGAAGAAAAAATCTGCCTTTTCATTAAATCAGAGAAAAACTTTGAAAATAACCATAACGACGCAGTCTCCATGCTACAATAATGATAGAAGCCAAGTTTTCCACAGTTTTGACATATCTTTATAAGAACAATTTGACTGTATTATTTGTGTCCCCTTCAAAAATTACTCGCGAGAAATTTTGTTTATTGTCCCCCCCTACTGTTAAATGAAAATTTCGCCCACGCTTACGAGTCATTCTTTTTTTTTTTTTTTGCCTTATGGGGCTATCACATGATGACCGAACGACTCAAACCCAAAGACTCGAAACAGATTAACTAATTCCAGTAAGAAGAGATACTTAAATAAGTAACTTAAAGGGTCTTATGTTGCTTTACTTGCACTAAAATTATTGATTTATTGATATTAATTTGTTTTTATGTCTCATCCAAGATATTTGAATACTTTAAAAGCTCGTTTTGTTGCATTTTATTGTACTAAATACTGTGATTTACTTTATTCATTTTGAAGATGATGTTGGTGATTCAAATGTGGTTTCTGTATATTTATTATGTGCTTTTGACTTAAGGAGACTTGATCCACTGAGACTTTGTATCCATATGCTGTCTGCATTGTTTGTCATGCTTTGTAAAGATTGGCATAGACAAAACTCGATACAGTTTTGCATAGAACTCAATAAAGAGAAGTTAAATATACCAGACCATCTCATTCAATTTATCTGACTTTCCAATCCAGATATCAGGTTCAAGTCAATCACACATTTAATTTTTAATAGGGCAATGTAAGAATGGGCACCCTAGTGTATACACCGAATAAGAATTGCGTTCCTTTAATCCACAAAAACCATGCAAGTGTTGCCACCCCTCAAAATTTTAATGCCACCCCCTTGCCACCCCATGAATAATTTTCTAGATCCGCCCCTGTGTGCAAACCTGGTGAAGAACTACAGGAACCGTTTGACCTCTGTAATTGTTAAAAAAGGCTTCTGTACCAAATATTTAAAAAAAAAATTGACTCAAGTGATCAAATACTTATTTGACACAGTAATTCCCAAATAAATTGTTAAAAAAACATACAATGTGATTTCCGGATTTTCTTTTTAGATTCTGTCTCTTACAGTGGAAATGCACCTATGCGGAAAATTGTAGACTTCGCCATGATTTCTAAGTAAGAGAACTTGCTAAATCACAGGGTGAT
>JAUCMU010000032.1:272816-286820 GCA_032275025.1 Enteromius treurensis | reverse complement strand
GAGAACCAGGCTTAGTTGGGTCCAGTTCTCCTCTGGCCGGACGCCCAGCACCTAATTTCCAGTTCAATTTAACACATACAATGGGATACTTATTGGGTTTTCAATATTTTTAGCTTTAATTCATTTTATTTTAAGTTGAATTTCAGCAAATTTAGTTGAAGTGGTAGTAATAGTGCTTATGTAATCTTTTTTAAATTTTTCTTTAAATATTTCTATGTAGCTTTATTGCATTTAATTGTAGTTAGTTGCATTTTTTTTTTTTTTTTGTTTAATAGTACACTTATGTTCTCCCATATATTTTGTAATGCAATGGTTTAAGTAAATGTACATTTGACGATATAAGTTTATAATTTAATTAATATTTAATATATATTTTTATATTTATACTACTTTAAATTATTTTAAACGTTTTAGTTTTAGTTCATAATAACAATGCTAACTTATACATATCACATGCTGTATTAGTAACATGCTAACACCAAATTATTATAATTAAGAGTGAGTTGCATCTCTTCAATAGCTTAAGTGGTCTATATAGTATTTTAATCAATGAAGATGCATGTTGGTTATGCTTACTGTATATAAACAGTAGACATCAGACAGCATAGCAGTGCACTAGTTTCTGTAACAGAGCCTCTCTTCTTTGGTTTGGCTTGTCCTTGTTTCCCGGTGTGTTACGTGAGGCGTCTCCTCTCTGTTGGCTCATTGATCTACTGTACCAGCTGGACTATTTATAAGAATTAACTTGATATAATGAAAGCCAAACAGCCTAAAATAAATGAGATTTATTACATTTATTATACATTTATTACATGTTTTAAACTAGAAGAAAGAAAATATCGAAAATACACTTTCACGTTAATTTTATTGCTTTTGTGAATTTAATTACAATACATACCTTTAAAAGTTTTTTTCCCCCTCCACAGCACTTACATAAACCAAACTTAACAGTTTTATTTCTATCCATATTCTGAAGAGTTTTACTGTGGGGTTTGTTAATATATCATTCACCCTCATTTAGACAATAGTGAAAGTAAAATATCTAAAATACACATCAGAATTTTTATTTTACTGTGTGTTATCTATTTGCATCTGTGGAGTTCAATTAAAATAAATTTCACGAGTTCACAATTCCTCATTAATAAATAAAAGCGTGTTTGGAATTGCTGTCCAGGGAGAGGGCTGGGAGGCAGGCCGAACCCAGAGCCCCAGGTATTTTAACTCTAGGGCAGCGATGGTCGGATGGAGCTCGGCAACTGGCCCGAATCCCGAATGCCCCCCCGGGTGGAAGGTGAGGCCTAATGGCGAAGGCTTATTTGGGCCTTATAACGAGCATTGAGGTTATCGAAAATGAGAGGTTAGCTATTTAGGAAATGTCGAAGGGCTTCTAAAGCTGACGAAATTACTGGAGATTAGGTGCCCCCATCCGAGCAAGCCATAAGCGACGGTGGCAAGGAACCAAAACTCCAAACATGAGGCATGGAGAAAAGAACCTTGGGGGAACCCAGGCTTGGATGGGCCAGTTCTTTTCTGGCCTGACACCTGGCATCCAATCTTCTGAAGGTTGCTTCGATCTGGAATTAAAGATAAACTAAATTAAGAAGAATATTCAAGATCTAGGGGACCGGAGAAGAGAAGTTAGCTCTATTTAAAGGGATTTAATATTTAGCTCTTATAGGATAATCAGATAATACGCTTTTTTAATACAAATTTGTTTATAGTTAAACATCATATCTTTAAAAGTTTACAGTTTCATTGCTATCTGTATTCTGAAGGTTTTAACTGAAGGGTTTGTTCAAAAATCATTCACCTGAGTTTATACAACAGTTTATTACTAAAATTTGGTAAAAACATATATATATTTTTCTGGCCTTTGACATTATTTTTCTGATTTATGAAGTGATAAAAAGACATATCCAAAATCCCCTCTACAGAAATGTTTAACTCTAATACTTCAACGAGAATTTTGAATCTGGCTTCATGTGATGTTTAGATTTATCTTCTGGAATTTTATGGAAGTTTCGTATTCAGTTACATAATGGATCAATTTCAGCACCTTAGAAAACTTAATACATATTTGTTTTGCAATTCTTAGTGTAGTCAATCAGTTGGTATGTTTGGTTATTTCTTTTCACAATCTATTGTGTTTTTTTTTTTTTTTTTTAGGGCCCCAGGGGACCAGACGGCCCTCCAGGAGAGCCCGGCCCTGAGGGCGTAAAGGTACCAGTGTCCCTACAAACTCAAAACATATACACACACAGAGAATTCTAAGAGTTATGAATGTAAAAGTTAAAATCTTAAGATCTGCATTGCAAAAAAAAAACTGCTTAAAGTCTTAATTAGTATTTTGTGTTGTTTCTAGTCAAGATGTCTAAAAATCCTTAAATCAAGATATTTTTACTTGTTTTAAGCACTTAATGCACTTAATTTAGTTTTCTTTTTTTTTAGTTTGTTTTCTCTAGAAACCAGATTACATATCTTAAGTCATTTTGAATCTAGTAAAAGTGTCTTGATTTAAAAAAAAAAAAATTGAGATTTTGAAACAAGACAAAAATACTGCCATTTTTTGCAGTGTGGGAATTAGTTTCTCTGTGTCGAATATCAACTTGCTGTTTCAGGAGAAAATAGATCACACAGGGTAGAAATCTGCACTTTCATGGTGCCTTTTACACCACTACAAAACCCAAAACAATTGCATTGTGATTTACATTACAAAGCCACTGAATGATCATGACGCACAGACACACGTCACACATGCTTGACAGCTTGACTGCTTTTGTTTTGCAGGGTGAAAAGGGATCTCCAGGGATAAATGGAGCACCTGGATTCATCGTAAGTAACTCTGAACACATGAAAATTGATTCAAAATGTTCAATTTTAATTAAAAAATGTCCCTGGAAGTTAGAAGAATCTGACAAAGTTGTCATTTGGGATGTTTTCATGTGGAAAAACAGTGGATTTAAACCCCAGACAGTTTTGAGCTCATTTGCGATCAGAGGAGATCAGAAAGTTTCAGTTGAACTCTTTCATGTGTGTTTGTGTTTGTTTGTAGGGTAAAGCTGGAACTCCAGGGAAGAGAGGAGCAGCTGGAGTGCCTGTAAGTATCATTAGAAAAAATTTGAGGCTGCCATCTCTATTAAAAACACTTCATATTATTATGTACATAATTTATGTTGGGTTTTTTTAAAGTAAAATATTATGTCACAAATACTAATGTACTTTTACTTTCTTTTCATACTCAAAGTGTCAACCTAATGGCATAAAAATAGTATGGAATGTTGTTAATATTATTATGTTTTAAGACTCAGAAGTATTCAGATAATCAGATTAAAACGGTACAATATGCTATTAGTTTAAAATAAAGAACAATATTCACTTTTAATACTCAAAAGTATTCAATTACTATCTTTTATTGCTAAATAAAATGTTACAAATTAGGGTTGGGTCGATGGACAATGATGGCCGATAGACATCACGATGCTGAGCAAATCTATGCCATTAATAAGCGAGCACACCACTGACGCTGGCGAGCGCGGTAAATCATTTCCGCGAAAGGAAATCAGATGTACATGCGATGAAACGGGGCCGCGAGCTCATTTTAAACCCTTGCGAGCGCTTCTTGTGTCATCCGCGCGCAAGTCAAGCACTCGTGCACGATCACTCCTGTGCTTAATCCTCTCTCACCTGCAAGCGCGAACACTGTTTTGTCAGTCGTGGGGTGGGGCTTGGTGTTTTAGTTACAACTAAACCCCACCGCCCGCCGGCTACATCATCGTTTCACATTAGACATCGTACGATGCCAAATTGGTCGACATCGCCCAACCCTATTACAAATAACAAAAACATTTGAAAAGTTATATTAAAATAGTAAAAATGTGTTGCCAAAAATACAATTATAATAAATGCTACTATTAAAACATATTTTTTAATTTGTATTAAAATAAAGTTTGTTATTTTTGTGCAAATAAATACCACTATATTATTATTTAATATTTAGGTATTTAAATTATATGACTAAAATAGTCAAATATGTGTAAAAAATCCTATTTATTTCTTAAATAATTGTTATTATTTTGTTTTAATGATCAAAGTGATTCATATAATTGTTAAGGAGCCAGAATTGTAAAGTAAAGTCATCCCTATTTATCACTCATATCGCAGGATGTTGAGATGTCTTTGGTCTGAGACCACTGTGTGTTTTCCTGTAATAAAGTGTGAGTGTGTTTGCTGTCAGGAAGAGTGAAGTGTGTGTGTAAGTGTTTAGTATTCGCCCAGGCATGAGGGGTTTTAATGCTCTCAAGCTCACAGCGTACTCTAGTGGCTGACCGTGTTGATCTGTGTTTCCGGCGTCATTAAAGCGCTGCGGATTCATTCAGAACTCAGATGATTTATGATGTTTATACCGCAGGCTTCCTGTGAACAGATAATCCCTGCTTTAATGCTGCAGATGTATGCTGATGTGATCCAGTCACACACCTGTTTAATAGCAGTCAATCAGAGCACTAGGATATGCAAATAGTGTCAGAGATGACTGGTGAATGTTGAGAGACTGTTAGCAGCTCATTCAACAGAAAATTATACACTGGTATGCAATATGTTTTAGAAAAAAAAACTCTTCTGCTCACCAAGACTATATTTACAGTATTTGACTTAATGTTAATGGAATTCAAAATAAGCATACTCTGTCTAAATGTATTGTAAATGTAATCCTGTGATAATTAATTTTGCATCATAAATCATCATCAACATTACCCCAGTGTTGTTTGCGTGATTTTATGGAAATTAGTATGCTGGTATGACTTTAGACTTAAAACTAATATTATTAATTCTGAATACTTAAATACTATTTAATATTATACTCAAAAGTGTTAAAATAGTGAAATAAAATGGTAAAATATGTTCATATATGTAAAATATATTAATAATAATAATTATTATTATTATTATTGGTAAAATTAATACTATGATTTATATTAAAATGGTAAGAATGTTGCCAAAATATTTTTGTTTTGACAAAATGATTTTTTTAAATTTAAATAAATATTATATTTTAAAACTCCATTATTAAAATTTTCTTATTAAAATGGTAAAATATGTTGTCAAAACAATTATAAAAATTGTAAAATG
Source organism: Enteromius treurensis (assembly GCA_032275025.1). NCBI lineage: Eukaryota > Metazoa > Chordata > Actinopteri > Cypriniformes > Cyprinidae > Enteromius > Enteromius treurensis. The sequence continues at coordinate 281,693 of JAUCMU010000032.1, read as the reverse complement.
TTTTGGCAAAAAAAAAAAAAGAATTTTTGTTTAAATTAATACTATTATATTGTAATATTCAAGATTTAGGCCATTATTAACCAGGTTCATGCCTTAAAATGCCTTTATTTGCTTGAATGTAAGGCCTGTAAAGTTAAGTTATATTTGAGAGGGGCACATATGGAAGCGTTTATGACTCTAAATGCATCTTTGTGTAAGTCATATTTATTGCTGGAAAATAAAGTGCTTATGACTTTTGATGAATAGGGTGATAAAAAATTTCCCGTTGATGTTATTAAAGTGCTACGGCACTTACAGTATCAGCAGAGTGTTGGTTCAAACAGTCATTGAACGTCTCTGTGGTGGAAACAGTGAGATTTGACTGATACATTCTCTGATAGGACAGGTAAACATAAAGCCAGCGGGTCCTGTTTCTCCAAGTATCTGCATCTGATAAAAAGAGAAAGAAAAATAGATGAAAATGAGAGCAGAAAGACTTTGGTTCCCTGCTGCAATACGGCTCATGGTTACATTTTCATCATAGAAACAAATACAAACTCAGAAGTTTCCATTCTGTAAAGTAATGTTTTACTAATAAATCTCAAAATGTGTTTAACAAATCACCAATAATTTAGAGGCTTCTTTGGACAATAGCTTGTGACTTTTGAGCACCTGTGTTAATATTTGCCTACTTGCATTGAGATTTGTCTCCTAAAATTCCTTTGGAGAAAACAAAACAATGAGACAGTCATTGTCAATGTGGAGAGCAGCTCCGAACATGAAATTATAGAGATAAATTTTTTTTTTTTTTTTTTTTTTTTTTAATCTGTGAGTCAGTTGATATCAAGTATCTGAATCATGTAATTGTTTTTGTGTGTGTGTGTGTCTGTGTGTGTTTTGCAGGGTAAGGCAGGTCCTCCTGGAAACACAGGTGAAAAAGGTCCTCCAGGCGAACCTGTGAGTATTACGGCACATAATACGGCAAATGGCATATGTAAATGAGATTTACAAAAAAGGCTGTTCTTGTATAGAAAATGAATTAAAAATACTTATTATGCATGATAAATCCTTATAACAGCACATATTGCCAGATTTAGTGTTTTTTGTGCTTGTCCTGCAACAAAAACGACCCTATAGGTCATGTGCAAGCACCTTGTAACAACCTATATTTACATTTTAAAGTTAAGCGACCTTTAGCAGGTGTACAAATAATGACAGTGTCATGTTGTGTCTGTCGTCATGAAATGACGAATGACTGTCTTCACCAAAATGCAGTTTATTTATATGCAATCTGTGGACTTTTTACACCAATCTTAGGGTAATTCGTATGTATTTCACAAGGTGTAAATAATACAAATGACCACATCTAGCCCACTTCTAAACCTAGCCCTTACAGAAAAGTGGTAAATCAAGATTTATAGTGCCTAAACATTTTATGAGCATGTGCATTTTCTGCGATCGAACCAACAGGGATGCCAGATGTTACTGAAGCAGGGGTTGGGGGGCGGAGCACATGTAGTTTCTACATGTAGAATTTGAAGTAATTCAATATATCTGCGGGTTTATAGATATACGAAGGGAAACACAGCCTTCTGGCTGACCGTGGAATATTGAGATATGTAGCCACAACTTACTGGGCGAAGGAGACCCAGTAGGAGGACAGCCAGGAACTACTCCTCATCTATTCCTGACTGCTGGGCAGGAGGACCCAGGGTTCGCCAGAGGGAACAATCTGAGGGAAATAGCGTACGGATCGTGTAGGAGTGGCGCAGAAGATTATAGAACCTCGCGAAGGTATTTGTTGTCACCCAGCCCGCAGCTCTACAAATATATGCTACAGAGGTGCCATGAGCCAATGCATAGGATAAGGCAACACTCTGTGTAGAGTGGGCTCTAACATCTAAAGGGTACAGCTCTCCCTGGTATAGATATGCCGGGGAGATGGTGTCTACTACCCAATGGGCCAATCTCTGTTGGGAGACAGTATTCCCTTTTTGCTGACTTCCATAACAGACAAAGAGCTGCTTGAAGCGTCTGAAGCTCCGGGTTCAGTCCATGTATATGTGCAAGGTGTGAACGGGACACAGCAACTTTGGATTGCCGTGAACTACTGGGCAAAGTCCTCGATAGTGACGCTGAATAGGTCAGCCTGGCACAGGGATCGTCGAGAAAGTGAGCTTTGTGACGTCTGCCATCTGAGCCAGGTTCAGCCATAGGTGCCACTCCTGGACCACAACCGTGGACATCACCTCTCCAAGGGATCGCGCCGTAACCTTCATCGCCTGGTCACGGCACGAAGTTCCTGCATAAGCCCTTGGTCAGGACCACCCTCTTGCAGTTGTCTCAACGCCTTGGCCTGGTAGACCTGCAGGGTGGCCATGGCGTGCAGGGTGGTGGCAGCCTGGCCCGCATCATGGTAAGCTCCCACGAGAGTGGACAAGAGCTTACATGCCTTGAAGGGCAAACGCGTCTGACACCGCCAGGTAGTGGTGCCCTTGGCTGCCCCGCCATTGAGAGTAGGCACAGGGGGGGAATGCCGCAGTCCTTGTCCCCAGAAACCAATCATCCAGCCTCGAAGGATCGGACAGGGGCACGTTGGGCACCTCCGATCCAATCCCCTCAGCAGCTCGGAGGATGATAGCTGACATTTCGGCATCCACCTCACTAGTCAACTCTCCCTCTGATGCTGCAGTAGACATCTTCTCCTCCTTTGCAGCACAACTGTGCACTCAGTGACAGGTCTTGCTGGAATTCAAAGGCTTGTGAATGTCTCTAAAAAGACAGCCAGCCAGCAGGACACCACTGACAGCTCTCTTTGTTAAAGTCGCTGTCAAATGGAGTGAGCAAACTCTGCAGGAACTCTTTTTGTTGATCTCTTCAGGCTTGTAGACGAGGCTCCGAAGCAAAAATCTGACTGATTGGTTGCACACCGCCCCCTTATATACCCGTATGTCCAGGGAATAGTTCGACATGCTAATACCACTCGTCACATTTCATTGGCCATTTTAGTAAGGCTCAAAGGTGATTGGTCTCTCATGCGAGTTCCCATACTGTATGTAACATCATAATGAAACGACTTTCAGGGATTTGGACAAACAACCTTTACGGGTGTATTAGTTGTTGGACAGGTTGGTTATTTTAGTATTATTTATTATTTTTATATAAATTGCTATAATTGGTATGTGTTAGGGATGGCACGGTTCATGAAAAAAAACTAACCGTTCGGTTAGCTTGTCTCGGTTCGGAGCATGCATGCATTGCACGGTTTGACGGTTCAGGACATGCGCAATGTAGCCTCGTGCCCCGTATGTGAGGTCAGTGTGTTTCCCTTTCGCGCAAAAGAATTGAGGTGTCTACGGTGTGGAGTGAGTGCTGCAGGTCACAATACTGTACGTGTAAAAATGGCAAGTGGGAGGAAAACAGATGTGCCTGCGAAGAAACGGGGCCCGCAAGCTCATTTCAAACCCTTTCGCACACTTGGTATGTCACCCACGCGCAATTCAAGCACTCGCACGCGATCATTCCTGCGCGGACAGGCTTTGTGTGGTAAAAAGGCACATACATTCATTTAGATGGCAATACACATTCTCCTTTTGTTGCCAAATAAATGAAAAGCGTGTTGAAATCATCATGTCTTTCCTCTTGGTGTATCAAAATCTCACCTAACTTTCCTCAGAGATGTTCCCAATAATGTGCTTTAAGTCAAGTCAAATTCAGTTTATGCATGATTACATGATATAACTTTTTAAATACTGTATCCTAAATTGTGGATAATTAAGCTATATATCATACGCTGAAGTACATTTCTGGAGTGTTAAAGACTAAAAGAAAAAATAACAAGAAACCGTGACCCTAAAACCGTGAACCGAATCGAACCGTGGGTTCCTGACTGTTTCTAATTTAGTAAAATCAGCTGTTGCCTTGCTTTGTCCTGCTGCTTTTTCTTTGTGTGTCCAATACTTTTTTTCTTCTCTTGTTTCATTTTATTAAATTATTTTTTTGTGGATTGTAATTTTATGATTACCTTATCAGTGCACATGTCTAAAGTTAGTTCCAGCATCTGGTCAAGATGTAATGTGAAGTGCTGCTCTGGAAATGTATAGTAACAAAAAAGAAATGTTCAAGTGTTGAATACTTAATTCCTCCGCTGTATAAGGCAAAGCACAAACGGGGCAGCAGGAGCAGCAGCTCTGGTGATTGGTCTAAAATGAGGACAAAGAATTCTAATTGACAAGAAACTTTAGCAAAACTGTAAATATTTCTGAATGTTTATCATGCAGTTTAAAACCTTTTAACTGCTAAGTTATTGTTCAGCTCAGTTTTTGATATGAAGATAGCAGTGCTGACAGCACTGAACACATGACTTGTATTATGAACTACTGTCATATGGAAATTATTTTGTTGGCTCAGTAAGTCTTAGTCACCTCTGACAGATTAAAACATGTTTTTAAAATGCATTTTCTCTTATAGTATTATTGTTGTAATACTTCAGTAAACTATAACTACAGTAATCATAGTTTTTGAAATCATGTTTAATCTTTTTACTGTAAATGCTGTAGTAACGGTCATTCTTTAAGTAATTAGTACAGTTTTACTACACAAGGCATAGTTAAACCAGGGTGACTGTAGTAAAATAGTGGTTAATGCTGTTGTAAAATCATGGTTCATTTTCAAAGGACTACAAATAATCGTGAATTGTCCACTTCTGATCAAAGCATCTGATGTAAATGTGTCTGTATATGTAATATGTTAAATGTAAATATTAATAAGGTATTGTTTTATTATAAACTAGCGGACTATAATGATGAGCAAAACGCCATGCAGAGCAGTCTGTGTTTACATCTGTATCGGCCAATCATCGGCCAGAGAACCTGTCCGATCCGGGGCCCAATGTATGTGTGCTGTTAGGCTCCTGATTTCTATCCAACACATACTGCTTGTTTTTTCTCCCCAGACGAACAATGATATTACGGGGTTTGGAACAACATGGTGGTAAGTGATTAATGACAAAACTTTAATTTTTAAATGAAGTAACCCTTTAAGAATATGCAGCTGTGATGAGGTATAACAAAAGATACATGCTGTGCATCTAACCGAGCCCAAATAGACAGAACCACACAGAAACACTGCTCAATGAAAAAGAGGAACTTACTCACCTCGAGTGTTAAGATGTAAAGTAAACACAGGCAGAGGGCTTGAAGGGATTTCCAAAAAGTGAGAGGCTGAACAGAAGTTTGCAAAACAGTCAACATCAGCTGCAGTCCAGCAGCGAAACAGCTGCAAACGATTAGAAAAGCAGTTTATTCAGAAGTTCAGATGCTGTACCCACACATCCAAAAACTAAGCTAAACCAGCATTTATCACCTTATTTTGGAAATAAACTATTTTCTTTGAATAACAGGGAATGGGGAAAACAATAATGACATGCTCTACAAACCATGTGTCTTAAAAACCTGTGACGATGTGAAATGAAGTAGCATTAAAATGAAAATGAAAGTGGAAGTGTTGAGAGCGATTGTAATGCTTCTGGTGTTCCTTTTTTAATGGCTGTTCAATTCTTACATTACAATTTAGTCACGCTGACACAAAGAGTCTTAAAGTATCGCATTCAGCACGAGGTTTGCTCTCGGATGAAAAATATCACACCATACCTTCATTCCAGTGAATTCAGTTCCCGCTTCCCCTTTACAGCGCATGCGCAACTTCGCAGTGTTGCCAAGTCCGCGGTTTTTCTCGCGGTATTTTTAGGTAGTAATTATGCGTTCGTTTTTTATTTAATCTGGCAACCCTGGCTTCAGTACTACGACGTCATGATTTCGCCCCGGTGAAGCAAGGTACTCTTAAGTCATCTGCTAGTTTTGCTGTCCTTTCACAAACATACGGTTCAGTTTGACCATGTTCATTAGATAATGTGTATTTATGTACTTGAAGTCCTGTTTAATTGCTACACAGAGTCAGTTTATTTAAAGTAAGAAATACACCTTTTGCCTTTGAACTGTAACGTCATACATTACCATTAAACAATAAAATATAAAGAACATATAAATAAATATTATAAGCCCATTTCCATTTTATTGTTATTATTTGTGTTAGTTTAAGAGTAACAATAACAAATTAATTGTTGCAGCACAATGAGTAGTCTCTTTATTGTTTTAGTTTATATATATATATATATATATATATATATATATATATATAATAGTTATAATAATTAAAATAAATAATAATAATAATTATATATATATATATATATATATTTAAATTATTATAACGTCATTGGCTAATGATGACCACTTTTACATTAAATCACAGGGGAACACAATTTTCTAACTGGCTGAGGAAAGTTGTTAATTTATTCATTATTATTTCTGCTATTGATTGGTCATGTAAAAATGTCGTAAATATTTTTTTAAATGAAAAACTAAATGTATTAAATTAAATTAAACATGTTGTTTAGAAATTATATTAACGCATCACATGCAGCACGTGATTGATTCTAGCCAATGAGAGCTCACTGCTGGAACTCAGACATGGTCAAATATAACCAGCCATCAATAGTGAAACAGTTAATTATGACAATATAGTGAAAGTAAAAATATAGCCCAGGAAATAATATTAAAGTAATGTAGCGTTTGGTCCAATCGGGCACAAACTATTTGTTAGATTTAACCAGTGTTAACAAACTTTGGTGACACTGTCATCAACCTAAGAGGTAACTCGAACTGCAAATTCTAGTGTCTGTGTAACCTACCCCCCGACGGGCAGCTGATAAGGCAAGCCAGGCCTTTGGTAGACATGACAACCGACTGATAAAAATTTGTTTTATTGCTCAAAGGAATTGCGAACTCAACTCAAGTCCTTTCTAGTCCTCCCTCGTGCCAAGACAATTGACTTTTTCCCAAAATTAGTTCACAGGAAAACTTTCTTTGAGTAAACACATTTCCTTGAGGTCATAATGTATACTGTTATTGTCTTTCCTATCGTATACTGTATTTATGTAGGTTTTTGATAAACACGAAAAACATGTGATCTAAACATCACCTCGCCAGATCCATGTCATGTTTGGTATCTAAGAACTCGTCTTCAGACGATCTAACTGAGAGTGTATCTCATATGTTGATATCTTTGCAATGTTCAGTGTTTTAAAAATCTGTTCTGATTTTTATGGTGTCCACCAATCCAGTGTGGATTCAGGTAGGCATGTTGAGAACAAAGAGTCATAAAAAAAGTTCCCTCCAAGGCATCAACACTCCATTGGCCGTTGACCTACGGGAGGTGTGACCTCACCAGTTTCTTAAACACACACTTCCCCATGATCTTTGAAATCTACCCGCTCGACGACAACCCTGACTTAACGTTGCACAAATTCAGCGGCCAAGTAGCCTAGTGAACCAACTTCCTAAGTTTTATTGGCAGGTTACCTAACGCTACCTACTTTATAGGAGTTATACCTGCAGTAATCATGCAATGGGATTATCATCATCACATAGCCTACTAGAAAACAAAACAACAAACTTCTTATTAGTTCTACAGCATTTTAATATTTTATTTTCGGCGGACAACGCTTGAACACAATTAACTTAATGAACGAAGGTAAGAATCTAAAGACCTAAATTTGTGTTTTTTAGGCTTTTTTAGGCCTTAAATTTAACTTTCTGAATTTAAGTCTTTTTTAGACTTTTTAAGACTCCGCGGGAACCCTGAATAACATCACTGATTTTAAAGGAAACAAACTACTGTTAGCTACTGTGAAAATTGTCACCTCTCTACCGGATAAGCTTAATCATTTTTATGCTCGTTTCGAGGCTCAAGCCACCGCTCACACCAAGAGCGCTCCTGCGGCGGCTGCAGAAGAGACGAGAGCACTCTCCGTCTGTGTCGCGGATGTAACCCGATCTTTCCCACTCGTGAATATCCGCAAAGCAGCGGGTTCTGATGGCATCCCCGGCCGTGTGCTCTATGCATGTGCAAAAACTACATCTGCTCTGTGCTGCCCAACTCACTGGACCCGTTACAATTTGCTTATCGTAGCAACCGTTCCACAGATGATTGTTGTGTATTGCATTTCATATGTTGTACGTTTACGACGGTACAATCCGACGCAAGAGGAAAGAGTCGGCTACAAAAGAGTGAGTGAGAAAAATACACTGATACACAGACCACAATGGCGGGTCTAGTGGGGCAAATCGGACCATATGATGAAGCTGTCGAGCAATGGAGCTCGTATACTGAGCGGTTTGATTATTTTGTCAAGGCTAACGGAATAAAAGACGTTTTAGTACCAACGTTCCTCAGTGTAATGGGCAGCAAGATGTATAATCTACTGCGAAGCCTGGTTCAGCCCAATAAGCCTGGTGATTGCTTATTTAAGGACATTGTAGCATTGCTCCAAGAACATTATGCACCAAAACCCCTCATCATTGCTGAAAGATTTCGCTTTCATAAACGTAATCAGTTGGAGGGAGAATCGACTGCACAATTTGTTGCCGTTTTGAAGCGTCTGTCGGAACATTGTGAATTTGGCACAACGCTAAACGACACAATAAGAGACAGACTTGTCTGTGGACTGCGTAGTGAGACAATTCAGAAGCGACTCCTATGCGAAAATAATCTTACATTGGAGCGAGCAATAGAAATCAGTGTATCCATGGAAATGGCTGCGAAAGAGGCACACCAACGCCTCTTCTTCTTGAGACGGCTGAAGTAGTTTGGAATGAGCCCCAGTGTCCTCAGAAAATTCTACACCTGCACTGTGGAGAGCATCCTGACTGGCTGCAACACTGCCTGGTTTGGAAACAGCACCACTGGCAACCGCAAAGTACTGCAAAGGGTTGTGCGAACTGCCCGCCACATTGTCGGAGGTGAGCTTCCCTCCCTCCAGGACATCTACACCAGGCA
>JAUCMU010000032.1:261615-272716 GCA_032275025.1 Enteromius treurensis | reverse complement strand
TTTCTGGAGTGTTAAAGATTAAAAGAAAAAATAACAAGAACCATACAGAACCGAAAACCGTGACCCTAAAACCGTGAACCGAACCGAACCGTGGGTTTTGTAAACCGTGCCACCCCTAGTGTGTGTGTGTGTGTGTGTGTGTATATAGATATATATATATATATATATATACGGTATATAGTATATTATTTTACTACTGTTAATGTTGTCATGTTTATTATGTTTCAAAATTTCTTTATAGCTTTAATTTAATTTCAGTTTTCCCTGTATGTACGTTGTATATAAACAAACAAAAATGATGATCTGAAACGTACTGAAGGATTCTTGTGTGCGCTGCACATTGTGTTCATATGGCTAGCAGTGTGCTAACGCTTCAGAAATGTGCTGTGTATAGTCTCAGCAAGCATGCATGATGTGACTCGTTAATGCATCTTTCTTGTGCAACACGTGTAAGTCATGGTGTAAAGACCGCCGAGGGTTTGTGAGGCGTTTCAACTTCGTTGAGCGTGAGTGTTTCGTGTCATTACGTCTAAATGTAATCAGCCGCTTTGTCAGCAGATGAAAGATTTTAACAGCGTCTCTGGAACGGGTTCGTGTTTCCAGTCTTTGATGCAGTGTGCATCTCAATGTCCTCGTGTTGACACACGCTTACGCCCACATTTAAACTTGCATCCTCACTTTTATGCTGTTCACGTGTGCTTTAAAACATACACAGAGAAATTCATCTCTACCCAGGCGTAATTTTAAGATCTCTTCACATCCTGTGCCAAAGGCGATTCATGTAAATCTCATTTATAATATCAAAACAAGACTGTTTATGGGGAATAGTGTTTGAATTGTACATGACTTCATATTTATTTCATGTTTATTTGATTGATTAGGGCTCCAGAGGCCCTCCGGGGGACACGGGAACAGATGGAGAGCAAGGTCATGAGGTACTTCCTGAAAGAAAATTAATTAGTGTGTACAATAGATTTCTTCTGTGTTCAATTATGCAACAGGCAACTTAAACAAGAGATAATTCAGTACAGTGCAGAGTTGTACAATAATGAACCCAATATCCTTGATTGCATAATATAAGCACTGGAAGGAGTGTTATCACAGTAAACTTTGTAGAACTGTCAATAATAGCACATTTTAATTGTTTATTAAATTAATTATTGCAGGTTACATCATTTAGCTTTATTTCTGTGTTTTAAGCACACGTTATTTTGACTTCTTGTTCTCCGCTTGTGTTTTTCCCTCTTTTGTGCATGAACAGGGACCTCCAGGACCTGAAGGAGAGCAGGGGCCTGTGGGGGAGCCCGGAATCAAGGTGAGGCAAAACTCTGTAAAGCCTGACATGAAACAATAGACTGAAATTCATATTGAAATAGAACAGATGATTAAAATATTAAAAGAAATTTCCCAAATGTGTTTATTGTAGAGTTTTATATACAAAGCAGCAGACTTTTATGGCTCATATAATCTTATGTTATAATGTGGAGGAAAAAGAAATTCAGTTTTATTTAGAGGAGCAAAGAAAAAATACACATTTTGGTGCAGATGCATATAAAAGTGAGACACAATTCTGCTGCTTGCAATGTGACATTTTTTTAACAGTAGAGCACACACTGACAGAAAATCATCTAAGTATCAGTTGTAGCTCTATATCTCCAGTAATATGTCTTAGTGAGATGAGATTTAAATTATCCAAACACATAATTCAATGCTGACTCAGAGCTGAAGAAGTAAAGGCTCCTTAGAAGATACAGTATGAGATGTTTTGGAGGCCTGGAGGAACAGTGAAAGAAAAGCAAATTTGAGACACATGGGCTTTTTCAAAAAAAAAAAAAAGATTGAAAAGCTGAAGGAAAGCTGAGCTGCATCAGTCCAGTAAGAGTTCATCTTGAGAAATTACTGCAGTTATTCTTACTTGATAAATATTAGTAATGGTTTGACAGCAACAAGACACGTGAGGCATGAGCTGAAGGTGGACATTTCTACAATTATTCTGAAAAAGTATGATACAGAAGGCTTTATAAGGTTAAAGACATCCAAAAAAACTTCTAATGGTGTGAAACACAGGAGACATTAAGCAGAATGTCCAAGCTGCTGTTTACAATGAAAAGCATTGCAAATGGAAGATTTTTACTGACAAGCTTCAATAATAACAGCAGTATTAAAGCAAAAACTGTTGGCATTTGCAGCTGTCTTTCTGTCTTTTTCCAGGGTGAAATGGGGCCTGTCGGAGAGGAGGGTGAACTGGGCCAACCGGGCATCAGAGTGAGTGAAGCGACCTCATTCCTGCTCCAAAACCTTCAAGTGAACGTGATCCATCAGTGTATTTTCATTGCTTTAACTGACGTGAGCCAACAGTGTCAATAATCTGACAGAAGGACCCTCTGGCTCACACACACTGGACGTCTTTGTCTCTGCTTTCTCAATTATTCAAGCAATTCTCTGTGTTTGTTATTGGATATTATGACATCGGGAGCTGCGTCCTACCCTAGCGAATTTCATGAAACCTGTCATGCATTTTTCCGGCTTGTATTTCACCCCAAAATAAATCATAAATTTAATTCTCAGTACTGCAGTGTGGAAAAAAAATGTATATGCCATTTTAGAAACTGTAAAATGTTTATTTACAATCTTGATAATATTGCAATCAGATATGTTGATTTAGTAATACAAATACAAATGTCTGAAATATTGAATAGGAAAAACAAATAAGCACATTTTTGTTGCAATTTTAGCTGGTTTTTGGGATGATGAATCCCATGATGCTTTTCCCGGTCTTACATGTTACTGTTCGTCTTAGGGTCCTCCAGGGCCACCTGGAGAGGACGGGCATCAAGGGAAGCACGGACCAAAGGTGAGGCTCCAGATTCAGTTTCCTTCTTGCATTTACATTAATGCATTTATCTAAAATGATTGCACTGTGTTTTTACATAGTATTATGCATTTCCTGGAAATCAAATCGTTGGCCCAGCATTGCTAGCACCATGCTTTTAGCATATGAGCTACAGGAGTGCTTTTTACAAGATATTTTGGTTTTTGAGAAAAATTCAAACTTTAGTACTTTAGCTTTTTTTGTAACAGCCATTTTGAATGCTGTAATTCTGTGTTTTGACCACGAGGTGGAGTGTGTGTCTTGATGGGTATATAGTTAGACAAAAAGTAAGAGAGAACAGGTGTGTAGGAGAGGGAAGCACAATATTTTTTGACCATATCTCTGGCGTGTCTTGGGTGAATAGGTGGAGGCATCCAATGGCATTTTATGAGTTAAAATGATCTATACGAACTGATAAATAAACAGTATTTGGAGGACTAACGTAAGTTTATTTGTTTGTGCCTTGCGCATCAGAAACTACCCTATAACACCTCAAGTGACAAAAAAGAAGTTTATGTCCCTACATTTTTAGTTTTAATTTTTATTTATTTATTATTTTATTTTAAATCATTCATTTTTTTACTATTATTTATCTATTTTCGCAAATTTTCGCAAGAAATGCTCAATGTATTGTTGTCTCATAAACCATTTTCTCATTTAAGGTTTGTTTTTATCCTGTTATAACTCTCAGGGTGAGCCAGGCCACCGAGGACCAATGGGAGAAGCCGGAGAAAGGGGCGAGATTGGTGACTCTGGCCCAATAGGACCTCCTGGAGATCCTGGGAAAAAGGGCTTCCCGGTGAGGGATGAAAGAGTGAATCTAATTTGTTTTTGTCATTTCGTTGTGTATAGTGGACAAAATCTCTCCAAACTCTTTAGATAATGCAAGTGTATTTTGATGAAGATGGAATTTGATGATGATTTTGAGTCTCAAAATTTGTTCTGGTAATGTAAAGTTAAAGCGGATGTTTCCTCTTCAGGGACCTGAGGGCAAACAGGGTCTTCCAGGTAACCGTGGACGTCCCGGAAAAAAGGTAACCAAAACTTGTGGAAGTTTAAATTAATTAGCATTCAAACAATATATGGGACTATTACAGTTTAATTGCACAAAGAAGAAACAGAAATCTTTACAATCGGCGGTATTGTGTCAGAAATAAAACAGATCTAGAATAGAGCCCTGTGGAACTCCTTTTTACTTTCGTTTATTTGGGACACATTCTGCTCTGTATTTTCACAATACAGTCATTTTTTCTTGTCATTTGTCATTTGTCTTGTCATCAATATTTTTATCTTACTCTTTGATAGGGTGAAAAGGGGCTGTCAGGTCACTTGGGAGAAATGGGCTCTTCTGGGGAAATCGGACAGACGGGGGAGAGAGGACTCAAAGGTGCTCGAGGAACCAGAGGACCCACAGTTAGTGTGCTTTCTCATTTCATGCATCCCTTCTCTCTTTCTGATGTAGAGAAGTGGCTGTGCATATCAGAAAGACAACTTAGCTTAATCACTATCATAAAGGGACTGCAATAGCAGTGCAAAACATTGCAGTATGAATGAATGAGATAATGCACGGGGAAATTTCACAGTGTTCTGAAGCCTAGAAGAATGCAGTTATATATGATTTCATCACTCGGGGAGCCCTAGACTATATTGTTTTATATGAGTACCTGCGGCTTTTTTGCCACACAATTACAGTACAAATCTGATTGGTTCAGACATGTTAGTGGGTTAGTAATTAGGTATTAAAAATATGTACTATCATTTCTGTGTGAGCTGAAACGGTGAGTTACAATAGCGTAATGATTTGCTAACATGCTGAGAACGAGTTTTATTTTCAAATCTCCCTGCTTTTACAAGCTCAATTAAGGCATGTGTAAACATTTGCAGTTTTTGGAATTGAACCAAAGCTTTTTGATGGGATTTACACTAATGCCATTAGAGATACTAAAGGAACTAATCCGCTTTTCTTGTACAATGCAGTTAAGCGCCTGCTGATTTGGTGGTTTTAGGCCGGATTTTAAAAGCAGAGAAATGTCTGGGGTTTGTTTTATTTTGCCCCTGCTTTTTCCTCAGGGTTTAACAACATCATTGAAATGTAAAAACAAGTGTAGTTAGGGAAACTTAGCGTCTTGTATTCATAAGCAAATGGTTTTCCAAGAGGTTATAATGGGATGAGCAGCAGGAGTCATTTTTTAAGACTGTCCAATAATGTGTTTTTCAGAACAGGAAACTCAGGTTATTTTTAGCAGGTTATTTGTTGAGGTACGATGAGTATGACACAAAACACAAGCTAACATACATGAGTGTGTTTTGTTCATTAACTTTCAGGGTCGACCAGGAGTTATGGGACCTCAGGGAGAGCCAGGACTTCAAGGTTACACAGTGAGTTTAATGCATGCAAATATATGCACTTATGAATGCTTGCAAAATCACACTCACATTTGCCGAAATTTTTGTTATTACTGTTTTTGCGTATGTTTGAATGAAGGAGTCTTTTACAGGATTATTGAGTCATTATCTCAAAATGTTCAAATATCTGCCAGTTATTCTGACTAGCTAGTCTATCATTATTTCTAAACAATATTACATGGGATTAAACAAGGAAAATGTAATTTTTTTTTTACTTTATTCTCTGTTTCCTTTAACTATAGGGTCACACTGGTAAGCAAGGTCCAGCAGGCCCCCCAGGACCAAAGGGAGAAAAGGTTATTCAACATATTTTTATATTTTAAATGATAATCTCAGTCTATATGCCATATCTGAGCTACATGTAATGCTTACAATGTTATGCAATATATGCAAATATGCTTTTTCAAAAGCAGTAAATCACAGTGTGAATGTTTCAAGAGTTAAAACAAATTGTGTTAGAATCTGAGTTTGACTGATGTGTGTTTTTCAGGGTTACCCAGGAGAAGACAGTAAAACAGCAGGACCACCCGGGCCCTTAGGTGAACCAGTAGGTCTTAATTTACTTTTACTTCCTGTTTTTGTCTAACACCTGGACTGAAATCAGTAAACAAAGAGGCAGTTTAATTAATTTCCCTTTATTAAGGAAATAAGACCACATATCAGTGTTTGTGTGCATATAGGGCGCTCCAGGAGAGAAGGGTGAACGTGGGGAATCAGGAGATGACGGATATCAGGTTAGTGTCTCTTTACTAACTAGCTTAACTATCACTTAGAACATCTCAGAAACTGCATAGCAACACCCTAGCAATCACATAGATATATAATTAGAAACTACATAGCAACACTGTAGCAACAAAAAAATAAAACTGGAAACACTTTAACAACAGGGTAACAGTGTCTGTTTGGAACACCGGGGACACTGGGCTGGATTCTGCAGCTCTGCAGGCCTGTTTTCATCACACTCACATTCATAACACTGTAATTTGTGTGTGTCTGTGTTTTAGGGTCACGCAGGGGTCACAGGCGCCCGCGGAGCGATCGGTCAGCAGGGATCTCCTGTAAGTCTGATGTGTGACCAACACTGCACCTCTGGTCCAAAACTGCTACTGTCCACCTACATAGACAGCAGTCAGTGCTCTGGAAATTCAACTCACAATAGAGTTTGACCTTTGCATGTTATATGGGTTTGATGCATGTCTTTGCATCAGAAATTGCTGTTCTGGTAGGTGGCTTACTAGGATTTAGAACACTGGGTTTTCGTACCAATTTGACGTACCAAAGCTAATGGCTGCAGTTTTTTCTCTGGTTAATTCTGGACACTGGCCACACGTCTCCGGACCAGCAGAACATCACACTGAAGTGTCTGCTTGCATAATGAAGTTAAAGCACAATCTTTTTTTATTTTCTCCCAGGGATCTCCTGGGCGTCCTGGTGAAGCAGGACCCATAGGCGAGAAGGGAGTTCAGGTTTGTGACTAGCGCACTACTTCAAATATTTATGCCGTGTCTTGTTCATATACTGTGAGCTGTTTGTGATGTTGTTTTAATGCATGAAACACCTGGAGCCAGACTTACCAAAATCTTCTCAAGAAATAAGTGAAGAAATTTCTTTAGATTAATTCCACAATTCGTTAGAATGTTTTTAAGTGCAGTGCTTAAAAAAAGTTCTTAAGAACATCTTAATTAACGTCTTAACTGTCTTTTTGTGCTTCCTACTGATCAATCTAAAAATCATAATAAGCGCACAAACTATTTTCATCTTGACCAGTTTTAAGGGCATTTGGCATCGCATATTTTAAATGCACCATGTTTTTGAACAGTTACTTTTTTCTTTTTTTAGTCATGTTTATATTTTGTCATTCATCCGTTGTGTGACTACAGTATGTGGCGCTATCCTAACTTTAATCTTTAATTAGATTATTCTGAAGAATTAGAATTCTTCTTAAGTTTTGTTTTAAAGGGTTAGTTCACCAAAAATGAAAATTAGGTTGTGTTGTACTCACCCTCAAGCCATACTAGGTGTATATGACTTTCTTCTTGTAGATGAATCTAATTGGAGTTATTTTTAAAACTGTCCTGCCACCTCTAAGCTCTCTCATTTCAGTGAGTGAGGGTTTTCATTTAACAGTCCAAAAACACATTAAATAAAGTGCTCGCAAACATAATACAATTTTTCCCTCACGCAGGTTTAATAAAGCCCCCTGTAGCAAATCCATGCATTCTGAAGATAAATATCCATATTTAAAACGTAATAAACCCTATTTTCTCACTTCTGCTGATTGTAGTAAGGGACGATGTTCAGCTGGATGATGTGAGAACCTCTGGAAAATGTAGGAGCTTATTTTGTGGTTCTAACCAATCATAATTAGATTTATTTAAATTTAACAGAGGTCAACGGCAGGTTGTTTCTGCAGCAGAAAAACATGTTGTGTAACAGGGTCAATTCTATATTCTTTTGTCTGCTGGTTTCTTTTTGTAAATCCATCCTGGAAAGCTCCTGTAAACATTCACTGTCACAGATATCTCATTCAGATATCAGCCAATGAACGGTATCAAAAACCAGAGCGAAACACAATCACAGTATTTGGCCACCAAGCGTGACTTTATTACTTTTATTTCCTCTGTTATCCAGAGTTTTAAAGAGTTGTGCACTCAGAGATGCTTGAATAAGAGATGATTGTAGTGCTTTCTTTATCACGCCATAGAAAAAATTATTTTAATTCATTCCAATCATTGTTAGGTAACAGATTTACATAAGTATTTTGAATAAGTGTGTGTGGGGGTTTTAGGGAGTCGCTGGGAAGAAAGGATCCCGAGGTCCTGCTGGAGCTCCAGGTCCTGAGGTGAGTATTTTACACCACATATTTATGTTTGCACAAATCACTGCATAGACCAATCATTGAATATATATATATATATATATATATATATAATACTAATTAAACAAAAACACTCTAAAAGAGGGCCTACATTTCATAAATATGTATCTGTCATATGTTTCAGGGTCCAGTTGGTTTGCCGGGCCCCAGAGGTACAGATGGGTATCTGGGGTCTGATGGGCTTCCTGGTCATCCTGGTTTACCGGGTCTGCCTGGATCCAAAGGACGAACAGTGAGTGTCATTTATTTTAAGTATTAGTAGACTAATTGTGCACTTGCACTTATAATGAGCCTACAATTGCCTACATAGCTCGATTAGCACTCAAGCACAAACATAAAGCTCTCTACAGCATACCACAGAAGTTAAAATGATGAATTTGTGAGGAAAAAAACAGCAAGGAGGCCGCCAGAAAGCGCGTCCTGTTTGATTTCATTATTTTATAAAAGCACAATGTTTTGATGTTATTGTGAGTGCATACAAATAAACAGTGCTTTTACACATCCACACTAAGCGAAAACCTTGTTAAACTTTATATGTACAAGAAATGTAGAAGAAACTGATAATTACAAGAAAATAAGAATGTGCAAACCTGACTTATGGTGTTATTTTAGCATCATTAATACACTATTATTGTTTTTTGAAAAATATTTTTAAGTATTTTTTTCTGTTTTCAATTAATTAATTTACTATTATTATATCAGTATATTACTTATTATTATTATATTAATTCGATTTATATACTACTATAGATTTCTTTTTTATTTTGAAGTAGTTTTTGCTTTCTATCTTTTCTTTTTCATTTAGTCCATATTTTAGTTGTTTAAAGATTTGCATTTAGTTTGGAATATTTTTAGTACTTTAAAAAAATATAAAGAAATTACAAGTGTTTACATTTGGTATATTATATTAGGTTTTTTTGCACTTTAAACTTTTAATTAATACTGGACATTTTGCCTTGGCAACTAATTTTAATAGATTTGTTACATTTTATTACCCTTTTAAAAAAAATTTGTCATGCTAATACTTCAACTTAAACTAGATGAAACTTGTATATGTGCAAGTTTTTTAGTTTATTAGTTATTATTTTTGAGTATTTGTATTGGAGAAATGTTAAATTGCAATATCTCTATCCGCTGTGTTTTTGAATGGTGTGCATTATCTGTATTTTATACAGTTTTGATATCTAAAAATATTCTAGACTTCACAGAATCCTCAAAAAATCAGCACAAATGTGAGTGAAACACTGAACACAAGACAGAAAAGAGGATGTGATATTCTTGATAATGAACAGGAAAGTCATCACTTTCATATGAACGAATGTGGATATAAATATTAGTCTCTTTAGAATAACGTGTGCTAAAGAATGGCTGTTAATCAGATGTTGCTGTAAATCTGGCTGATTTGATGTTGATCTGATCTGATGAATGAGCACTGCTCTGAACTCATTTCTGTGGTCGTTCTCTGCTAAGTGTTCACAGATGATTTGCTGATTCATCTAATTTTGCTGCCATGTCTCTCATTTCTCAGCTCTTTCTTCCCGTACCATGCTGAAATGCTGTACATGACAGCAGACGCCCCATTAGACACAGCTTTAGTGTGTGTGTGTGTGTGTGTGTGTGTGTGTGTGTGTGTGTGTGTGTAAGTCTGTGCTTTTATAACCAACAGCCAAATGAGTGATGCTTTTATAACGAGCTCATTTAAATCAGTCTAACAAGGGAAAACAGTGGGACCAGAGTCATGTTTACTATGCTCTTGAGTTTATTCCGACTGACTTGCAGATGGTAGATTAATAGTGAAGTGCTGAAGAGTCTGAAATAACATGAATGGGCATCTGGGAAAGATGTAGTGATCAAAACAAAAAACACATGAAAACATCTGCTTCATCTGATGCATCCTGGGATGCTTTTAATCTTGTAATGCTTTTTTAATGCGTTTACATTTTGTTGTATTTCATAAGTTTTGGGGATTTTAAAAAATTTAGATTATTTTAGTTTTAGCTATTTTAGTACTTTATCTTAGACTAAATGAAAGTTTTAGTATAAATATTTTTAGTACTTCTGTCTAAATTGTGGCTTTGGCAGCTTCATTAAATTAAATAACAACAATAATAATAATTGAAGAGTTCGTTTGCAAAAACAAATCAAACTGCATTTGGGTTGTTTTGATTAAATAGTAATAATACAAATAACCAAGTTAACTAATGCCGAGTTCAGACTGCACGATTTTCAAAGTAGTCATGTCACAGGTCTTTTCACACTGCGTGACTATGTGGGGTAGTATGCATGTGAGATCGGTGTCAGGGGCTTTCACACTGCATGACGATTAAGCAATTAATCGAATTTCAGGAGGAGCACGCACGAACAATCGCAGCTGCCACCAATCCCCTTATTTCTGATAACCCCACAAATCTCTCCTTCTCCGCGTTCAATAACGCTCACTCCCTATCCTCGGCTTCCGCGTTTTTTGTCTTCCTCCACCTCCCCTTCCGCCACCCGAGCTAAAGCCGACCCTCGCGAAAGGTACCAGACTGGGCTCCGAGCATCTGTTAACCCTAGCCTCCTAGAGGGTTAAACCTCCTAGGGCTCGGAGGCCTCCGGGCTTCCTGCCTGTCCCCCGGAGAGTTCGCCAAACGAGCTATTTTATCGCCGAGGTAGTGGGAACTAGTGAAATGACTTTACGATAGGAAGAATCGCCAACAACTTTGTCTCTCTGCCAAACACACGTGAGAAGTGACATGGAAACAATGCGAGGTCACGTGTGCAAGACCGGAGTTCTCACGTGAGACTGGGATTATTGTTAAAAATTATAGCAAGCAAAATAAGCTTGCCATACAAATTGAATGTGCGCTCATTTGCAAGGAGGATATTTACCTTCTATACCCTCGTAACTCCTCCCCCAACATCCTGCTGCCCTGGATGTTGCTCTCTCATTGGCTGTAGGTAAT
>JAUCMU010000032.1:244169-255937 GCA_032275025.1 Enteromius treurensis | reverse complement strand
TTTGGAGGGAGCTGAAACTCTGTGTTGCTCAGCGACAGCCCCGAAACCTGACAGATCTAGAGAAGATCTGTATGGAGAAGTGTGTGCAAACCTGATGAAGAACTACAGGAACTGTTTGACCTCTGTAATTGTTATCAAAGGTTTCTGTACCAAATATTAAATTTTTTTTGACTCAAGTGATCAAAAACTTATTTGACACAGAAATTGTTAAAAAAATCATACAATGTGATTTCTGGATTATTCTTTTTAGATTCTGTCTCACACAGTGGAAATGCACCTATGCTGAAAATTGTAGACCCCTTCATGATTTCTAAGTAAGAGAACTTGCAAAATAATCGGCCTTAACGTGCTGCGTTAACTCAAGACTCTTATCGCCTGATAAAAAATACCGCTGTTAATCTATTCACAAAGTTGGTTTAGGAGCTGGGTCTATACACAAGCTATGGTGACTTTTACCTTGATATTTTAGTGCGGATGTATACCTAGCTAAATTGCACTGTAGCCCTATTGGGAGGGGACTAGTTTTCTAAAGTACTGTACGTGTGAGCTTCGATTCTTATCACTAGACTTCCATGATCTTCATGTACCATTTCAGATGGGACAACATTGCATGATTCGCACCGCTTAATTCGCATGAATTGTGCCGCAGGATGTCTAATCGCGTCTTTGCATTGACTTTACATGTAAATTACTCGCGCTTAACGCTTGCAATATTCCAGACTGACTGACCTTCATTGCTTAAAGTAATGATGCCCACTCGTTTTTCTTTAGCTAGCTGATTGGTTCTTGCCATAATATGAATTTTAACAGTTGTCCAATAGGGCTGTCGGCTGTGTAGTACCCTGACTTCTGCACAACACAACTGATGGTCCCAACCCCATTGATAAAGTAAGAAATTCCATTAATTAACCCTGATAAGGCACACCTGTGAAGTGAAAACCATTTCAGGTGACTACCTCATGAAGCTCATTAAGAGAATGCTAAGAGTGTGCAAAGCAGTAATCAGAGCAAATGGTGGCTATTTTAAAGAAACTAGAATATAAAAGATGTTTTCAGTTATTTCACCTTTTTTTTATCAAGTATATAACTCCACATGTGTTCATTCATAGTTTTGATGCCCTCAGTGAGAATCTACCATTGTAAGTAAAGAAAACACATGGAATGAGAAGAAAAATTAATGAGAAGGGTTTGATGTCTAGCAGCAATATCATATTTCCTCAGAAAGGCGAACCTGTTTTGAATTAAAAGCTGATTTCCTGTAACCCTGATCGTTTGTCAGCTCAAGGCGTAAACATACAGTTGCCAAAACGCAGAAATGTTGATTATCTAAACACTGAGTTTAAGAAGCTGGACTTCTGACTTCACAGGTCGCATTTGATGTCGGGAAAGTCCAGATGAAGTTCTTACACTTGCTGAGCATCACGGCGACCCAGAGCGTTTTCCTCCACTGCTTCAGTGACCCGGCAACGGTTGCCATGGAGACTCCTCGGGCCCTGCGTTTCCGGGGTTGGAACGGCCAGGTATTTGAGGAAAACTCACTTCTGAGTCCACATGTGGTTCTGGACGACTGTGAGGTGAGAGATAGTTCACACAAAACTGACATACAACAGTTAAATAGTACGCTTTTAGCAGAAACTTTGATGGTCTGTAAGATGCAAGTCAATGGCTACCGGCACTTTCAGATGCCTGACAGCCACTGTTACCCACTGCAGCCCATTTTCCAGAAAACTGATCTAGATGTTTGCCTGTTTTTCTGAACAGATCCGTGATGGCAGCTGGCATCAGTCACGATTCCTCTTTCAAACCCAGGACACTCAGCAGCTTCCCATCGTGGACATTCAAGGTCTCCATCCCTCACGTCCAGGAGACCAGCGGCACGTGGAAGTGGGTCCTGTCTGCTTCCTTTGAAATCACTGAAGGACTTGACATGGTCTTGATCCTCAAATCAGACCAGCGGCGATCTGAGCGATCCCCCTGAAGAACAAGAACTCCAGCCCCAGGATTTCGAGAGGCACAAAGTCTCGGGCGAAGTCCTTGAAGATCGTGCATTCTATCTTGAATCATTACATAAAGTTTCAGACGAAGTTGATCTCGCTAGGAAACTATGAAAAGGCCGACCTGGACTCTTTAGACGGTGCTCTACCTCCTTCACATACAGGTGCTCGCGTTCAGGTGCATCCGACCCCAAATAAACTCTGCGCAAGTCCACGAACGCAAACTCTGTTCGGTGCATCATTATGTTTTGCAATTTGTTTTCTACAATCAGTTTTAAATTAAGGTGAAGGTGCAGTTAGTGCTAAGGAAGTTAGATAAAGTCCCAGTAGTTAATGCGTTAATCCGTTAATATGATTTTTATATGAACACTAGCTATGCTTCCCTTTTCATGTTTTTAAAGGGATTTTGGAGTATTGGATAAAAAGAACACCAATAAGTGCATAACATCTTTTAAAAAATGGGGCATCATAAAAAAACACTTGATGGAAGTGCCAAGATGTGCATAAAATCTTTAACATTTTGATGGAAATGCCAATAAGTGCATGAAATCTTACATAAATCACTTAGGAAAATGCTCAATAAAAAAAGTCAAAAAGTGCATTCAGTTAAAAGAATTATAAAAAATTATTTAATAAAATTATTATTATTAAATCAGATCAAAACACCAAGAAGTGCATAAAATCTGAATATTTTGGGAAAAAAGGAAACTCCAATAAGTGCATGACTTAATAGTATTGGAAATGGAAAAGGCATAAAAATCTTAAAAGAAATTGGGGTTTCACATAAAAATATACTGGATAGAAATGACAAGAAGAACATACAGTCTTACAAAATTAGGTATTACATAAAAAATGATCAAATTAAAAACATTGGGTATCCTACAAAAATGCTGGATGGAAACTACAAGATTCATTTTATCATAAAATGTACAAACAAATCTATTGAGGTGGCTACTTTATTGTTTGATAAAAAGAGAATAGAATAGAATATAAAATAGAATACGCACATGAACAATTGAAACATATTTACAGAAACATTGTATTATTTTATTATTGATACTTTGCGCCAGTTTCCCAGGAAGCAAATTTTTTTTTTAAATGGACATTTGAAGGAATCACTTCGAGCACCTCAGAAAAACAAGCATGCATAATTGTATGTACATCAGTCAGCCGTTTGCCTCGGTGTATTTACGCACAGTATGTTTCTGGCCGCAAGCTGTTTGTTTGTGCTGGCTTTTTCTGTTGTACTTTTGCGTTTGCTCATTTTGATCACAACAAGCCTAATTTATATGAACAGTGTGTTGATAAGTTATGTTACACATCAGCTTAATATACTCTATACGTTAAGGAGAAAGTTTGCTCTTGACCCATAAAGAGATGTCACGAGTACCTCTCATACATGAAATTGAAGAACAAGGATACCTGATGGGATTTCTTTGGGACTGTTATTTGAAACCATTCTGAAATGTTCCCAGTTGATAACAATATGTGAATTTACATGCTTTTCTAAACATCTCATGAGATATTCGTGACATCTCCTTTATATAAAAAGCTGTTTCCATCACTGAATAAAAAAAAATTATGTCCATAATTTTACGTTTATATCTTGCAATTATGATTTTTTTTGTTTGTTTGTTTTAACTGTGTGATAGAAGTTACAATAACTGCAATTCTTTGGTGGAAATGTGCTTCGATAAGATGTCAGTCAACTTTTTCCGTGGTGCTGCCGTATTCAGCGTTAGCAATGAGTTAGTCATTTTTTTATTTTCCTCTTATGTATATTTGGACATTATATGTTTGATTATTTATGTTATCTTTTTATTCCTCAAAAATAACTGTACTCCAATAAATTATATCTCTCAGAGGTCTCTCTGGTCACTCACCATTTAGTTCGAAATCTTATTTATGTCAATTTTGTATTTGTATTTAAACACAAATAGGGAGTATATGTTCTGGCAGATTCAGATCACATGATCACACACAGGAAGTGTAAAAACTGTTAACTTATGATTACAGTATCAAAACTATCACTAAATGTGCATACAGGAACAAAACAAACACAAAAATGTAAATATTTAATATTATGACATTAAATAAAATGTATGATTTAATCCATGTTTTCATGAGTAACTTCATTCTATGAATAAAAATGACTTTTTTGCCATAGTGTCTGTCTACCTATAACCAAGCAAAAAAAAGCACTTGAATCTCTAACTGCTTATTTTTTGCTTAAAAAGTCTTCAAACACCACTGTTCCCTATTTTTTTCCGTTCTTATGCATTTTTCTGCTTAATAACTGAATTTAAGTGTAATAATACATATAAAGGCAAGCTTTAAGATGATTTAGGTCCCACAGACTGTTATCAATTTGTTTATTTACATGGGGAATGAATGGTCTCAAATACCAATAAAGTGGAGTACCCCAAGGATCTGTCTTAGGCCCTCTGCTTATTTCCGTGGGCCTATACATGGTTTTTTTTTACTCTACTTTTTGTGTCTTCAGGGATGTTTACACGACACTGTCAGTATACTGACATAGATACTAACTGAAAAAAGTGAAAACAATATTTATGTTTATAAATATAATTTCCATATATTTCCAATCTGAAGATAACCCTGCTGATAAAAACAATAGAACTCTGCCTAAAACCCAAAAGAAAATGTAATGGATTTAATGGTTATAATATGAGTTTAATGGTGTCTACTGGTATGTGATGGATTCTAGTGGTGGGACGTTAAATCCTTTTGGAAAAGTGCACAAAACACACTACAAAAATACATTTTATAATGGTTTACTGGAAAAAGGTAATGGTTAATAATGGTATTTTAATGAAAAGCATTAGGATTTCTGTGATGGTTTCTATTGGTCTTCTATTTTAGCAGGGTAACAGCTTTCCACGTGGAATTATCCAACAAACATCTACAAACCTAATCAGGAGAGGTAACTGGTTTATTGCCAACTAGTGAAACACTCCATTAATATAATGAGCTGTAGCTCAAAATAAATGTTAGATGTAGATTGTGCATTATGATCGTGATTGTAGATTAATTCACTAACGTATATCTAAAATAGTTTGAGCACTGCAATTAAACCAGTTTGAAAGCCAGTCATCTCAAACAACTTAAGTGTATCATCTCTCAGTGTGTTTTGTACTAAATTATTGGTGTGTGTTTTCTATTTCAGCTCTGCTAGGGCGTTGGTTTGTTTTTTACACATCTGCAACCTGTTCTTACCCAGTGAATGTATTAAATGTACGTTCTTGTGTCGGAGGACTTCAAACTTTTTAGCTCTGCACTCTGCAGTAAACTGTCGTAAAGACAGCGCAGAAGACGGCAGACGCGTGTGTAGCGCAGCACACGTGGTCGGTGTTTTGGGAATCGCGTGAATCCATGTAAACTCTCTCCCGTGTTCATGTGGTGAATATGTTACCTGTTATGGACAACAACGATAAAGCAGATGATGATCGGAGAGGAGTTAAGCGCAAGATGGCTTTGTCCAGGTCAGTTTACAGTAGTCTAAACGTGTTATCAGGGTAAAAGCACAGTGATTTTGTAACATTAGGTCTGTTTACGTGTGTTGTAGCCTAATTCTTCTTGTCTTGTCATATACATTCGTTTATGGAATGTTAAATTCAGCTAAAACATCTCTTTACAGTTATTCATAATGACATGTAACTTTATTCGTAATGCTATTAAAAAAACTGTGTTTATCGTTCGCTAAATTGCATATCTTCATTATAAACTTCTTCAGCTGTGACGTTTGTGCGACTAAAGAGGCCAAATACAGATGTCCGAGCTGCATGAAACACACCTGCAGGTAACACACACACACCCGGATTAACTTTACTCGGGTGTATTGTACGTTATTCATGAAGATGAATTGAATGTTGTTGTCATGAATCAGAGTAGTTATTAATGCTGTGATCAGACCTCTGGTTAAAATTTATCATCTATTATTTAATATTTTAACATCTATGTTAATGTATTTTATGGAATTGCTATATATTATATAGTATTTTATGGAAGGTTTTTGGTTATATAATAAATATGTGTGTGTGTGTGTGTACACTATTTTTCTTTATTATGTTTGAATACATACACATAGTATATATTTAAAAATATTTACATTTATATATTTATATTCATGTAATTTTTGTTATATAGATAAATGTATTTACAATATAAACATAACTTTTTATATAAATACCCATGCATGCATATAAATACCCATACATATTTATTTACACAGAAGTCAACATTCCTGTCCTTAAATCAAAAACAATACCTATTCTTGTCGTAAGACAACTTTGATGAAAGGTTTTGATCCACTTCGAATGCTGACTACTGTCAATTAATTGTTTGACAACACTAATATACATATTATAGATGCATTATTGTTTATAGAAAAGTGATTTAGTATCATGTCTATATATATTATTTGTTATGTAATTATATTTCAATAAATGTATTATACTATAAATGTAATATTAATTTAATATTAAAAAACTTATAAATAAAGTCAAGCAGTTTGTTGATGGCATTTATTTAGTTTTAGTACTGGGGGCCCTTTGAGTTATAATAAGCCTTGACAAATTAATAACAGTACAACTTTCTTTGAGTGTATTTGGTGTTTGTTATGGTTTGGTTTGTGTGTAGTTTGGCCTGCGTCAAGCGGCACAAGACGGTGTCGGGATGCTGTGGTGTTCGGGACAAGACAGCGTTTGTCCCTCTAGCTGAGTTTACTGAAATCAGCCTGCTCAGCGGTGAGTATCTGCTCCGTCTTTACAGTAACAGCTGACTGGACGTGATCACTGAGGTGCTGTCGTGTAGATTACAGGTTTCTGGAGGACACGGCTCGACTGTCACAGCAATCTGACAGAGACGCCACTCTGCTCAGCAGCCGTCGACACCCGAAGGAGGTGAGGGCTGTGAATATCTGTGCCTCATAGAGATGTCAAAACCTGCTGAAACATGGGCTGTTTCTTCCTTTCTTTGAAGGGCATGTGGATGATCAGAAAAGCCAGAGCGGCCAAAGTCACCCTGAAGTTTCTGCCCAAAGTGTTCACCAAACACCGGGAGAACAGCACCTTCCTCAGAAAAGTGTAAGTCTCTGGCTTTATGAGTATTTCTCTTTAGCTTTCATTGATTTGACAGGAAAGAGTCCTAATATCTGGACCACATTCGCATCATATCCGATATAAGTGCTGTCAGATGATTTATCCAGTTCAAAATAAAAGCAAAATGTATCTTTTTTTTTTTTTTTGTAAAGATAAATTCTTATTCTTCTTAGATATTCCCTTAAAAACATATTTTATTTCTTAAGTAGATAAGAAAAAAATTACATTCATTTGAAATAAAAAATTATATTATTTGAATAATAATTATTTTATGAGTTTAATATATACATTACTATCTATTATTTAAAGTTCAGTGTGTGTGTCATGTAGCATTTGTTCTCTTAAGGACATTTTTTTAAAGAAAATTCTAATAATTTAAAAATAATTTCAATAATAATTTACTTTAAAGTTATATTTTAATATCTATTTGATGTATATTAATTTTTAATGCTTTTAACGTTAACATTATTATATATTATTTAATAACTAATTATTAAAATGTGTGCATCAGCATGTAGTCATCTACATTTTATAAAATAGCTATTTTAATGACTAATTTAATCATTTAAAAATAATGCATAATTTAGTATTTGGATATTATATACATTTTTGCAGAATACTTATCAGTTAAATGAAAAATATCAAATCGTATTAATCATGTTAAGCAGTAATAATCATAAGCACGCATGCTATTTTCATTGTAATTGTCTTGAAGAGATTTTCAGCAAAAAAATAAGAACATTCTTAAGAAATGTTTTTGGAAATACAAAATATTTTTAATTGTATTTTTAATTTAGAAAATAAAAATAAAACATTTACATTTTTATTTATGTCTTTATCTCTGTTTCAATTTTTTTAATTTAATAAAATATATATTTATGTTTTATTATTATTATAATTTTTCATGAAACTCATGTCTCATGAATCAGGCATTAAGGAAAAAAACATGCTGTTTTGTCCCGGTTGTCTGTAGTTTTGCTCTTAGCCACATGGTGGCGCTCTTGCTAAGTGCAGTCAGTGCAGTGATGTTGATGGTTTGTTGAGGGTTTTCGTCTCAGCTGATGATAAATGACTTCTGTGGTCCTGCTGACCCACCCTGACCGCTTCTGCTGCAGCTCAATGGGATTCTGTTATTTAATTCGTGTTTTCAGTGTGACGGCAGAGAGCTGGCAGAACAGTCTGTCAGACTGCAGGATCCTGGACCGTTCATAATTACTCTCTGTTCTCTTTTAATAAGCGCAATTAATGTCATTGAAAAGGAGAAGGCGGTTAACTGAACACGTCTTTCTTTGTGACATCACCGCATTCCATATATGGAGGCAGAGTAGACATTGGTGATTGGATGGCAGCGTTGCTGGGTAGCTTGTGATTGGCTGTAGTGAGCCAGGGCATTGGTAGTTGGCTGAAGGCTTGTGATTGGTCGAGTGAGTTCCAAGAGCACTGTGATTGGCTGAATGGGTGAGTGGCTGTAATCATTAAACATCATAAAATAAAAAAACACTTCTTTTAATTAGAAGTATACTATTAAAATACATGCCAATCTCAGCTGTATTTATTGGCATTGTATTTAGTAATATTTGGATATTGATGTTTAAAGTCAAGTCACCTTGATTTATATAGTGCTTTTTAAGCAATACATATTGTGCCAAAGCAGTTTTACAGTAATAAATAGGAAAATAGTGTGTCAGTAATATAAAAGGAAAATAGTAAACACTCGATGTTCAGTTAAAGGCAGTTTATGTCATCATCCAGCTCAGTTCAGTTCAAATAGCAGAAGTGGCATTTGCATTAAAAATGTTATTATTTGTTGTAACCCCTGATCGGGTTAATATTGACAATAGATAATAAGGGAATCGTGAATCATCAACAATTCTGTATTATAATTATTAGTTATTTTTAGCATTAAGCTCCTGTAATAAAGAATAATCAGAGGAACATTAGTTCTGCTGGAAAAACCTTCTGTTTCCACATGTCAATGTCAGGCTCATGCTGTACAAATCATGCAGAAATTAGGAATCACTATATTGTTGACGTCATATTTCATTTTTATAATTAGTTAAAGTAGTTGTTTTGGGACAAGTACCATTTTTGTTATCTGTCCATCTGGAAACAAGGTTGTGGTTTAAGTGACATCAAGTGTTTTATTTCTCTGAACTCTGAAAAAGGGTGGGATCTTCCATCTGTTGGTTGCTGATTGGTTGACAACAGATTTGAATGCAAGCTTGCATTCGAGTATACGAAAGGGGCGGGTTTTAAGCAAGAAAAATGATTGGTGAAATGTGAAGTACATCACTACATAAAGTAGTCTTAATGTGTGCGTTCAACATAATGCGGCGCCGCAAGAAATGGGCTGCCGCCCTAAGTCAAAAATCCATTCTGGTAAGATCATTTGTCCGACTTTGATCGGCGCTGTAGCTGCATTTCGATCACATGTGCCATCAAAGTACTATGAGAGCAAAACGAGAGCAGTCGCACAGGTCAGGCGCTGCAGTTGCTCAAAATCGGCTGCGAAAGCCTTGATGACGTCACACTTTATTCTCATTGGTCAGATTATGTGACGACAAGCACGATGTGTGCTGCGTGTTTCTTCTTAAAAATTCCTGTATGAACTCAATCTTTATATCGAATATCTGATATTCAAACAAAACATTAATGATGAAAATGAAGATTAGGCGTTATGGTAAATATTTATTGATATTGTATAAGAATAAAAAACTGGTCGACCAGAGGCAGTTTTTTTAATGGATGTTGTGAGAGGCTTCCCTACACTGAATAAACTGCTTATATTTGAAAAATGTCCTACAGCTAACTACAAAACAAAGATACATGTATTAAACGTCATATAGCATTACATAAAAGTCACCACGGAAACCCGTCTCTTTACTCTTCCCCCGACTGCAAGGGGCTGCTCTCGCTAGCCGGCGGCAGGCTAGTGTAGTGCATCTCGAACACTCGAACTGCTTCACATGAGTCGTTTACCAATCACTTAGATGGTAATGCATGCAAAATACACAGAAGTACAACAATTACCATACGGTGTTGGGCAGTGCTCAAAATGGTATTAAGCACTGAATTTCCCATTGATTGTGTTCAATTAAATTACAGCATGACTTTAAACGGTAAGTAATTCAGACGTGGATTTATACGTCCCCCTGAGAAACCATTACTATCCGAATAGGGCTTAAATAATGCAATACTGTAGTGTAGTAACTTTCCCCTAAACTGTTCATGATCTTCATCTCGGTGGGATTTCTCAGGCGCTTCTTAATTATGGTTAATAAAAAAGCGCACAACATGATCCTGTAACGAGTAAAGTATGACGACAATGGCAGCAGCTCTCTTTCCTTCTGTTTAAAATGATGTGTTCTTTTTTTTTTTTTTTTTGAACACATCTTTACCCAACTAAGGATTTGAAACACATCTGTTCTCTCTTCACCTCCAGTGATCGAGGAAGCATCTGCATGATGAACAAGTCTCTGTCAGATTCAAGAGTCGTCTGCGCTCTGGAGGTCAGGAGAGAATATGAGCTCTTTCCAGCCGTGGCCTGCTCTCTCTGCTTCGCTCTGGGCATCATTTACTGTTTCTGCGGTGAGGCTGAGCCTCTGATGGAGGTTTACATACAAACGCTGAACTGTTTCAGCCCAGTAGTTGTTCTTGTGTACACAATAAAAAACTATATTAACTATAACTTAAGCTGTTGCAGGTTGTATTTTAACATTTTTTGCCTTTGTCTGTGTTTTTTTGGTGTATGTTACACTTCTTTCTTTTGAGGGAATGAGGCAAGTAGGGCTGCAGCAAATCCATTAATTGGATTAAATTGATATTTCTTAGATTATTCAGATAAAAGACACATGTTTTATGTTTTGTAACCCATGAGCAAACATAAGTCTATCAAATAAAATATAGTGATTATGTCTATGTTATATATGAAGAGTTAAGGCTAACTTATTCACTGGTATTAAAGCGCTTTATAGGCTTGTGACATGAACTTAAGCTGTGATGTGGCTCATACACAATCATGTCTTCAGTAGTAGTTATACAAGGAAACCCAGAACAATAAGAAGTGTGTGAGATGCAGTGCTATTTAAAACATGATTAAATCCTATTGTTTAAACAGATGCACCTTGTCCTGAACAAACAGCCTTAAATCTGTGTGCTGGTCCTCTAAATAAAGCTCTATTGTTAGTCAGGAAGGACATCCAGAAATATCCGACAGTACACAGTCCAGACTGACTTACCTGCTGCGGTTGTGTAAAAGATCTTCCTGTTTTCTGACATAGAACGGACTAGAAACACTGGGCAGTACATAACTGACTACTAACCACTTACTTAAAAATCTTTATTCTCCCATCCACAGATTAAGGCCTTAAACGGTTTAAAATCACAGCAGAAAATCTCAAGTTCAAATATGTAAACATCTTTAAATCAAAACAGATTTACTGGAGATGCAAAATAAAGGCATGAGAAATTAAACCAAATTGAGTTAAAATTTAAAGCAAGAACAAATATCTGCCAGTTGGGAATAAAAATGAGTTGGATATTTCTTAGTTCACTTGTAGGTGTTTGTGTTTTAAATCTAAATTAAAGGTGCCATAGAATGCATTGAGAGAATATTTTAAATTGTTCTCTGATATGTACATAGAAGGTATGTAGCTTA
>JAUCMU010000032.1:200681-227720 GCA_032275025.1 Enteromius treurensis | reverse complement strand
ATTTATTGATTTTTTTGATTTTTTTATACCTCCCTTTTGACTAGATGTTTTTTTGTATATAAATTCATTACGTCATGCTATGTATTGAATATCATCAGTAGTTAGGCTTTTCCTCTGACTTTGTTGATGGTGTTTTTGGCAGGTATCTGGAGCTGGATCTGAAGAAGAGTCTGCAGGAAAACCTGAGGCACAAGACCATCGTAGAATACCCAGAAATCTTTGTGGTTCTGAAGGAGCACAGTCAAGAGTACCTTGCTCGCATACCGGGTACAAAACAGTCACACACTGTCCCAACATCTCTAAACACACACTAATACTGAACACAAACACACCTGACACCTGTTCCATCACAAAATTACATTGAGGAATAATTTTCATGACAATTAAGCATATTTAATCGTTTTTTGTTTTCTAAATATTTTACTAGAAAATTGTAGCAATATGTTATTACTAAGCATATTTACCTTTTTATAAGTGAAATGTTTTAGCAATTGCTAAAATTAATGAATTTATTCTTTCATTTATTCATTCATCCAGTGTTAAGTGTACCTAAATAGTAATTTATAATTATGAATAATTCTTATTTTACTTTATTAAACTTTGCTGAAATTTTAATTATTTATTAAAATTCTCAATGATGATCATTACTGTAATATTTTATGTTTATTAAATTAAAAATAAAACATTTGTCAATGCAAAATAAAGAAATAAATATAAGTAGAAATAAAAAGTAGTTTCTTTGCAGCGATGGGATGAAGCGAGTTCTCGTCAGTTTTTGTGAGCTCTGAACCAGTGTTCTCTGACTGTACTGACTCTGACCAAACATCCACAGAAAGAGCCCAGTCTTCCTACACATATGAGTTATGTAAGGCTATGAGCTCTGATAAAGACTCTCGCGCAGCGCAAATCACCTCAGCTCGCTGTGTTTGTAATGTTAAGGATTGTAAAGATCTTTATGGAGAAAGCAGAGGCCCTTCTCACACACACACACACACACACACACACTTGAATGCAGAACATGTGTGCTGCTCCTTCTGCTCGTTGCATAACATGCATCGGAGCCAGACAGCGGGAGTCTAACCTCACTCAAACACACCTTATATATATATATTTACCCCAGCACACACTGTTATGAATCACTGTTCAATTGTATTTCTATAATTTTTACATTTTTTTCCCTCTTCCTAGAGCATCCCAGTGCTGTCCGATGCGTTGCACCTGTGAACATCAGCAGAACTTCAAGTTCCCCGGCTGAACCACGATCAGAAGCTCTTGTGCATGGGGTGAAGAGGTCAAAAGTCTCAGTGGACGATGACCTGGAGGACGGAGAGATCCGAAGCGAAGAAGAGGATGGAAGCACTGAAGACGATGCTGGAGTTAAGAATGACACTGAGAAGGAGATACCTGTAATGCATGATGAAGAGGATGGTGACATTGAAGAAGAAGAGCTTCAGGAAAACCCGAATCTAGAGATGGAGATGAAGAACTGTCCTCCTCATAACAGTGTTCAGGATGCTCACGTGGATGATGGAAACCCAGACAAAGAGGATTCAGTGATCATCACCAGCAAAACTGAAAAAATGATGATGATTTCTCAAGGTCCTGAAGAAGCTGACAACACTGAGACTTTCACTGATGATGGTAGAAGTCTATGTGAAGATGATAAGGTTGATATTTCACCTCAAGGATGTTATAAAAACATCAGTGCTGGACTTCCAAAAGATGATAGTGTTTAAGAGAAAAATGGCGATAATGGAGAGAACACTGATGTTTATTCCAGTGCAAGTGAAGATCAGGCTAATACGTGATAGCAAAGGAGCCAAAAGTCCTGATGTTGATACAATGTTATCCAGCAGACCCAATCCAGTGCCTGATAACCAGACAATAGCAGATAAGGCTTGAGATTAAGAAAGTAGCAGTAATGGTTGCGAGGCGACTGATGTGTTTTGAACTCTGATAAGTGATATCAGACGTCATTGTGTTCATGGAGACGGATAAATGCTAAACATTCCTCATAGAGCTCACGCTGGTATTTACTGCAGAAAATGAGTTGCAAATGTTATAGTTATGAAATCAAGATCATGTTTACTGTGAAAATTGTTGATCTGTGCTTTCATCAAGTGCCTTACAGGTGCATCAGAAGGTTTACTTTGGATTGACAGAGTTATGGCATCGTCCTTTTATTTATGTGACAGTATTTTTATGCCACGTTCCTTTTTAATAAACTTCTGAATCTGTTGTGAGTGATGCTAGTTAAGAGTCTTTTCTTTGTGATTCTTGCACACACAAAGGAATCGTTTAGCCCCAAAATTAGTTGCTAAAAGATCCTCTGCAGTGAATGGGTGTCGTCAGAATGAGAGTCCAAACAGCTGATAAAAACAACGCAATAACCCACAGCACTCCAGTCCATCAGTTACCATCTGGAGAAGATAAAAGATGCATATCTGTAAGAGACAAATCCATCGGTAAGGTGTTTTTAACTCAACTCCGAGTTCTTAATCCATAGTAGTGCTTTCCCCAGTGGATAAGAAGTCTGGTCTGAATCATGTGAGAAATCTGCACAGATCAAGCAGCTGTGACATTTTTCCAAATCTGAAAAAGAAATGTTTAGTTTCGCCTGAAGTACTACTCCATCATTTTTTAGTGTTTATATCTGCTGGGATCCTGGCTGTGATTAAATACTTGCCCATTGGATACAGTATGAACTTAAACTATTATACTAAGCTGTTGTATATTATACACTTACAGTATGTTAGAAACAGAATGGGTAAAAATAACAACACTGAGGTCTCAGTGTTTACCTTTCCAGTTAATTCACTCCTGTGTGGAGGGTAACTTATGAAATTTTGGTAATGTACTTCCACCAAACTATGAGTTATTTTATTTCAGTTAGGGTGCAAAGGCAACATTTCAAGTTTTTCATTTAGTTTTAGTTTACTTTAACAACACAGACGTGATTTTCTCCCAAGGTATCGATTGAATTAAAGTGTCTCACAAACGAGGGACTGATGACGTCATCTGAAAAGTAAAGTCATTTCAGAGGCGGAGCATAATGATTTTTTTTTTCTTCCGCCACAGAATAATGTACACTGATGAATCATTCAAAGGCTACTTTTTTTTCCCTTTACGTTGACTGTAATAGGTTTGTTAATGTATTTGAGGGCAAGAGCTGGTTTCAAGTGTTTCCTAAACTCCAGCACAATGTGTGTTTGCACCGGATGTGTATTTTTAGGGCATTAAGATTGTATTCTGCCAATCAGGGGCGAGATGAAGCTGTTTTACTCTAAAACATCACGCAAACAGGAAGTACAGCACAGGAGTGCTGCTCTGATAAGTAAGTTCTGACTACTGGCCAGTTTTTTCTCTCTCTCTCTCTCTCTCTCTCTCTCTCTCTCAGTCTCTCAGTCTCGAGCCAGCCAGAAGGAGACATATACCCTCTTGAAATAATAAGAGGGAAGGTCCCCAGTATTTAGGAATAAACAAATTGTTAAGAGGATGACAATATGTTTAAAAGTTGCATTTTTGGGCCGCTCTGCCTGACAGCTGTCGTCAGTGTCAAAATAATGACCAATCAAATCAAAGTAGGCGGAGTTTTCTGAGCGCGCGAATTCCAGCGGGAAGAGTACTACTTACCGTTGACCCTTAAAAGAGACTAGAGCAGGGTAAGAAGTAGCTAAACTATTTTTTAACACTTTTTTACGATAGAAATGTGAAACTAACAACAGTAACATCCAGATGATGCACATTACTCTAGGCCTACTTTTTTTCGCAAACATGGCCATTTTGAATTGAAAATATGATATTTGTTCGTAAGTAAACTGAACTTAACTCATATTCGGCATACAAATGGGAGTGAATGTGTAAAATTTTGTATTATTTGTAAGCAGTTTAAAATGTTACCCAGCTTCATCGTTCTGGTTAACTGACCTGCTACATCTGATTTAGCAGACAGATGAACCTCGGTGACAGACGGGCCACATTTTGTTTTCTAGTACACTGGGTCCTAAAAAGTGTTCTGTTTTAACTCAGACCAGATATTTGTGTTGTTTTAGCGTAACCTTAGCATTTCTCTGCTTAGAACTTAGCATTTGCCAGCAGAACTCTAAGATCTTGACCTTTCTTTCTTTGCAAAGAATCTCAAACAAATGCGGCTTGTGTGAAGGTCTGGGAAACTCAAGCGAACTTTGAGAGGTTTGTTTTTGTTGTTAATGTTGTTTCAGAATCAACTTGATTTACTTTCTTACATATGTGGCTTGGACATGGCAATACGTGTAATTTTATTTTGACAAGACACTATTGGTGACTCCACATAGTCACTGCACGCGGCAAGACCGGTGCCTGCTGGGAAAGTTTTATGCTGCCTCCGAAATCGCATGCAGCTTATGTAGGTACTACATTTAAAATTTAACGTACTACCCGACGGTTAAACAGTACGTTCTATATAGTATGAATGTGGGTAGTATGAATGGAATTCGGACGTACTACATCCGCCATACTGATGTTGTCATGCATCGTCACAACAGCACGAGAATTTAAACTTTCAGTAAGTCATCTGTTTATTTAGATTTAGTGTTAAAAAAGTGTATTTTAATCACAATAAACAACGTTTATTGGGGTGCTTACACTTAAAATGAGCCGTGTCTCAACTTTCCGCCATTTTTCGAATATGACGTCTCCTCTCCCGGAGCCTCATGAGATAGGAAAGTGTCCATGGTACTACAGAATTCGGCCCGAAGCAGTAGGTCATCCAGGTAGTTCTCGCCAACTGAATTTCGAATACCATGAATATAGACATACTACTCGCCTCGCATACTGTTTTTCGCATACTATATAGTAGGGAAGTAAGCGATTTCACACGCAGCATTAGTCTTAATGGTTATAAGAGGTCTTCTAAATAGGGATGCTCCAAAAAGTACATTTTTAGGCCAAAACCAAACAAAATGAATCTGGCCGAATACTGAACACAGTGTTTGTGTGTGTGTCACATGGACTGTTTTATCGATGTCCTTGCTATGTTTTTTGGCCTGGGAACATTTCAGTCACATTGCTGTCTAAGGAGGGTCAGAAAGCTCTGGTTTCGTGGTATGGATGTGTGAAGGAACGACATGAGGGTGAGTAATTAACGACAGAATTAGCATTTTTCGGTTGACCTCACCCTTTAATGTCCTATTTTATAACTATAAACACAAATTTGTTACCAACAAGCCAACCATTTGGATTTCAGCTGTTTCAGTCATTTTATGTGCATCAAACTTTTTTTTGTCAAATTTGGCAGTTCCTGTGGTGGTTACAAGCATTTGTAAGTAATCTCATGTCACTGTGGAGTTAAATCCATGTGTTTTCTGTTCATGGAGTTAAAGAAAAGACCCAGGGACCATCTTAACCTGGCTCTCGAATGCTTTTCCACAGACACTAACGGCGCTAACGCTTTCTTTCCCCATCAAAGAGTGCTTTGTTTAAGCAGATAAACAGAAGTTTATGCCTCCTCGGACTTGCCGCTGACGCCTTCTCTGGAGTGCAGACTGATTTTCGTTAAGTTCATCATTAGCGCTTATGTAACACTGTCTGCGGCATGTCGTCATTGCTTATATCCAGCGCCTGTATGTGATGAGGTGTCTGTCATGGCTAGTTAAGCACTCTAATAGTAACTGTTCCCCATCCTATGCTTTTGGCAGCACACCTCACACACCCGTTTACATCACTACATGAGTGTGGGTGTCTCATTCAAGCTTTTCATCATTTTACACGTTTTCTTTCTAGCATGTTCCCGAAGCAGTGAACACATGGATATGCAATTTCCCAAATCGTATGTCTTGTTGAGCAGATGTGTGCTCTTACTTTATGTGATCAGACATACCATTTTGACCTGCTGGGCCATATAACAGATGACAAAAATTCCCACAGATGCACATTAAAGTAGGGACCCGAGCCAAATCTAGATATCAGGGGCTAGTGAGCAACACCCTAGCCACCTCCTAGTAACACACTAAAAACTAATCAAAACACCATAGCAACCACAAAGCAGTCCTTGGATAATATTGTGTCTTGGCAGTTAGTTTTTGCACTCATAGTACCTTTAGAAAATATACAAATGTAGTTGATATTTAGCGAACCAATGCTTTACAAGAAAGGTTTTGCAGTTGGCTCATACTCTTTTGGAAATATTTCAAGACTTAAAAAGAGAGTCCACCAAAAATGAGCATTCCGCTATGTTAAATTCACCCTTATTTCGATCAAAACCTGCATTTCTTCTGCAAAACATACATTTTCTGGTCCAGTGTTGTTTGGACCTCAGCATTCTTCAAAATGCCTTTTGTGTTAGCAGGAGACCACATAATAAGTTTCATTTTTATGTGGTCTGTCACTTTAAAAGATAACAGCAGCTCTGTATTTGTCCACTAGGGGTCATCAGTTAGATGACGGACAGGTAAAACATAAATGAGGACTATCACTGAAGAGGACTACAGACCTCAGGACTGAAAAACGATGCATACAAGTATTAACCTTAAAACCCAATCTGTCAAAACTGCATGCAGGTTTGTGCAAACTGTTTGTTTCGTTCCTATCAAATGTCCTAATTTAAAAAAAAAAAAAGCATAGCAAAATGCTCTGCATTTATAATGCTTAGTGGAAAACCATTAAAATGACTTCGCAGTTTTAATTTCATGTCTATTTCAGTGTTATCTGTGTTGCCATTTTATTTCCTTTTTTAGAAGCTAAACTGCTGCAGGTTTTGTCTGCACCCTCATATCACAAGGAAACATCTGGATCGCGTGTCCTACTTCGTTACAAACTGCTTTTCCAGCTTTTTGTCTTAAAGGCCTTCGTGGTGTGATATAACCATCCATTTGTGTTCCCATCATCCGTTGGGATGTCATAAAGCTGAACTTGCTCTAGGGCAGCATCTCTGTTCTTTCAAAAGTGGCATATTTTTAGCAGGATGGCCCAAACCGAACAAGCTGCTTCCAAATATTTTCCAACATCTGCCGACCATCAGCGCGTCTGCATTCCTCAGCTGGATTTCCTTCACCTGGATCAAACCTCACTGGAGATATATCATTCCAGCTGAAGGAGGGGTCAGAGACAGGGAAGATGGACAGATGCGCTGCAGATCTGGTCTTCATAATGCGTGACTATGGAGCTAAAGGTCTCCGATCGAAGATAAGATCGATATTCATTAAACCCAAGTGCGGGCGTCTTGCCTATGCTTCAAGTTGTCTAACAAATTGAACCATTACGCCTCATAAAGACCTCCTCGCCTCCCCTGTGATTCCTGATGTTTACGTTCTGTGCTTTATGCTTTGAAAACTCCTGTAAACACCGACTGGAGCTCAGTTTGGAAAAGCACTTAAGATTCCGGGCACAGCTCCATGCTCTCTGTTATTGCTGGGTCTCTTTAATTGTTTTCTTGAAGGAACTAAATGAACGAGTGGCTCAGGTTTTATTGTAGGAAGCGAGTCAAGGCTTATGGTTCCCCAATAGCATTCCATTCAACAGAGAGAAGCGAGAGAGGGAGGGAAACTTCCAGAACTGCTGTTATACAATCAGCCCTTAATTCTTAGTGTAGAAAGATTGATTCTCATGAATGACCTGTGCTTTTCAGCACTGTTGTCAACATTCAAGAACACAACACAAGTGGATTAGTTCATAAATAAATCTTTTATTTTGTAACATATAAAATTTAATATTAGATAATTTTTACACTTTATTCCAGTATGACATTGTTCAAATAAAAGCGCTACATTTGCGATAAATAATATTAATAATAACAATAATAAAACATTCATTCAACCTTTAAAGTCTGTTGTTAATCATGTTGTGGAGTTGGATTTCTCTAGCTGCCAAACAATGAGGATGCGTTCACCCGCATTAGGAGGGAGTGTTACGTAGACAAACTCAACCTTGACCAGGTTCATAGTCTACAAGTTGTATGTTCTGCATGTGCATATCTACAAATGGGAATATACACACATACAAGTCTACAGTTTGGGTCATGTTTTGTATTTAGACATCAAGATATACATCAGGATTTGTAATATTAACAATTGCATCTTTACATCTTTACAGGTTGCTCCATAACGAAGCTATAAAACGTAGCGCTCCATTGTGGAGCGAGCCTTTTTTCGAAACGCTGATGCGGCCTCAGCAAACAGTGCACTTCAAAGTCCCCATAATGTAAGTTCGTAATTCCGTGGGAATCTAGTTACAACAGGAGATGGTAG
Organism: Enteromius treurensis; assembly: GCA_032275025.1. Classification (NCBI taxonomy): domain Eukaryota; kingdom Metazoa; phylum Chordata; class Actinopteri; order Cypriniformes; family Cyprinidae; genus Enteromius; species Enteromius treurensis. The sequence continues at coordinate 219,498 of JAUCMU010000032.1, read as the reverse complement.
TTGATTGGCCGGCGGACGGGCCCCCCGATTGCGTAGCTGGGCTGCCATTGGTCGTCGCTCGTGACGCGCTCCCGGTCACGCAAGGGTCGAGGCGGGATTCCCTGGATGGTGCTCAGTCTCTAAACTTGTGGATGTCATTGAAGAGTCTGTAGAAGGGGTAGGTGGCGTCGTTGCCGTGGGCGCAGTTGTAGGTGCACTTGCAGGACTCGATCATCATGACATTCTTGTTAAAGGTCTCGCCGTCCTCGCAGCGGAACTTGACGCGGATGGTGCGGGTCTGCTGCGGGCTGCAGCAGCGGCCATCCACGCAGGAGCCACAGTACCTGGGGCGGTACTTCTTCATGCTGGAGCATCCGGCGTAGGTGAACTTCACAGGCTGCATGGACTTCTTGGTCCGGTTGCATTTTTTTCCCTTCTGTTGAGAGTGCACAAGATAAGTCAGATGCATGCAAATAACAAGACGCAATGCATTTGTTTTGGCAGGGATGTTGCATACCTTGAGGCTGGTGTATAGTGATTGGCTGCATGGACGAACTTTGCAGATCCTGCTCTCTTTAACCAACTTGCATTCTCTGTTGTCATTGGTAATCCTGGTGGAGATTCCAGTGCCACATGTCTTGGTGCAATGGGACCAGGGTGTGGTCTGCACGATGCACTTCTCAATCTGGCGGGATTCCGGCTGCGATCGGAATGCTGTGAACAAACAAAGTGCTATTTAAAACTCTGCTTGTATACAGATCACACATGCATGCTAAGCCAAAGCATCTTTGATCTTACCAGGCAAGGATTTGAGTCCGGCCTTCACAATGGAGATGAGCTCGTTCGTTTTGGTGAGGTCGCTCTCTGTGTCGTCGACCGTCGGATCGTTGCCAAACAGCTTGTCGATGGTTTCCTTAGTCTTGCCATCATCACAGACCCATTCCTCACAGCACTGGCCTGGCACTTTGACCAGCCTGGGGTTGGCACAGCCCAGCGTGGGCAGGGAGAGCTCTTGTGGGCAAAGCGGAATGCAGCCCACTGCCCCATCGATGCAAGTGCACTGGTGCTTGCAGTTGGGCTGGAAGCTCTCTCCATTCTGGTAGATCCTGCTGTTGTACTCGCATGGTCTGCCCTCAGACTTGGCTGTAAGAGAAAACGAAAGGTGTATTTTAATCTAACTGTGCACAGAGCTTTGAGCATTCCAATGCAATTTCCCCTTCCTCTAAGACTTCCCTCTTCCAATCCACACATGCTTTCCATTCGGTGTCTTTTACAAAGTAATGAGAAACATACCTCGGCAGATGCCTCTGGTGGCCCCATGGATGGCCCCGAAGTTGCACTCCAGCCCTTTGGTGTGGTCGCACGGCTCTGTCTTGCTGCAGTCTTCGTTCAGCTGTCTGGCACACACTTTGCAGCAGCCGCAGCCGTCTGAGACCAGACTGACTCCAGGCATGCATTTGGGAGGCTCTGGCGGGCATGAGCATGTCCCTGGGCAGCTGGAGAAGACCTGAGCAGAAAAACCAGGAAACTTTAATGACTTTCAAGTCACTTTATAACAAAGAGAAAACTAAATTTAAAAGTTTAAGAAAAAGCTTGTGAAAGTAAGACTAATACACAGAACAGTGTTCAAACTAGAGAAACGTCTGTGCATTCAAAAACTATCCCTCCAATGTAAACGCCCCCTAAATGATCAATATGTTCATAAGTATACTTTGGTTTGTTTCTTGAAATAAGTTCCAAGTCATCGCACACAACGTCTATAAATAAGCATACGGGTAATAAAGTAACTTACCACATTAAAGTGTGCAATAAGGATGACGATAACAGCGCAAGCAAACATCTCGGCTTCTCTGTGTACTGTAGATTGTTGAATCAAACGAACAATTCCTCGGCTTAAGTCCTCGTTTGCGCGTTGCGCTGACTCTCACAGATGCGTTGCTTTCTCGCTTTGTTTTCGTGCGTCTGAAGGCGCAGCGCTCTGAGAGTGAAGACGCGCTCAGCTCCTCTTTTATAATGCAGTGGGGCCCTGACGTCACCATCGCTGAACTGTTCCGAAGCTATGCGAGGAATGTTTCTTGGCGCGTTTTCCATCCGAGCTAAGCACCACCCTGTCTTACTTTCTTTTTTTCTGCCTTAAATGAATTTTCCCCTCTCACTGAACACATTTTTTTTTACTGTTTCCCCTCTCTATATTTCTCTCTCTCCCTCTGCTTTCCACGTTTCCTATTTGCGTTTGCATAAAGTTACTATTTTAATTCTTGAAACCATAACTATTTATCTAGTCTATATAAAATGTCCTAATAACATATTCCACCGTGTAAAGCTTTTACGTTGTAATTTTAATATAATTATATGTTAATATTTTAATTAATCATAATTAATGACATTATTTTATGTCGATGTACTATCCGAGTCAGATAACGATCAAACGTCTGTTGCTATAGTTATTCCGAACCTGAATGATATATAGTCGCGTTCGATTATTTAACGCGTTCTCACAATAAAGTTGAAAACACTGTTTTGCTCAAATCATTTGCTTATTTTGACCAATATAAGTTTAAGTATTATTTCACCGACATAATGCTTACTAACTACTTTGTTTTGGGTAACGTCACGTCAAAGATTAGCGTTATGACTCGCAATTGAAATATGTTGTGCCCCCCAGGGGTCTATTATTGGCGTTATGTGAGTTCATTCCGAGCGCGTCAACCATAAATTATTCCACAGGATGCGCGCGTTCGCTCATCCAGATCAGCTTATGCGCTTTGGAGAATTTGATCCGTTTTTTAAAAAAAAAACCTCAAACTTAGTGTTAGAACTGTTAGAAAACCCTTTGTGTCACCGTGCACCTTAAATGCAGTATTCTATGCGCATTTAGAAACTTTACGGCTTCTATTTTTGGCTCGGCTCGTTTCTCTCTCTTGACTCAACAGCTCTAAGCGATTCCAGATGTGGAGCTGATTCCAGACGTAACAATATTACCATATTTGGTCTGGGCAGTAGCCTGCATTATTAACATTTCTGCTGGAGTTATCCAACCACAAAGCATTCCTGACAGCTTAAAGGATCCCTAAATACGCTCTCCATGGACGAATTCCTCCAGCTAATTTAATATTCATGCAGTTTGTCCATCACCTAGTGAAAGAAAAAAATGCAACCCGCATCCAGTTTTCCATACTAGATGTTTTTGAAAAAAGAAAAAAGCAGACTGTTTTTGTCTGAGATTCCAAATAAGTGGCATTCCACCGAAATTCAGCGATTAGAAGTCCTTGGATACACCAAACAGACTGTGAGAGTAAGGGAATGTACAATATTGTCCTGACAGCACTGAATAGTTCTTTCCACAGACTCGCAGAGAGCAGTCTGGACACTGAGATGTCCTGAAGAAGAACGTTTGCCACCTGGATTGAGGACTTTTGGAGATGTCATATCTCAGGTTTGTTTTTATTTGACATCTTTATGGACTGTTTGTGTGTAGCTACAGTATTCTTTAGCCTGGTTTGCATGTGTACAATCAGCATATCATGACGGCACTGGAAGTTTTCTTCTGATCAGTCAGGTTACTGGTGTATAAAGATATTTCGGATCTGTTCTCTGAGATCCTGAGCTGTTGGGTTCTGAAACTCTGTGGGTAAACTGGTTTCGGTTTATTTTTCCCATATTGCAACACTAGATGGTGATGTGCTGTACTGTGTCACTGTAGTAAAGATGATCTGTAGTCTTTAGCATGACTTGATGATGTGATTTTATTATAATAAACATCAATGGCCAATAAATAATGGCATTTATTCATGCTAATTTTTGAATTCCGTCATTTTGAATTAGTAGTGCTGCAAAATCTACTTCAGACTTGTGTTTTGGAACATATTAGCTGGGTCTTTGGCTTGTACTGTAGACCATCTTGGACCATCAAAGCTGGTTTGCATTGAAATGATGCTGTGTTTTGCTCAGGAATTACCAAGCAGAAACCACTTAGCATGTTCCAAACTCTGCTAGCAGTTTAAGACATCTTGCCTAACAGCTGATGATGTGTAGACCTGCCATATTTGTTCATGGACATGTAAGTGTCTGAGCCAATCACCTGGGGTGTGGATGATGAAAAATGACATCATGCTAATGCAGACTGGCTGATGGCACCACAAGAATGCAAGCATTCCCAAACCCTTCACCGGTGACTATCCTGAGCTGTGACAGCAAATAATTCTGCTCTGCCAGAATACATAACTGTCATTAGTCAAAGACGCTTTTATAGTCAAACTGATTTACCAGTATCTAATCAGACATTTGAGTTTAAGCCATCAGCTATTGTTTTATCATTTAAATACTTTTTTTGGTTTTGAAATTATATAATGTATATACATATATCTGTGTGTGTATATATTGTGTATATTCTATTTTAGCCAACCCAATGTCAACAAACTCTTATGACAAAAATGATTGATTGATTGGCTACTGAAAAGTGAGCTGCCTCCCTGATTTGTTTTTATTTGCAGTGTATTTGTTTTATTGATATCCGTTAGGAATGTGTGAGTTTTTATGCATAGCATTTTTTAAGTGTTCAAGTGCTGATTTTGTCAGTGCTAGGGATTGCTGCATGGTGGCTAGACTGTTGCTATAAACAACTCTGTTGTTACTAGGCCAGTGCTAGGCTTGGGTGTTCTAGATGGTTTCTAGGTTGTTGCTAAGGCGGTTAGTAAGCCATTACTAGATGGTTGCTAAGGGGTTTTGAAAGCCTACAAATCTGCTGTGATCCTAAGGTGATCTATTGGTTACTAGGCCATTGCTATGGTGTTCTAGGTGGTTGCTGGACTGTTGCTAGGGTGGTCAATGTGATCACTATGCTCTGGGTGGTTATTAGGCAGTTGCACTAGTATAGACGGTTTCAATGACAACAACATAAACAAACATTACTGCGCATGCATGCTTTTGTGGCCTTAACTTAATTTCTGGTAGACATCACAATAGAATTAATAACAACAGCTAAGTCCTTCCATTATTTTTTTGATAACAAGTGAAATATGTTCGCTGCATAAATCAGACGGGTTTATTAAAAAGCTAACTCATTCTCTGCCAGCAGGAGCTGCTTTAAGCACGAGAATCGAGAGGTTTTCCGGTAACGGCTGTAGAAAAAGCAGCTCTGAGCTTACAAACGCTGCCTTACATGCAGGAGGAAATGAACATGACATTCTTCCTTCAGAAATACAGTGATATAAAACACCCACGCTTCGCTTTGATTTTTAAACGTGCATTACGTGCTCATGTTTACTCAACGAAGGAAAATCAGTCGGTTTTCATACCATGGCAGGCCACCACAAATAAATAAATAAATGGATGGGAAACACATCCTGCTAGACAATAACCTGAGACCAACTTCATTACTCATCATTAGCTGCGTTAGTAGCTGGCGACACTAACCAGACTGATAAACAATCACAGACCGAAGTTAACTTCTGGCCAGGTGCGTGCGGCCGGTGAAACAGGTCTGTAGTGCTTTGGTTGGTTATTATGGCCAAATGGCTAGAATGTTCTAATGGTTACCAGGCCGTTACTAGATTGTTCTAACAAGTCAATAGGCCATTGCTAGGTAGTTCTTAGGGGTTAATAGGTAGACTAGTCTAGTGTGCTCAGGGTGGTTACACGACTGTTGATAGGGTGTTCTAACAGGTTACTAGGCCATTGCTAGGGTTTTCTAGGTGGTTGTTGCTAGGGTGGTTACTAGGTGGTTGCTATGGGGATCTGAAAGGCTGTATTTCTTTACTACGATGTTGCTTGGTGGTTACTTATTGGCGCCACTGCATGTTAAGTGGTAAAAGTCTTTATCTTCTCAATAGTAGTCTACATTCTGCTTTTCCCAGTACGAGCGATCGAGGTCAGCTGAAGTGTCTTCCCTGGAGAGAGTGAGCGTAGAAAATGAGCTCACGAAGCCTTGACATCTGTTCCTGCACATGCCGTTCATCTCTCCTGACGAGAGGGGCGCGGGGCTTTTAGGAAACAGTGCTGTCATTGTGTTCTAGTGGAGTCACCCCTCATTTTTCTATTCTGGAATTACACATCCAGGAACCATTACAAGAGCGTTTTTCATTTGTGTCCACCATGTTGTAATGGCAAACATAATATTTTCCACTGCGCTTCACTTTCTTCCAGGGCTTTGGCAGCAGCTATTGATTACGAGCGCATGACTCCTCCGATCCCACCCCCCCTTAAAGGAGAGCTGGACCACGTCCATATTTCGACATTATGTAAAGCTCTACAGATGAGCGGCAGCTCTGCTTGTGTTTATTTTACCATAGGATGTGATGTGGAAGTTCTTGCGCGATTCATCCCATCCTGCCAGAGCGATATCAAAGAGATGGTACCCAGATATTCAGCCCTTGTTCACTCTGTGGCGTTTCCTGCCATAGTTCACTGAGACTATGCAATGTCATTTCCTGTGAACGAATTGCTACTCAAATCACATACATACCTCTGGTCCCTTTCTGCCGGGACTGGGACTGTCAACAGAGGCCTTTCGTTTGTCAGTGATTTGATTGCTTGATTTTGGCTATTTAATTGATAGTTGGCTATACGGCTATCCGGATTCTAGGGTCTTCTGATTAGTTACTAGACCATTGCTGATGTCTCTTTAGAAATGCTTACACTATCTGTTATGGAACTCTAATACACTAGATGTTACTAGGATGTTGCTAGGTGATGGCTAAGGTTTTCTGAAATGTTAAAATGATCTATTATTATGCAATGATGTTCTCATTACTCACTAGAGCATTGGAAGGTGATGGGAAGAGTTCTGAAATACTTCATGTATCAACTCCAATGTTAGGGTGTTCTGATTGGTTAGTAGACCATTGCTAGATGGTTGTCAAGGGGCTCTGAAGTGCTAAACTGTCTGCTGTGATGCTAGGGTTTTCTAGCTGTTGTCATGGTGAAGGGCAGATGGTTTTCAGGAAAGCCTCTCCTGTCTTCAAGTAGGTGTCATTTATTTATCCTGGTTAATAATAATGCTTAAGAATAAACAATAGTGAACCTGATGAGTGAAAATTTCCCCTCATGCTGAAGTTTTACAGTCTACACAGCTGTTCCCGGATAAATATTTTAGCCATGACACGCGCTTCCTCGGACTGTACGGAGAGAGTGTTTATTCTGTGGGATCTGATCTGTTTACAGTCTGGGATTCTGGAGCGTTTGATTTGTGTGATAAATACAAGAGGGAAGATGCTGAGATTCATGAAATCTCACGCTCCAGGTGAACACCTCATTCGTATGACTTTTACTTTTACTGTACATAACCTCATCTGCATATTCCCATCCACACGATACCATGTTTAACACCATCAAAGACAAAAGACATTAAGGACAAATATGAGATATGGACTAAATGCCATTTGTGCCACATTTAATTTTGCTAAAATAATCCATTATACTCAATATGTTTTAGAATAAATATATCAAAATATGAAATGAACTGTGTTTTTGTCAATTATGAGTGTTTTTAACATTAACATTAAAGTTTAATACTCACGTGACGCATGTTTTCAGCATGATAGACATAATAACAACAGGGTATCTGAGTTACAAAGGCCCTTTTCTGGAAAAGGGGGCGGGGAGCAGCAACGGCACGTTTCTGTTTCCACTAAAATAGGCATTTTCAAAATGATATAAGATATTTTGAGCTGAAACTTGGCAGACACATTCTGGGGACATTCATATTACTTCTTTTAAAAATAGGTCTGCTAAAAGAATAAATGTAAACTACATTTTAGAGGTGTTCTGAAGCGGTAAAGGTTGGATTATGGGCCAGAGGTTGATCTCAGCGGATGTTGTATAATGTTCATGCAGAGAGCGCCGCTATAGAATGCGTTTAGCCCCCGAAAACCAGTTCCAAAAGGTCTTTGAAGCTCAAAGTTCATTCATCTTTTACGGCCCTACAAGCTGCACGCCAGGTGCGCTAGGACCCGCTCGCCTTTCCTCAGCCCGCATATTTCCTCTCCGAGGGGAAAGCCGGAGGAATGGAAAAATGGAGCTCAGCGAGGGAAAGGGGGAACGGAATGAGAGGATGGAATGTGGGGCTCCGGGAATGTTTAGACCGGTCTGGATAATTGAGTGGATTTGGAACAAGAAAAGACAAACTTTGTTCCTGGGGTGTGCAGGAATGTACTCAATGATGTCTGGAGAATGATTCCAGCCGCGCTCGATGGAAAGATGGAAAGACTGAGGAATGTCCATAGAAAAGAGGAATTCCAGCCGTGCGCACAAACAGCATGACCGAGCTCTGAAATTCTTTCTAAAAATGGAGAGTTCCTCATGCGTACTAAACAATTTACATCCTGTATCAATACGCTCTTAAAAATAAAGGTTCCAAATGGTAGGGTCATTTTGGTCTCCTCAAAGAACCTTGCAGTTAACATTTCTGCTTTTTTCAGAATATTTTGATTATCTGAAGACTTGTATAATATTATGGATTTGACTGCACTGAAACAGAACAAAACTTGAAACCAGCTGACACTACTGTTTTCTGTTAGCTGCTCTCAAAACTTTGACTAATGCTCTGGCAAAATTGTCACAACGTTCTTCCAGTAAGTTAGAAAAGTTATTTATACATCAATTATGGAATGTGCTATATTTGGACATTCATCTAACATTTTTTAAATGTTACTACTTGTTACACAATGTTCAGAGGACATTTAAAAGTAACCTTCTTCATTCCAAAATGACAAAAAAAAAAAAAGAGAAAAGAAATGGAATGGAATGTTCCAAGAACAAATGGTTAAAACATTTAAAAACGGGATGTTCGGACGATTTATAAAATCAATGTTTCCATTATGTTAGCAAAATTGTGTTAGCTGGGTTATAGCTGAATCAAATTTGTTTTATAATTGACAAATTGGGTTCCTCAAAGAACGACTTTTTCATTATTTATTAGAAGAATATTTTAATAATCTGAATAATAAAGAATTCTATGGACTTCAAAGTTATCTTCATGGAACCACCAATTTCATTTTTTAAGCGTGTCGGCCATGTTTATGTATTTTTCATGATTATCTTTATCTATATTGTTTGTGCAGTGTAGATTTCAAGGGTCTGGTAGTTTAGTTCGTCTTGTGGAGGCGGTCAATGGTAGCGTGTGATGCTAATGGTTGAGCTGGTTATTCATGACGTCAGTCTGTTAGTTCCCCATGGGTTCACTCAGGAGTTTCCTGTGGGTTTAAGTTGCTATATAAGGATTACAGTGTTTGAAGCACATCTTTGTGGTCCTTACTTAGGAACTTATGTTTAAGAAACACACAGCGGCTTCAAAATTCATATTTGAGCTATGACTGTACTGTATGACTCTTCAAGTCATTAAAACCACAGACCTTTTTACTGTAAAACCAAAACCACTGCTATAAAAAACTGGGAACACAGTGAAAATGCACATTCACTTTGGGGTTTTAAAACGGAACTTCTCTATACAACACTGATGAAGAATCTATGTCATCTGCAAGGCATTATAGATGTAAAAAAGTGCTCAATTTTTCATTCATTATTTCCAGGGCATCAGTCTGATCCATTTTTTATTGAAATTCCTAGTTTTCAACAGTGATCAATAGTTTTGACCACCAATAATGGCACAATTTGTATTTATTGTTTGGATATTTACTCATAGTTTTTAAAAATCTAATTAAAAAGTGAAAATTAATTTGTGAATTAATGAATTAGACCCCCCCCCCCAAAAAATAGATTTCATTCACAAAACAACTTTGCTCATTAATGTGTTTTAATACCACATGCTTCCAGTACACAGACAAAACTACAACAACACACAGATAATAAAAACATGAGATAATAAAAACATGAGATGAGAATAAAATACACATATGTAAATACACTGAATATTAAATGAATTGTATTTACAGTTGAGCTATGGATACAATAGGATATGAATAGAATAGAGTAAAATGTAGGGATGTACTACACTGAAATATAGAGTGTAAGTAATTGGATTATAATCGTTCTTATCTTTTAGAATGGAAAGGTTGTGTCAGGATTAAAATTGAGACGGTGTATTTTTTTCTTACTTTTTGTTGAATGTGCTATTATCGTCTTTTTAGAAGTAAAATGTAATGTTATTTATTCATCATAGAACAATTATGACGTTTGGTGTGCAATGTTATACATGACATTTTAAATATATACCGAAGCAAATTATTGTATTTACCCATTTCAGATTCAGTATATATTTTTTCCGTTCTCTTCACATTGCAAAACATAAACAAACATAATCAGGAAATGTAAGATTGCAAATTTGACAGCATTTACGCTTACATCAAGAACAAAACAAACATTAGTTAAAATATACAGACAGAGAAAAGCCTCCTAATAAAGCTAACGCATCCTCACAACTCTCTTATCACATTGGGGCACGTCGCGTCCGTGACGTCATCAGCGCGCTGTTCTCCTCGCCCTTTCAGAGCTCGAGCCGCCGTCCGCGTGCAGAACCACAACAGCGAACAACAACAAACAAACAAACGCTCCAACAATAAACACGACGCACAGAGGGAGTGAAGCGATGGCTGGGCCGATGTCCGGGTTTGGCTGCTATACGCACGCCTTGGTGCGTGCGGTGCCCCAGTCTCTGGCCAGAGACGCGCTGAGAAGCGGCGATCAGGAGGTGGACCTGCTCAAAGTACAGGAGGAGTATGAAGAGTACGTGTCGGTCCTGAAGCACCGGCTCGGGCTGGAGGTGCTGGAGCTGCCCGCGGACGAGGCGCTGCCGGACTGCGTGTTCGTGGAGGACGCGGCGGTGGTGTGCGGAGACACGGCGCTCGTCTCCAGACCCGGAGCCCAGAGCAGGAGGAGGGAGGTAAAGAACAGAGCAGAACGGCTTCTCGTGCGCTGTCAGTGCGGGTGATGCACCTGATCCGGATGCGCACCAGAAGACCATTCACTCAATGCATTTCAGAAAAACAAAACAAAAAACTTTCTCATATTGTCGTGCATGTGCAACAAACAACCCAACTAAATGTTCACAGTTTCCATTTGAGATTATATATATATTACATATTTTATATTTGTACATATCAGCATACGTATGCATACTTAGAAATAAATAACAAAAGAAAGATTGCACACAATGTTAAATAAAACTTCTAAAGAGAGATATGATAAGTTAAATAACCTTTCAATAAGATATGATTTTCTTAAAGTCCACATGAAATCAAAACGGACTTTATTTTGTTAGCTCACATTGTTATTTTTGTAGTGAACAATTCATCCGTGCAAGTCAATCCACAGTAGTGTTAATAATAAAAATCATTATTATTTTTATTAAGACCATTGTATCATTCTGAAAAAAATACATCAAATTAAATCATTAAATGCATAACATTCGAAACACTGCTGTTGCTTCTGTCATTATATTTCTGCATAGTGTTTTGTGAACTTATTTAGTCTTCATCTGGGTTTATGTGTACCATTCAGTAACTTGTTTCAGGTTTGTGGTTTGACCGCCGAGCTCTATTGGTAACAATAGAACATGCAACCATAGTGGCTTTTGGGAAAAGAATCCCTGGTTGGTTTCAGGCAAGCATTTTATTTGATTTCATTGCAGCTGTGTGCTCTCAGATGAACTAATGACTGCTGTACATCAGTTAAATAACAGCAGCACATGCCTGTCATTCATAATACATCATAATACGCTGAGATGAGCATTAAATGTTACTGTTTAGGCAGCATCCTGTAGAGAGAAATAATTGGATGTGCCTCTGTGTGGCTGGGAAGCTGTTGTGATGTTTCTGAGAGTTGCTATTAGCAGTTGCTATGCAGTTGGAACAGTTGCTCGTTGTAATAGATCATTTAATTGGGTAATGTTTGGTCATTTGAAAGGTGTACAGGGGCTCTGGATGAGCTGAGTGAGAATGTAATGTGTTTAGATTGATTGTTTCATGGAGACGCCTGCATCAATATTTACTCAAACTGCTTTGCTGCAGGCTGGTTTGTTTTTGTGATGTCATTGATGTCTTATTTACTGAACTCTAAATGTCACTGAATGACTTCATAATAATGCATATTTATAGTTGCTGTTTAGTTTAGCTGTAAGTTCACTACTACTTTCATGAATACTTTGTGTGTGTGTGTGTGTAAACAAATGTTTGGGGTTATTAATGGGTTTGTTTTTGTGTGTGTGTCTTGTGACATTTTTTCTTGGATTTTTTTGATAAATAAACTATTATAGAACTGCAATGATGAATCAAAGAAAAAGAAAACCCTGGTCAGAGGTAAAGATGTCCTAAACATATGATGCAGCACAACAGTTTCAACACAGATACTAACTCTGAAGACTGGAGTAATGATGCTGACTGATAATTCAGTTTAAAGTATATTAAAATAGAAAACGTATTTACAATTGCAGTCATTCCAGATTCAATTCCACTGATATTTTTAGTATTTTTGATCAAAAAGATGCAGCCGTAATACACTTAAGAATGTTCCAGATATGTTCTTTATATATTTTACTATTTTATTTTAAAATGGCTATTATTTACAGTTGCATTTTTTTGTTCTCCTTGCAATTTTTTTTTTATATTATTTGAATGATATATGAATGTGGTCCGGGGGGATCTGAGCTCTCTTCTTTGAGTGCTTTAGAAGAAGAACCTGAGCCTGTGAATCCAGCACTGGTGGACTGACACCAATCTGAATGAAGATATATGTATGCATTGATCTGTATGTCAGTAGGACTCTTCAGTTTGTCTCAATTTTCTTATAATGACTGCTGAATATCAGAATACAGTCGTGATCATGATGCGGTCGAACACGATCGTGATGTGCAGAAAAAACAAACAATCCTTCTTCCCTGAGTTACATCTTCAACCATTACTTAAGTGTTGTTTACATTTGGGGGAAAGAGTGTGGATGAACATAATGACCGTTGTTTAAGCCAAAGGGAAAGGGCTAAGCGTCGTGATACTCTCCAAAATGGTGGGCATGGAACTCAGGCGAAAAAGAACGGTCGAGTTATTGCACAAAAATGGTATTCTCATAGCAACTGAAGCGGAGCCACTGATGTCACAAGGACTGTTTTACTGATGTTTTTACTTTGTTTCTGGATCTGGGATCATTTCAGTTGTGTTGCTGTCTATGGAGGGACAGATAGCTCTCTGATTTCATCAGAAATATCTTCATTTCTCTTCTGAAGATGAATGAAGGTCTTTTGTGTTTGGAACGACACGAGGGTGAGTAATCAAGAACAGAATGACGTTTTGGTCATATTGCGCACTTTTAAATGGTTAGTTCACCCAAAAATGTCAATTCTGTCAATGACAGAAATACTCCTCATCAAACTGTTACTGTGGCTGAAAATGCTCTATATTGCATAACATTCATCTGTAACATTCAACTAAAAAAAATAAATAAATAACAGTGTTATCATTATAATGGTATGTGCATGACAATCCTAGTCATAGTAATTAATATTAATACAGCCTAACTTAACTAAATGCATTGGTTATGGAATGTGAAACTTACATCTATAGGGGTGATTGGATTTATTCATGCATGTTAAAATATTTATTTAAAGCTTCTTTCTTTTCTGATTCTTTTTTTTTCAGCATTATCATAATAGGCTGTACTTATTGGAAGAAAACTTGTAGTTCTATGTGAAATCAGACATTGAGCACCCCATATGGCCAAATGGCATGATCATAACACTTCAGCGAGTATTGAATCGTCCATTTTAAGCCATATTCTGTCATTCTGCTCATGGCCATTGTAATCCTGCTATAAATGACTTTCAATTAGCTGTGAGATGAAAATGAGAAGTGAGAAGATAAAGGAGGTAGTAAGTACTGTACCCACCAGGTGTTGGTCTTGCAGCTAGTGAGCAGCTGAGTGAGTCTGTCCAGCAGCGGCATACAGATGGGCCCCAGCAGGGCCTCAAAGCTGGGCTGCATCAGTTCACTCAAACCCTTCATTAGACTGCTCTCACAGCAATACACCTTATTCTGAGGCGTCACCATGTATGGAATATAGGTGTAGTTAGCAGCACATGACTGGAAAAAGAGCAAATATCAACAGTGAAAATCAAGACTGATGAATAGATCAATAGTAAGCAGACATCCTGCCCCAAAAATGGGTCAAAGATATTTGCAGGAGAAAAACAAAATCTAATAAAAATAAAGTTTTCTTTTTCCAAATTTTTAGGTCTGCAATTAAACGACTAACCTCCATGAATAACAGCACAAACTTAAGAAATGACACAAACAAAGACTGTCTTTTCTCTGTTCGAAAATGACAGCAAATGAACATGTGGCAAAGAGGAAGTAAAGATTGAGAATTACCATATTCTTCTGACATATCACCTCCTGTATGAGACAAACAGCAGACACAAGTCAGTTCAGGTGGCAAGGACTCAATTCAATCACAAACATCCTAAAGAACATACTGTGTCTGAAGATGTTCAATAACCATTTATGTGATCATGGTTTTACTAGTCCTGGAGTATATTTGGTTTCTGTTGAGTACGCAAAGAGCAATTTGCCCAACTTGGCCATGTATTTTCATTTACAACATTTAACAAAAAAAAAATCGATATATTTTTCTTGTCAAATTATTTCATTGCACTTTTAAAAGCACTGTGTCATTTTTTTTAATTTAAAAATAATTGCTTCTATACCAGTTTAATTTGCAAAAAAAGTATGTTTGTAGCTGCTTTTTATTCAAGATAAAGCGGACATGGTACATTAAACATTCACTGTATTAACATCACATCACTACAACAATTTAGCATGCTACTGGTAAAAATAACTGTAAAAAAAAAAAACAATAACTGTAATTCCTCTGCAATGCACTTCATTCTGAACAACTGTGCATGTGTGTGTGTTTGCCAAGCACCATCTTCCACTAAATTCTGCCTGGTAATAAAAATCACTGCCTTAAAGAGCTCATCTAAATCTATCTCATATTATGCAATTTGCTCCCCACTCACCTGGCATAATTCCATTTAGTAATGTAAAGTAATAATAGAGGTGTGTGACCTCGCCAGGAGGATCTCCATGACAATAATGCCTGCCTTCAATTCAGTGTGGTAATAAAAACCTACAGTATATCATTTTGATGAAGCTGTTGGAAGTTGTGCACTGCAAATAATGTAGGCTGTATTAAAAACTGTACTCCATCCAATAAATATTTGAGAACCCTTTTGCTTAAAACACTGATTACTTCTCAAATTAGCCCAGTGTAAATGCATATATCACAATAAATGTATGCGCAACACACCATGATGCGCTTGCTTACAGTGATTTTGAGAAAAAGACATGGACCTCCACCTTTATTTTAAGCCTGGATGCAACTCACACCAAAGCTATTATCTTTGTTCTCATACTACACATATCCACGTAAAATTCTGTGACAAATGTTGCTATTGTATAATAAGAGAAAAACAATTTGGCCTCTATTATTTTTGGTCTCTAAACTTCAGCCTGGAAGATTGTGAAAAGTAAAAGACTAAAAAAAATGACTCTTTCAATTTAAAAGTGTGACTAATTTGATTCTTGACTCTGAACGACGCTGAGACGAAAGCCTTTCTGACCTGAAGAGAGTGCAGCGAGTCTGAGTTGAGATCACAATAAAGAATGACGTTGTTGACCATGCTGAAACTCTCTCTCACACCCAAGTGATAGAAGAGAGAGGGCTGCCGAAACGCATCCGTCATTTCAACCACTGCGATATCTGTGAACAGAGACAGAGAGTGTTCACATATTTTGAAACATTTATGCAGACCTGACAGACAGAGTGGGGGTTATTTTCTATAGGGCCAGTCCCTACAGCTGAGTTCAACACCCTATATGCCGCATTTAAAGATCAGCAGGAAGTCGGTTCCTCTGTTTGGGTGCATATGTGCCAGAGCTGTTGTTTCAGTTAACCCAAAGGAAACAGACATGATTGAGAAAAGGAACAAAAGCAACATACATTGCTCAGCAGAAGGACACGTAGAACATATGAGCATCCAGAGTCTGTGTCTTCTAGCTCAAAAAAATACCAGTGAAAGGATTTGTTGGAACTTCTTCATTCGAGATGCTTTACACATGAGAAAAGAAAGACAAAAAAAATCAATTTACTTGCACAAATCAAAACAAAGACTACAAAGACAATTTGGTTCTACTGGGGAAACAAAATTATCTTTAAAATATATCTAGACCTGCTCTTTGGTCACAACCGCTGCTAGACAGTAAAGGCACAGTACAAGTATTAAGTTGACATGGCTACACAAGCAAAACTTGATTTTTTTTTTGTTTGGTAAATATTTAAACATTATTATCTTGTCTTTGTCTTCCTTATCACCCGTGCAAATATTTGCTGGATTCCACGTCACCTCTTCTTAAAAATGAACACAAACACTGACTTCAGTGACCTCTGTGTTTATTTCTGTAAGTTTTTGCATACGTGAGTCCGTAGTAGTAGTCAGGATTTGAAGTGGATAAAAAAAATAGTTCAAAGTTGTCTTCAGGTGTTTGGTTCTAGAACAACTTTGATGAAAGGTTTTGATCTTCGAATGTTGACAAGTGTAGATATCCACAAGCTGATCTGTATTTCGCATCTGAAATGATGCACTTTTCAACAGCCAAAAATGATCAAAAAGAGTCATACCACTGGAAGTACTGGTTGACCAATATGGGTTTTTCAGCGGCCAATGCAAATGTTGACACTTACAGAGCATAAGGCTGATATAATGTCAAAATATTACAAATGAATATATTATCAAATATAAATATAAATGAAAAACAGTTTTAATTTGTTTACTAAAATACAAAAATTGACCAAAAGTGTCTACAATTCGAAAAAGCTGAAAGACTGACAAAGTGAACTGATGTGTTAGGATACCAGTGGAAATCTGCAGATCAACATGAATTTGTTTTATCTGAAGTTATACAGTTTTTAAAGGCTGCAAAATAAAAGGCCTTAAAGGTCGTCTTTCACCAACACTCTGTGTTTAATATTGCCGTTTAGGTTCCATGGAAAAAAAAGAAAGTCATCCAGGTTTGGAACCTGTTAATGTGACAGCGATGATCATTTCCAGCTGTGAATACAAGATGTAACATCCCAATTCACAAAAGGAAATGTTTCAGATTTCACACATGCAAGTGTAGTTTTGAATTCTCCCACATGAATCGGTCACAGTTTTGCTATTGTACAGGAGCTGCAATGACATTTCTTTATTCAGTCACACAAAGTGCACAGATCACATCAGTGGGCAATGCAACGTCATGCAAGGCTAGCAGTCCTCCAACAAATGATTAGTGAGTTCAGCATTAATGGTAAGCTTACAATTCTCAAACAACTAAGACCCACAACTTATGTGTGATTTTGTGCCCTGGTGTGTCGGACTTTTGTATAGTCTGTTTATTATTTTAATATCTGCTAGCTACTCACTTGAAGGTTAATGGAATGCCTCTGATAAGGGGTCTAGTGTACATGCTTCAGCCATATTACATAGGGGTTTCTAAAGAATGACTTGATGATTATGAACATTTGCAGCTGTGCACATTCCTATAGTGACAAGAAACTGAAAAAATGCTTGATTTGTATGATAATTAGATTTAGGTGGTTAACAGAGACAGAGATTGTTTCAACAATTCTCTAATCATGTTGCTACATAACTAATTACCATATAGTAGGGCTGGGGGTAAACGATTATTTTTAAAACGATAATTCGGGCGATTATTTTATCGGACAGTCGACTATTCTAATGACTAATTAGATGATTTATCTAACTATTATTTTTCTGTTGCATGATTTAAAAAAAAAACATAAAATCACTAATTGCCACTAAATATTAAATAGATTACTTTATTACACAAAAGTATCCAAAGCCAAACATCATCTGCTTAAAACAAAATAGCAGCAGTGTTATACAAAATGGTTTTGTTAAACAAAACTCTTTTACAGTACCAATATCTCAAGTTTAAAGGTTTTTTCTCATTCTGTGTAGGCCAATGTTACCCCAACCTGAGAACTTAAGCTCTATGTGTCTGTGTATTGACCGATGTGCGTTCAAACAGTGTATTCAGGATATGAGCTATAACTTACTCACTTATAATAAGCTCGTCTGCCGGCTGTGATCTGCCCCGGGCCGCGAGCACAGGCTACACGCCTTTAAGTGAAAGGGTGATGTTGTGCTTATGAGACAGGTGCATCCTCGGGTTTCCTTTAGGTCCGCTGTCAGGCTTTATTGTTCTGCACTCGCAGCACGGTGGGATTGAACTGTGTTTCCATAGCGTCTTAGTAGATGCAGTACGAGTGAAAGTGTCAAAAGGGAACAAATAGGTTACTCTCGTAACCCAGGTCCCCTGAGACACTGGAATGAGTACTGCGTCCCTTCCCGTGCTGCAAGTGTTCGTCGTTTCAGTTGAGGTAACCTGAAGACGGCTGTGCGCTGCCTGCTTATTTATACATGTGGACACGCTCCCTCAGGCAAGCTTTGGCGGGAGCAGCGGCCATTGGCTCGCTGTAGACGGTGTTGAGCCGATTGGTTTAATCTTAAACCACTGCAGCAGCCAATGGCTTCAGTTAAGGGGAAAAAGGAGTGGGCGTGATGTGTCGACTACTGGATTTGACGTCTACGTTTTTTTTTTTACCGAGTCGTCGACTTCATCGACGCGTCGCTGCAGGCCTACCATATAGACAAAAGACAATAAGCAATGAGTATTTATAAGAAAGATTGCAACACTAACTGAAATAATGACTGGGTCCCACTTTATATTAGTTGTTCTTAACTACTATGTACATACATTTAAAGGTGCCATAGAATGATTTGAGAGAATATTTTAAATTGTTCTCTGATATGTACATAGAAGGTATGTAGCTT
>JAUCMU010000032.1:180657-196744 GCA_032275025.1 Enteromius treurensis | reverse complement strand
TATTTGTACACTATTTTGTATATTTGTATATTATTCTTTTTATTACCTGTGTCTTGTCTTGTCACCATCATTCTGTTACACTGCAGAGCTTTGTCACAAAAACAAATTCCTCGTATGTGTAAAAATACCTGGCAATAAAGTAATTCTGATTCTGATTTTGACATATAGTTTTAAATAATTTTAATTGTTCAGATAACATTTTAAGCTGACTTGTGGTCATGTTACATCATGCCCCTCAAATGTTACAATGTACCCCACGTATGGGGCATGTTGTCACAATTTACTTCCATTCTGTGCTCAGTGCTCAAGCAGCTAGCAAGATGTCTTGTAAGCAGTGCAGGTGTTTTGTGGTTGAATGTAAAATGAAAATAGGAGTCTTCATTTTCTCCGAACACTGATGACGCAGTGGATTCTTTTTTTTCTTCTTTTTTTTCTTTTTTTAAATTAATGCACTACTGAATACACAGAGTTTTTTTAGGTGTTATTTTACATGACTATTGAAGATTTTAAACCAAAGTATGTTGCAGACATTTAATGAAGACCCTAAAGAATCATATTGATTTCCATTTATTTTCCATACTGCTTTATCCTCTGTAGGGTCACAGGAGCTTCAGTTCTTATTCATTGCATTTGCATCGGAAACAGCAACTGGCACATGAATTTACCTTTTGTTTTCCACCACAGAAAGAAAGTCATATGGGTTTGAAACGACATGAGCGTGAGTAAGCGATCACAGAATGACATTTTACACTGGATCGACAAGAGATGGAGGATTTTTTTTTTCAGACAGACCCAAAACAATCCAATTTTTTGGTTTATCCTGCTAAAATCCGCTTAGCTGTTTGTAGTCTCAAAAGCAAAAAAACCCCACCAACAACCAGATTTTTACAATCCAAACATCCATATGTGGTTTAAAACCAGATTATCCACACAGTGCTGTCATGACAGCTACAGTTGTGTCAAAATTTATTTACTCATTTGCACTCACATTTGCACGCCCCAGTCTTGGCCATAGTTGAGTTTGGAGTGTGAATGTTTGAGGTTGTGGACAGGTGACTTTTATACTGATTACGAGTTCAAACAGATGCCATTAATACAGGTAACAAGTGAAGGACAGAGGAGCCTCTTAAAGAATAAGTTATAGGTCTGTGAGAGCCAGAAATCTTGCTTGTCTATAGGTGACCAAATACTTATTTTACAGACAATTTAACCAATTAATTAATCAAAAAACCTTAAAAAAATGTTTTTCTTATTTTGTCTCTCATAGTTAAGGTATACCTATGATGAAAATTACAGGCCTCTCTCATCTTTTTAAGTGGGAGTACTTGCACAATTGGTGGCTGACTAAATACATTTTTGCCCAACTGTATGATTATAGTCAGATATCATGAATGAAAATGAACAAAGACTCAATGACAACTAGTGTGATTATCAGCGGCATCGTAGTTGGGTGAAAAGTGGGACTGAATTACCAGGGGGGGAGGGCCCATGAGGAGTGAAATTTTATTTTCCTTTAAATATAATTTTAAGATCACAATAAATGTTGTTAACTAATGTAAATGCTAAAATCTTGGGTAAATGCATCAGTTGATTGATGTATTAAATGGTGTTATAGGTAGTTGTGATCCTCGATCTTACGGGGGCCCATGGCCACTGCTTGTGGACAGGGTCCAGAATTTGGTGCTATGCCCCTGGTGATTATAATATTTCAGGGCATAGTTCAGTCAAAAATTACAACTCCTTTACTGTTTACTCTCATGTTGTTCTTTTGAC
Organism: Enteromius treurensis; assembly: GCA_032275025.1. Taxonomy (NCBI): domain Eukaryota; kingdom Metazoa; phylum Chordata; class Actinopteri; order Cypriniformes; family Cyprinidae; genus Enteromius; species Enteromius treurensis. Next base: position 194,971 of record JAUCMU010000032.1, on the reverse strand, counting down.
CTATTTTCTTCAGCATAGCACAAAAGAAAATAAACGTCACGGTCCAGTCTAATTGCTCATTTTTAAGAGAAAAAAAAAAAAAGTTTGGAACAAAATGAGGGCAAGTAAAATAATGAATTAATTGTCATTTACCTTCAGGTCAAATACCAAATCTGTTAAATTACTTTTGAAAATAACAGAATAAACAGTCAGTCCTATAGACTGGAAAAATTCATAAGAATTGAATGCAGTGTGAACACAGCCAAAGGAAGAAAATCTAATTCAGCATTATTAGTGTTGTGCATGGAGAATCATGAGATACGGTGAATAACTCATAGGACTGTAACACGGCAATGATCTCCAGACTCGTAGACCCATGTGGGCGGCTCTGTTTGACGACTCAACACACTACCCTGCTGATAAAACATAGGTTACCATGGTAACTCGCAGACTCCACTCTCCGCCAGAGCAGAATTTTCAGCTGAAGAGTAATAGCACATGAATTTGAAAAACTACAGAAAGATTAAAAAAAAATGGTACAAGAATGTAAAAGTATATGGAACATGCCAGTGAAACCTAATTTGACAGGGAACGTGCTGTAGATGTAGGAGTGACGTTTCTATTTAAAAATATATTTTGCATGTACGTACCTGTCAAGCACAGGCTACAGAAGGAAACCTAGATGAGCTCATCCTTTGCTCTGCTGGCTGTTACTCATTCGACGTGGAACAAGATGTATATGTGTTTTTGTCTCTGTGCGTGAGTAACACTGACTCTGGCTAGAAAAAATGACACGTTGATTTAGTGTAAGTAAGTGTGGGAAAACAGACATTTGAAAAATCTTATGCTATAACATGATTAGAAACAAACTTATGTTTTTTAATAGATATACATATTTTTGTGGAGTTTAAACATTCCTGTTTTTCCTCTAAGATAAATATAAAACCTGCCTACTTAGCTAATTTCAGACCATGTCAATACATGCCTATTTATGAATGTAAATGTATGTATAAATGCTTACTATTTGTCCATTTCCTGGGTAAGTGGCTGTATTCTAGGTTTCATTCAATTTCCACAAAATCCGCCTAATGGAAAGGGCATTCACTGCTGAAGTGGTTAATGGTAAATTATTCAAATCTAAAGAACATTACGCCAGTAACCTCTGATCCTAGATCGGTCCATCTCCACATCTGCACCTCTTTACTCTTTTGGACAGGTGCACATTACAAAACAATTGAGTTTTAATGAGCTCCTGGTGTTTGTACAGGCCCATCTCTGCCCAAGGCTTGCGTTCATTCATTTTAAATGAGCTGCCTAGAGAGATACCGCATTAATATTCATACAATGACGATTTTCTCAAGCAGAAAAATGGCTTTATATCACTCTTAAGTACATTAAAAGAATGTCAAAGGTAAACATATACAGTATGATATATTATGCCTAAATGGCAGTCAATTAGAATAATGGTTTGAACTGCTCGTCCCATAGACTGATTATATGTTCTTTTAATAACCACCCTTTATGGCGTCTTAAGTCAGGTATGAATAATAAGGATAATAATTATAAAACACAGGTAAAGAAAAGAAAGATGACAATGACTGAATCAGTGTACATCATAAAGTTCATCGGAGCCCGATTTAAAACATGAGCAAACGGAATACATCTGTATTGCTAAACCTTCAAACAAGTTTCAAACAAAGTTTCTCTTCTAGTTACAAACTATATGAATTTTATTTGAAACTGCAATCTTGAGTCATTTTAAGTCATTTTACATGTCAAGTAAATGCATCCTAATTCAAGATCATGTAGCTATTTATACATACATTTAAATTGCATTCTACAGTATGTCCTACTATGGGGCTGGACGATATGGCAAAAAATTATATCACAATATATTTCTTAATTTTGGTCGATACGATATAATTCCGATATCGATATGAACAATATTAAAAAGCCTTAGGAAAAAAAAAAACTGCAGAGGACATACACAATGGATGTCTGCAAACTAAATTTGTAAAGTCTATAATACCTCCAGGCTCCTATTAAAATTATATATATATATATATATTATAAAAACAGTACAAAAAAATAAGGTTCACATTTTATTTGTATTTAGCCTTTACAAACAAGAAATGTGAAATAAACTATCTAAAAAAGTCTTTCAAGTCTTTCGTTAGTTTTTGTTTTTGTTTTTTGGCTTAACGGGCTATCACGTGATGAACGAACTACTCAAACCCAAAGACTGGATAGATGACCATATCAATTCTATTTCCGGCTCTGACTGCATTATGAAAGAACGATTTAAACCCAAAGACTCGAAACAAACTAATTCTAGTAAGAACTTTGCGCTATGCGCATGCACCACTGAATGAATCACTCGAGATGACTTCAGAGATGACTTCCAGAGTCACATTACAGATTTGTTTAAAATGAACGAATCGTTCAAGAACGAACCATCACTATTCCAGACCACTGAATTAGTGTTTCCTGTCTTATAAACGTTTTCGTTGGCCTTATTACTTATGGAAGCTTGTTCATCCACATCTGTATTGTGTTCAGGGGTTCTCATTTTGTTGCTAAAACTTTCCGCGACGGAGCTTATCCAAACCAACTACTGCTGAGCTTGTACAGACAGAGCGCTGGCAGCGTGTCTGCGATGTACGTCATCACGCAATTCTGTTCCGCTCTTTCTGACAGCTGAGCACTGAACGTCATTCAGTGACAAATGCTAATGTATAAAATTATTATCTATTCAAATAAATATATTGAAATATCGGAAATGTGTTTAATGTGTTATTGAAAAAAAATTCTATCGCGATATATATTGATATCAAATTATTGTCTATATCAACTTTGTTTTTTATATTAATATAAAAAAAAAAAAAAATCCCAGTTAGTTGCTAAAGGAGGATTGTGATAAAAAAAAAATCCAAAAACTAATAAAATTTAACAAATGTAAATTTTTATTGATCATTTTAATTTACTAAAATGACTAAAAGTACTAAAATCTATACTACGATGACTTGAACCAAAAGTTAAAAAAAGAATTAAACAACCCGTGTAAATTCAGAAGCTCATAAATGATTTAAAAATGCACATACTTTATTTTATTATTCATTTAGTAAAATGACTAAACATACTAAAACTAGTTGTAGAAAGAGTGAAGCTGAAATAAAATAAGTGAAAGAAATAAGATTTTTATTTTAATGTATTGCTCTTTCACTGCAGCATGTTTTTCCTTTGGAGACACAAAAGACAGTTTTTTTTTCTATGTTTATGAAGCTCAGAGTGTGGCCTATAAACGCCAAGTGTTAGGAAATCATTTCCAGAGTTGTTGTGAGGGTTGATTTGATGACGAATTTCTAGTGTTTTTCTGAGGAAGGAGGTAATAAGGCCATTTCGAACGAAGCCTGAATTCAATATCATCATCAGCTTGGGTTTTTAGTTACACAGTGATATTCCTCGGAAGCGGATCCTCATTAATCATTGTTTGGGTCTGTATTTCCTGAACTCAAACACTTTAGTACCGACTGATTGCAGGATGTTTGGCTGCAGCTAAAGGAAGTTAATGCATGAACAAACATGTACCAATGTGAGAGTTACTCTACCCATTTTCATTTCATTAAACTTGATATATTAAATAACTTTTTTACTGTAAATCTTAAAACGAATTGTTTTTGTTATTATTAATAAAATATATTAAAAAATTAAATATATAATTTACTGTAAAATATTATGATTTTTCTTTTATTAACTACCTTAAAAGTAGTATTATTGCTGTTTTGTGTGTGTGTGTGTTGGAAGCACACACTGTGTCTCTTTGTTTTGACTGGACAGTGTTCAGACGGCTGCTGGATTGTGTCTGGTCCGGAAGTGAGCGGCTGTGAAACACTGATCCGGGGTCGGTCTGACATTCCCAGTGTTCTCGGGATCCTGCTACATTCCTGCTCCTCAGACCAAAGCCAGCGGTGTTTGCTCCGGATCCAGGAGCGTCTGGCACGACTGGAAAGTGGCTTGAGGAAAGTTGTTTACTAATGCGCGCGCCACAGAAGAATTCATTTTCCCTGAACCGTCACGGAGAGATGTGTTTCCCTCTCACTTCATCACTTATTCCATTACCATAAAATGAGAGACGTCTTTGTCTTACGGTGGCTAATTTCATGGCTATTGAATCCTAAATGCATACAATTTTCAGACTTTTTGCATAATTCTGCATAACACTTTAATTCAATAATTTAAACAAATGTATTAATAACAAAATGTAATACTAACATTTAATACGTTTGTATTGTAATAATGAAACAAATTTGATGCAAATTTTTGGGTAGGATTATAAATGTAGAATAAGGCATTAATATGTGCTTGATTTCTACTAATAAATGGCTGATATTCTAGTTGTATGCTTGCGAATAACCAACTAGTTAAGAGCCCCTAACAGGAAGTGTTATCAAAGTGTTTTTGGATGTTACTAGAGTGTTTGTAGGAGGTGTCTGTGTGGTTTCTGTTGGGTTTTGTTGGTTGATGGTGTCTTTCTCAGATATTTCTAGGGGGTTTGGGGGGGTTCTAAGTGTTTTCTAGGGTGTTGCTGGGTGGTTTCTATGCTGCTGTTACTAGGGAGTTCTAGGTGGTTGATAGGGTGTGGCTAGAAGATTTTAGGGTGGTTTCTAGTGTGTATTGTGTGGTGGCTAGTATTGTCTAGGGTGTTTGTGGGGAGGTTATGTATGGTGCCTGGTAAAGTATGTGTGACTTTCTGGGGTGTTGCTAGGTGGTTTCTACAATGTTGTTACTATGGTGTTTTGTGTAGTTGCTAGGGTGTTTGTAAGACATTTGTAGGGTGCTTCTAGGATGTTCCGGGGTGGTTTATAAATGGATACAAGGGGGTTTCTAGGGTGTTTTAGGATGATTGCACGGTTGTGTCTCTGTGATCTTTTTATTTGATAGATAGATAGATTCTGACACATCGCTGCATTACGTTGTCTCTCAGCTGAATGAATGGTGAAATGAGAACAATTAAAATGCTAATGAGGTCTCACAAAAGAATCGTTTGTTTGCTTCGAAGCTTCATTGTGTGTAAATGAACCCAGAGATGTGCTGCTCTAGATCTGAGTCACAGTCTAGTTTGCTGTGTGTGTGTGTGCTCTACAAGGCCAAGTCCTTCCCGTCTCACACGGACACATGAAGAATTTGCGTGAGAGTGTGGGAAACTGCTTCATTGGAAAAACCTCTGCATTTTATCCAGTTTGTGCATCTACAAAAGCAATAAAAGGACTGATTCAGATTACCACGTTTATGAGATGTTTAATAGTTTTCAATTCTGGCTGAGAAATTTGGTTGTTTTACTGCAATTTTACCACAGTTTACTTGAAAATTAATTTTACTTCAATACTTGTGCGTCAGCATATATGCTGCTCTGTTAAATGTCTGTGAGCTCCCAGCATGCACTGCAGTTTGAATTTCTGAAGTGCTTGCTGTTATAAGGTTGCTGTTTGCTGATATTGTTGTTGCTTTTGTTTTTGCAGAAGACTTTAGTTACAGGTGCCATTGTGAAAATGTTTATCACGATCCGCCACAATTCATATAATTTGCAAGTAAACTTGAATAATATAGGTTTGTTTAAATTGAAAAGTCAGTTGTATGCTGTTTCTTTATTTATTGTAAATTTAGTTCTCTGTAAACATCAAACTGAGATGTATACATCATATGAAAGCTCAACAAATAAGCTTTCTATTGATACATGGTTTGTTAGGATAGGACAATATTTGGCCGAGATACATCTATTTGAAAATCTGGAATCGGAGGGTGCAGAAAAAATCTAAATACTGAGCAAATCACCTTTAAAGTTGTCCAAATTAATATCTTATCAATGCATTTTACTAATCCAAAACGTTTTGATGTTTACAGTAGGAATTTTGCAAAAAATCTTCATGGAACATGATCTTTACTTAATTGCCTAATGATTTTTGGCATTAAAAAAAAGTCAATAATTTTGACCCATGCAATGTATTTTTGGCTATTGCTACAAATAAACCCTAATAAATAAAGACTGGTTTTGTGGTCCAGGGTCCCATATATGTGTGTATACTGTGTTTCATGAATATATTTTAAAAATGTTATGTTTATATGTGAAATATATTTGTGAATATATGTTATAAAATATAAAAATTAAATATAAATGTATAAACATGTAAATATTTACAAAATATAACTGTATGTGTATGTATTTATATATACATAATATATAATGTAAACAAAACCTTGAATGCTATTAATCACAATTAATCATTTGATAGCACTAATAAATAAATAAATACATATATATATATATATATATATATATATGCACATATAATTTGAAAAGTAGCATAAAGTATATTTTATTTACTTGTTTTTTTTTTTATAATAGTACATTCTAAAGCCAGTAGTATATATTGATTGATTGATTGTATTCTGTTCATGTTGACAACCTTTATTTAGTTTCTGTGTTGAGTGGACATTTCAAAGATTCTTTTTTTTGTAAATGTGAACCATTTGAAAGAGATAAATGACTGCTTGCACCTTTAATGAGATTTGTGTGTTATTATCTAACACACACACACACACACACCTGAAAATGCACGCAGGCCTCTTACATAAGGATCCTCTCAGTTGTGTAACCTTGTTTTGAGCTTCCCAGACGCGGACTGTAAGTGTGTGTGTGTGTCGTGTGGAAAACGAGCCCTCAGGGAAGCACTTTTACAGCTTCACAAACTCTTTCTGTTTGTTTTGGTTTCTCAATCTTGCAGGAACATCAGATTCACAGACATGAATTCATCTGAAATGGAGCGCAGTGTATCTGTAGTTGACTAGTGTAGTTATCAGTGCTGGTGGTTGGTCTTGCTGCAGTAGTTTAGGGTGTAAATGAGTTAAATCTCAGCTCTTATGCTCACGTGTCGTCACACACACACACACACACACACAGATACAGCTGTGTTCTTCAGGCTGCATTACGCTTTAGTCTGTCTGATTGACACCACACGTGTGTGTTTCTCCCTCATGCTGTGAATACAGGTTATTTTTCTCCTGCACTGATGGACACACGCTCGATTGGATCCAAACCCACCGGCACGTGTTTTCCCTGATTTACATCCCAACTTCACTCTGCTTCCCAAGAGTGTATGTGTGCATGCTGTGTGTGTCTACTCCTATGTTTAGTTCACTATGGTGGTTTCCCAGAGGCAGTTTTTGTTTGAATGTTTATAGGTAAAACTGGCAAATATATACTTATTATTAAAAATATATTTCAAATGAATTACTATTGTTATTATTATTATTATTACTATTGTTTTTAGTTAGTTTTGTTTTTTAAAAAAAATTGCAGTTTAATTTAAATACAAATATTTTACAATGATTGTTTTTTAAAATGCATTTTAATTTATTAATAATATTTTTATTATATGCATATGTTATTATTATTATTATATGTTTTATTTTTTTTTATTAATACCATATATGCATATAATAATTCTTAGAAATAAGAACAAATGTGATTTACATTTTAATAAAAAACTATATATAATATTCATATTGATGTATTTGCGTTTTACCCACACACACACTCTCTGTCTCTCTCAGTATAAGTCTGTATTTTGTCAATATGGTCTCAATGATCTTTGAAATATCTTTTGTGTCCCAGTAAAGAAGGAAACTGGATTGAATGTGAGTAAATGATGACAGAGTGTTAATTTTCACTGAACTTTCCCTTTAATAAACAGAAATAAACTGCAGCCAATGAAAACTGATGCAGATTTTCCAGGTTTGTCTGTTTCTCATATTGCTGAGCCTGCGGTTCTGACCTCACACACACACACACACACACACACATACATACATGTGTCCTGCGGCGTGTTTCTCACGTGCGTGATGGATTCCAGCCACAATCTGACACTTTCATTCTGTTTCTGTGTGTGTGTGTGTGGTGTTGTACTTTGAGACATGCAAACTGAATAGACATTCATACAATGTGCTTTAATGCAACAGGAATTCAACAAGTCTTGTTTTATTTGAAGGGTGTAGATGGGCCCTGATATGTAAGTTCTGATTGCTGTAAATAAATATATACTTATATATACTTCTCAAACTCAGATCTTAGGTTGTGGAAATATGGGCCGGATCTGAAATCCGTCAGCTGGCCGTGTTATTTTTTTGGTGTAAAGTTCATCATCTGGCAGAGTTCACATGGCCGTGCACTGTGTGTGTTTAAATTTCAGGACGTTTTATTGCCCAGTGACCTCTTTTATGTCAAAAGAAGGGAAATTGAGTCTCTCAGTTAATGACCGACTGTGTTTGGGAGGATGATTGTCAAGACAGGATTCTGATGTAATTCAGTGTGTTTGTGTCTGTTCAAAGACATGTGACAGCAGAATCAACTCTTTGAGTGTTTGAGCAGTGGATTGAGTTCCTAGGACTCTTCTTGTGTAACACAACAAAACATGTACAAATCATGCACTATGACCCTATGATTGTTAAATTTGACAGTTAATCCGTGAATTATGCGAGTATTGAGAAATGAAGCCGACTCTTTCTCATTGTTGAGGACACATGTGAGATCACTGGGGAAAACATCTGAGACGAGACCTGCAGGTGTGTGTGTGGAGCATCTCTGAGTTATGACTGCAGCACATGGCCTGTGCATGACATCACTGCTTCATCAGCGTCCATAAACAGAACACACATGTTGCCTATGGCGTGTGTGTATGTGTGATCAGCTGACGTCATTGTTTCCTGGTGACCTCTGTGGTCCGGATCGGGTCGATGACATCACCTGCTGCACACATGCGATGCTCTGAAAGGTGAAGAGTGTCATATTTTGGACGCTAAAGCACTCTCATATTCCACTTTAGTGTTCAGAGTCAAACATAAGTCGATCATCGCTAGATTGACTTCCTGATGACTACATATCCAGTAATTATAATTTATTTTATGAATTACTTCTGAGTAATAGTATTTGTAATACAATTTTATTAATAGTTATTATTAATTAATTAAGTTATTATTAATATTTTATACTCTTTTATTTTAATGTAAACTTAAATTATGTCTATAAGTGTATAATCCTCATCGTCATCGTTTTTTATTGTGTTTTTGTTGTTATGTGTCATTCCTAAATAAGTCCATCATTCTTTCCTCAAAGAGCTGCTAAAGTAGAGGAGCATGTTGTATTTTTCTCAGAAGTGACTGGGGTCAGAGGTCAGTAAGTGTGCTCTCAGTCATGAGCTCATGTGTGTCTGTGAGAAACTGCTGAAGACGGCTGTTTTCTTCATCAGACACGAACCTTACCTCAAATACTAGCCTCTTGAAGAATGATAATGACAGAAACATTCGTCTGTGCTGTACGCATGTCTGCTGCTGCTGCTTTCGATATCCCAGCATGCACCTGTGCGTGCCGTTCCTGTGAGGACATGTCTGTCCGGGATCTGGATATGAATGCAGAAATTTTTCACAGATGCTGAAGATACTGTTGCATAAGAAACTTCCTGTAGACGTCTGTAAACTCCTCAGAGATAATCTACTTTAACATGTCTGCATTTTCAGCATCGTTATTTCAGTGTCACATGATCCTTCAGAAGTCTGTCTAATATGTATAAAAATACGAATATTTACTAATCATTATTGTTTAACTATAAATACTTTTAATATATGATGATTATTATTATTAATCATTATTATTAGATATTATATTATAATGTATTATTTTATTATGTACAGTAGTTTTCATTTAATTTTAATGTTTGATCTTTATTTTAGAATGTAATTTTAATAATAAATTATTATTAGTAGTAAATTCTTATTTTGATTATCAATATTACATTTTAATTTTAATATTACATTGTTTTTGTAATGTAGAATGATTTTATAGTATGGTATATTATTATTATTACATTTTATAATGTAAACGTTAATACTATTTTATTATAATTAGCTATTTTTTAATATTAATAATGAATTATGATGATGGTGATTATTGCATAATTATATTGTTGTTGCTTTTTTATATTATTATTTTATCCTATATTATTTTATAAAATTAAAATACATTATTATTATTATTATTATTATTATATACAATTATTTTTCGATTTAAATTCTAGCTTCCTGTATATTTCTGTAAACTCTTTAGAAATAATCGTGAAATTAAAATTATTGCTGAACTGTCAGCCTTCAGTGTCACATGATCTTCAGAAATCATACTTATATACTGATTTACTGCTCAACAAACATTTCTGATTATTATCAGTGTTGAAAACGGTCGTGCTGCTCAATATTTTATTTTACAGGGTTCACAGATTAATAGAAGATTTTATTAAAACATTACCAAAAACTGCATTTTAAAGACCCATTTCTATTAAATTATTTAGATTATATTATTATTAAATATTATTTATATTATTAAATATCAATATTTTTGTTTATAATATATTGAATATATTACAGTTTAGATATGTTTAATAATATTTAAAAAGCATGTCTAATCAATTAGTCATCACTTTTACAATTTATAAAAAAACTGTACAGTCATAGAAATCTATAAAAATCCATTTTATTGTTTCCCAAGTTATTTCCCCCCCATTAGAATATTTTATTGCAAGTATGCATTCAAATTTTCTTTTTTTAAATATTTTTTTTTTCCGCAAATACCATTTTTTCCATTCAAATTCTTTTGATTTCAGTTTAATATTTTACATTAAATGTAAGTAATGAAAAACCATGACTAATTAATCGAAATGATGAAACTTAAACAATTTAACAACAATTTATGAAACCTCATTTTCTGATCAGATTTATTAGGCGTTTACGCTATATTTTCCTATGATTTGTCAAATTCATGATGCAAATGATTTCAATAATTCAGATACAAACAAACAAAAACAAGACATACAATCATGTTATTCGATGATTATTGATCATGTATTTATGGTGGTATTTTTAATACTGAACTTCGGGCTGCAGTCGATCAGGCGTTCATCTGATAAAGCTGTTTGTGAGTAAGTGATGAGCTGTTTTGCCCTGAACCTGATGCTGAGGTCATCAGAAGCCTCTCTCATGCAGAGCACCGGTTGTCATGGGAACAGGCCTGTGTTGTTGTTGTTTGGTGAAAATTGTTTTGATTGCATTTGTTTGTCCTTGTTATTGTTTAAAGCTCTGCTAGAGACTCGTTCCTGTGTGAGTCTGTTGCTGTTTGTTTGTTTTGAGCTCTGAGCCGATTCCTTTGTCCGTTATTATATCATGATGTAAGCGCTCACATATTTAACGGATAAGATAGGCCTACATTTGTTTTTCCATCAGATTTGGAGAAATGCACCATTGCATCACTCGCTCATCAATGGAAGTGAACGGGTGCCATTCACTTCCCATTCACTTCCACTGGGATGGCCTGAGGGTGAGCACATTTTCAGCTAATGTTCAGTTTTGGGTGAACCTGTTGCTTTAAGGATGTTGTTTTTTGGGTGTTTGTTGTAGTTCTCCTGAACTCTTCAGACGGAGAGAGAGAGAGAGAGAGAGAGAGAGAGATGGGAAAGGCATCAGGATCCCGCTGTGTTTGTTTGTGTAGACGATGATGGAGGGATGAGAATCTTTGTTAAACCCTTTAACAGAGACACTGAGAGCCAGTAAAACCTCCAGAGCGTGCTTTTATGCCGTTTAAGGCCCATTTATAGTGCTTTAATTCTTTCAAATCTATTTTTTGATGTCTTCATTAATATCTCATGTTCATTTTAACATTTTATTAAACAGATGCACCAAAATACTATGACATTTTTAGTGTCAGTTTAGCGTTGCTATTTATTATCAATAATATGTTATTTTGATCAATTGTGTTTCATATTTGCATCATATGTGCAGTAACGGTACAATTGTGAACATGGGAATTGATTTATTTTATATTATTATTCTTTTATGTACATTTTTTTTTTTTTTTTTTACATATTATTTTAAACATACAATATAAAATAACGTGTATATTATGCAATTGTTAATTACGATATATATATATATATATATATATATATATATATGATTAAAAACTGATTTAAGGTGTATATCTAATTATATATATATATATATATATAATTTTAAACATAAGATATAAATGTGTGTGTGTATATGTATATTTATGTGTGTGCTCAGAGATCAGCGGGAGTGAGAATGTGATCAGCACATGGTCCTGATGAAGGAAACTGTCTGTGTGTTATTATCTGAGGAATATCGACTATCTGAGGAATGTGATGCGTTCCAGATGTCTGTGTGTTTCTCTGTGTGTGGGATTGTGTGTGTGTGTGTGTGTATCATTAATCCCAGACTAGTTGTGTTGTAAATAATGTTCAAAACTAATAATGAAGTGGTTAATCTTTGTAGTAGGGGTGTCGTCATATCACATGAGCAAACTTGCTGTACTTGAAAAAAGAACACACACACAGTTTTCTATTTTATATTTGTGTTGTTTGTATATATTTAATTCTTTTTAATAGAAAAAAAAAAATATATATATATATACATTTTATCCATAATTTATTATTATTATAAAATCATGTATTGAAAAGTATTACTTCCGTTTACAATTAAATTAATACAATTTTAGTTTAATTTTTTTGCAGGGTTCAATTTACATCAATTTAAATCACAAAAAAATAAATAATAATAAAAAGAAAAATAACTTATATTGGTTAATATTTGATAAACACCCTAGCAACTGTATAACCACCATGGCAACCACATACAACACACTATATGAAGTAGATCTATATGAATATTATATTGACAGATGAGTTTGCTGAGTCTCTCTCAGAGAAGTCACTTTCAGGGAACGCCAGGAATGCTGGGAATGACAACGTGTCCTCAGTGAGACTCTGAGCAGATCATCAGAGAATCAGTGTGTCTTCAGAGGCGAAATAAACATCAACAATATCAACTTCAAAAATAATAAAAACCATTACAAATTAAATTCAAAGTTTTTTTAATTAAAACTGTGAAACTGTAATTGTTTTGTTATTAATTTGTTATTTCTAAAATATTCATAAATTTGATTATTATTTAAATGAATATTAACATGTCAAATTAAAACAGTCACATTGATTTAAATGATTAATATATATAATGAATAAAAAAAATTATAATAATGATTATTATTATTATCATTAAAATAATAAATAATGCATAAAACATAAAAACAATTACTGTTATAGTTTTTTTTACAAATATTTGCTTTTTTACAAGTGTTTCTTTTTTCTAACGTATTTACTGTTAAAATAATAAAACAATGGCATTTCTTTCATTTTTACACTTGATTTGCGGTGATTTAATTACAAAAAATGTTTTAAATATTATTAATATTAAAACAATGGCATTGTTTAGATTGAAATAATATTAAGATTAAAATTAAAACAATGGCATTGCCTCAAGGTTTTTCTATTCTATATTTGCTAAATTTATTAGAAAAGTCAAGCATATTTACATATTTACAAAATAATGGCATTGTTAAGTAAAAAAAAAAAAAAATATATATATATATATATATATTAGCATTAAACTTAAACAGTGACATTGCTTTAATATTTAATATAATAGTATTTGTTGATTTAAAACAAAAAAAAAAAGTATTTTAGTTTTAAATTGCGTGATGTTCGGAGCACCGGCGGTCAGGTTTAACTCTCAGGGTTAGTAGTTTAGTTTGTTGACGTTTCTGTCTGTAGGTCTGAGTAATATGGCTGCTTGATTTAATTGTTTGCAGCCACACACACTTTCTGTGGCGGCTCGTCATCTGTTTTCCTCTTTGCTCGTTCCACATCGCCGCTGCGGGTCAAAGGTGAGTGTTCTCAGAGATCATGACGGAGGTGTGTCTGTGAACGGGGCATTAAGCCAGAGATTCCAGAGCTTTTCCCATCATCCTTCGGAGTCAGAGTTTCCATTACTGAGTCTGTCTGGATCTGTCGGCTGCAGGAAGAGGCCCTGATCACAGAGGAGCATCTCCTGACAGAGACAGGCCTCCTGTAGTCTGTGCCTGGAGACCTTTATGGAGCTGGGCCTCCTGATGGAGCTAGACCTCACTGAAATGGGCCTCCTAATGGAGCTGAATCTTCTAAAAGAGTAAGGCCTTCTGACAGATCTGGGCCTCCTAATGGAGCTAGAGCTGATGGAGCTGAGCCTCCTGACAGAGCTGGGGTTTCAGGTGTAGCTGAACTTCCTGTGGAGCCCGGCCTCTTGATCAATAAGGCAATCATTTTTAACGCTTTTAACAATACAGATTGTAGCAGAGCACTGAACATTATCAAATAGAAGAACAGAGTGATGGTAATGTATAATG
>JAUCMU010000032.1:152479-167221 GCA_032275025.1 Enteromius treurensis | reverse complement strand
TTAGCATAGTGGATGCGTGTTGCACAATACTTGCATACAGTCGCAGTTCTATCTATTGTTTTATTTCCGCTGTCATCCCACACATCACCGGGCAGCTTTCCTTTTCTCTCCCACTTGCCATTTCTATCCATACAGTATTGTGACCTGCAGCACTCACTCTACACCGCAGACACCTCAATTCTTTCGCGCAAATGAAGCGTCAAGCGCGAGTGATTTACATGTTAAGTCAATACAAAGACACGATTAGACATCCTGCGGCGCAATTCGCGTCTGGTGTGAACGCAGCTAAATGGAAACACACTAACGTCACACACGAGGCTACATTGCGCATGTCCTGAACAGTCAAACCGTGCGACGCATGCATGCACCGAACCGAGACAAGCGAACCGAACGGTTCGTTTTTTTTTTTTTAATGAGCCGTGCCATCCCTAATGTATACATGTATATACATCTCTAGAGTGAGAGAGAGAATATTTTACCTTGTTTTATGTATTTTACGCTGTTTTCTGATATTGAAAAACTAGTTTTTACGTTCAACAAATCTTCATGAGTTCATTAAAACTAAAATGTTACTTTTCTGTTAGACTGTTTTTGTTAAAAAAATAAATAAAATCCAAATCAACCAACGTCTGTAAATCTGTTACGAACAAAACCTATCAATGTTTAAACCTCTAATAGAACAAAACAGACTGACCTTTCATCATCTAACAGAAGAAAACTGACCTGCAGTTCAATCTCCTAAAAGTTTAATCTAAAACAAAATTAGTAGTTCTAAACATAACTAAACAAATCAAATCCTCTCCCTTGTTTTGTCAAACAATAGTTGACTCCCATAACTGGTTAAACGTATAGTGAGCAGCATTGTTGACTCTGAGACCTGCGTCATGAACTATTTGTCCTTCAGTCACAGAGAGAGAGAAACGTGTGAAAACAAACACCCTCCGCTGACCCTGATCACAGTACATCTGACCTCTGACCTCTGTCTGCTGAGATGCTGGTGTTGTTGTGATGGTGATGTGTGTTCGACAGACAGATAGACCGTGTCTTTCACACTCACACACACATGTTTGTTTTGCTACATTTGTGAGGACTTTGATAGGTCAGTATAAAAACAATAGAAGTCTATCAATATTGTTTACGCCCCTTCACCCTCCCTAGCCCTAAACTTACCCATCACACAAACCTTTCTGCATTTTTATATTTTCAGATAGCACTTTTTATCATTTATTTCCCTTGTGAGGACCGAGCAAACGTCAAAGGCAAAAATGTCAAGTTGGACTATCCTTGTGGAGACATTTGTTCCTCACAACTATAGCAAAACAAACACACACACACTCACTCCCTCACTCTCTCACACACACAGAAACCTGTGGCAGAACATGGATTAAAGTGACAACCCACCCAATGAAAAATGAAAAGCTTGTCTTCAGTTCCTCAATCTGAAGTTGTCCTCAGTCTCCAGAGTTTCTTCTGTTGAACATGAAGGAAGATGTTTGAAAGAATGTGGATAAGCAGTTGCTGCCCTCCTCGGACTTCATTCGTGTAGAAACAAAGAAAAAACAAAGCATTCTTTAAAACACCTTCTTTTGTGTTCAGCAGGGAGTTTTGGTTGTTGTAAATTATAATTTTTAATTTAAGGGTGAACTGTCCCTTTAATTAAAAAGCCTTTTTGTAAATGTGTATTTATTAATTTTCTGGTATTTATTTATTTATTGTTTGTTATTTTATTAGTTCTTTTTACCTTTTTGTTTGGGCTATTCACCTTTTGGTCAAATTTTTTTGTCTATTATAATTACTGAATTATTTTGGATACTCCTCATGCACATACAGAGGAAATAGGAAATTAATAAAAATAATATAGACAGTTTCATCGGGCGGTTTCAAAAGGGTTCATTGAGTAAACATGAGCATGTAATGCACGTTTAAAAATCAAAGCGAAGCGTAGGTGTTTTATATCACTGTATTTCTGAAGGAAGAATGTCATGTTCATTTCCTCCTGCATGTAAGGCAGCGTTTGTAAGCTCAGAGCTGCTTTGTCTACAGCCGTTAACGGAAAACCTCTCGATTCTCGTGCTCAAAGCACCTCCTGCTGGCAGAGAATGAGCTAGCATTTTCAATAAATCCGTTTGATTTAAGCAGCGAACAAATTCTGCTTATCAAAAAAAAAAAAATCTGCTTAGCTGATTTAGCAGTTATTGATCTATTTGGATGTCAACGGGAAGTTAGAAGTTTCCTTAAGTTAGGGCCACACGAGCACACATGCGCAGTAACGTTTGTTCATGTTGTTGTCGTTGAAACCATCTATATAATAAATGTGTTTAGTTTAAAAATAAGTTAAAACATAATAAAAAAAAATTATCTGGTTATTAAAAAGCTGAGAGATATTTATGCTACGTATAAACAGCAGTTTTCCATCGCCGTTGTGGTGGCGACACACCTGGATGACCTCATGGTTGGCGACAGCAGCAAGGGGAAGCAGAGTCCGCGGTGACCTCATCGCCAGATATCGGCGTGGAAACACTGATTCATGCAGACCCCCGAGAGCCCCGAAGCAGCTGTAAACCTCACTGTCCTCTAAACCTTTCTCCTCATAAAGCGTTTACATGTTTCCTTCGGGATGACTTCACCCTCGGCCCCTGCTGGTGATGTCATCCGCATCCGAGTTTCGCCTCTTCCCTACGGACCAACATTCTCCTCCTGGACCGAATCAACAGGAGTACTTTCCCTTTTATGAGGGCAGAGTTCAGTTTGATGATGTTCACGAGGAATGTTTTGGCCTCTGTTAGTCAGTACGTTCTCAGAGAAGTGACTCGTATTGTCTTTGAAATGTGACAGAGTTTGATGTGGACTGACTGTGAACGTGATTGGCTGGCGTTATCAGATTGATGGGCTCCTCGGCCAATCACAGCACACTGGAGGCATGACAGACTCTCACCAGTGTTTTTATTGATCCCTCAAAAACTTTGCGTGCTGTTCGTCTGCTTCAGATGGAAAAATATGTGCTTTTGTTTTCGTGTTCTGATCTAACCAAAGAGTATTGAAGAACCAAGAGGCAAAACTCTGTACTGATTTTGGACTGACACCTGCTGAGAGTCGCTATAAGATGCGATGGCACAAGGGGCGAAACACAAGCATCTCTACTGCAATAAACTTTTTTACAGTTTTGGTAAATGTGCGCACTTGACAGAAATAGTAGACTATCTGTTATAAGATAGGTTTTAATCTCTTATTTGACTTTGATCTAACTACTATTTTCAGTTAAATGCGTGCCCTTAAACACAAATGACAGAAACCTTACAATAGTCACTGGAGCTTTTTTTTTTTTATAAACGTGTACCGTTTATTTTAATGTATTTTTTTATTTAAAAATTAAAACATTGTGAATAAATATATGACTGTGTCTGCTTCTATTAAATCAATACTAAACATCATATGTGATACTTTCATGACCTTTAAGTTTTTAATTTAACAACTAAAATGTACGATAGACGTAAGTAAAGGGTTTACTGTGATTTTAGTTTTCTACTTGGAAAACAGTAAGCGGTGTGTAGTCAATAGTGGAGAGAATCTTTGCATTTTGTGTGTTGTCTAATTGTAATCTAATAATCTTAAAAATAATCTAATATAATATTCTTAATGTAATAATAAAACAATATTTTACATTCCTTTGTGATCATTAAATAACCCAATGTTTAGGTCATATTTAACCCAGCAACATAGTTAACCTGACCCACTGGTTGGGTCAAATTAACAACCCAGTGTTCTGGGTCAAGTAGTTTTTTTAACCCAACCTTTTTAGAGTGTATCCAAATTGTTTTGATGAAGCACATCTTTGGAAAATTTATGCTTTTTATGTGATACTGAGAAAAAACGATGTAAAAAAAAAAAATGATTAGAACAAACAAAAACAGGAAGATTTTTGGCCGTCACACTACATTTACAGAAAACCTTTTGTTACTTTTGATGCCATCTTCTCATTCAAGCTTTTGTTAATTTCTAGATTCTTTTTTTAAATTATTTTTTCCATTATTGTTTTACATTTTTAAATATTCAGCTTTGATATTTATGTATTTGATTGTTTGTTCACGTTTATTTTGTTTATTATTATTTATCTTTAATGCCAAAGAATAAAGATTAATATAGTAAAACAAATTATAATAAAAATCCTGCTGTGTTTCTGCTAAATGAATGAATGTAAATGTCTGTCTGTTTCAGACGGAGGCTGTGAAAGCTGCGCTGACGGAGCTTGGCCTTAATATAGTGGAGATGAGCGATGATTCAGCCACGCTGGAAGGAGGAGATGTGCTGTTCACAGGTATCACTTTTAATACCTTTAGTAAACAGAGACCACCCTGTATAACTGCTCCAGCCAATCAAATCCCTGTGTGTACAGACAAACAGCCAATCACAGATCATAATCTACCGGAATATGAACAGTGGAGTCTAAAAGTCTAATGTTTTGCGTTTATTTCTAATTCTGTGCCATAGGTATACCAATCTAGGTAGCAGGATGATTTTTGTTTTAATTCTTTCCCTGCCAGCATTTTTTTAAAAGAGAAGTTACCTGCCACTGCCAGCATCTGAACATGCAATATTTCAAAAGAACTGCTTTGAAACAGTTTCATGCAAAAAAAAACAAACAAATGTAATAACACTTGAAGTTTCACTTAAAAAAGCAACAAAAAGTTAGGGCTTAGTAAGAATTTTAATATATAATATAAGTTATGGTCAAGGCAGTATATATTTGATCAAAAATACAGGGGGAAAAAGTTTTTTAAACATATTATTACACTTTAAAATAACAGTTTTCTATTTAAATTTACTTTAAAATATCATTTATTTCTGTGATCAAATCTGAATTTTCTGAGTCTTCAGTGTCTGCTCAAGAAACTTCTCTGATAATTGGCAATGTTAAAAACAATTAATAATTTTAAGGGCCTGTGATACTTTTTTTTAGAATTCTTTATATAAATAAATACAAAATAAATACAAAATAAAAATAAATAAAAATGTTTAAATTTTCTTTTGTTTTGTTACAATATATGCTACTATTCAAAGGTTTGGGGTTAGTAATTATTATTCTTTTTTTAATAAGTTAATACTGTTTTTCAGCAAGGATGTGTTAAAAGGATAAAAAGTGATAGTAAAGACTTGTACTGTTAGAAACGATTTCTATTTTGAATAAATGATGTTATTTTAAACTTTTTATTAGTCAAAGAATTAAAGAAAAAGGTATCACAGTTTCCAAAAATATTAAGCAGCTAAACAATTTCATCTCTGTTAATAAATCATCATATTAAAAAGATTTCTGAAGAATCATGTGACACTGAAGACTGGAGTAATGATGCTGCAGATTCAGTGTAATAAATTACGCTTTAAAAGTATATTAAAATAGAAAACAGTTATTTCACAATTTTACAGTTTTTGCTGTATTTTTGATCAAATAAATGCTGCCTTGATGAGCAGAAGAGGAAAAAAAATCCCTAACTTTTGAACAGAAGTGTAGTCTTTGATAGAAATTTGAGATATTGTTTTTTGATGAAACTTGTTTGAAACGTTTTGATCAAATAAATGGAGCCTTGATGAGTAGAAGAGCCTCCAATAAAAAACATAGATCATAGAGATACCAAACTTTTGAATGGCAGTAAGTCTGGATCAGTCAACAAAACATAAATGAAGTAGACCACTTCCGTTACTTCCTATGGTCCCTAATGGTGGAAAAAGAGTTAGCTACAACAAAACACTCATTTCTTGATGTTTACAGTGAAGCACAACTGCAGATGAAGCCTTCTCTAAACCCTGTAGCTGTGAATCAGCTTCACTGTGGAAATCTACATTGTGTCTAAACTGAATGTGGGTCACCTTCAGCAGTGGCTGGAAAACTGCAGCCCTACATCTAATTGAGTCTGGAGTCGTTCCCGGGCCAGAAACATCTCTCTCTGGCATCTCGAAGCTCGTATCTCCTGCGATGAACGTTTAGTGGCTACTGTTCTGGAGTCAAGCGCCACGTTCCACTGGTCACAGATCAGAGCAGAACTTCTGACGCTCAAACTAGAACCAGTGAGAAGCTGATCTCAGATGACTCAGAAGTCTCTTCACACAGCTGAACGTTGAAGCTTCTCACTGGCCTCAGATCAGAAGGTTCAGTGAACCCAGTGAACTCAGAGAGTCATTAGGAAGCTTTCCTTTGATCAGAGACGGAAACCAGATACAATCAGAACTCATTAATGTGTTAAGAGCAGATCAGCTTCTGCAGATGAGAGTAACGACTGTCTGATGCTCAGGTAGAGAATTCTTCGTGGGATTATCCAAGAGGACCAATCAGAGAGGAGCCGAGATCCTGGCCGATACATTTAAGGTGAGTCTGATCCGTCTATCTAAATATCTCCCTGCTTGTCTATGTATCTCTCTATCTGTCTGTAAGTGCATATATCTGTCTATCCATCTACAGTACGGTGCAAAAAATGGTTTAAAGTGGGTTATTTCTATCTTTTGCGGTAGCATGTCAGTTTACATTTCCAAACATTATTTTTTTGATTAATTGTGATAATGCAGTGAGATTATTGTGTGACAACAGCCAGTGCTCCACATAGAGATCTGATCTGGTCATTTATATCTGTCTATCCTTCTGTCTGCCTATATTTCGGTCTATCCTCATGTCTGTCTGTATATCTGTCTGTCCATATGTTTGTATACATATCTATCCATCTGTCTATATATCTCTCTATTCATCTTTCAGTGCATATATTTGTCTATCCGTCTTTGTCAATATATCTAGCCGTATGTCTGGCTGTCTATATGTCGATTCATATGTTTGTCTATATATCTCTCCATCTGTCTGTTTATATATCTATCAGTATGTTTTTCTACATACCTGTCTATCCATCCGTCTTTCTATATATCTCTCTATCTGTCTGTTAGTGCATATATCTGTCTATCTGTCTTTGTCTATATATCTGTCCGTATGTCTGTCTGTCTATATAGCCGTCTGTCCATATGTTTGCCTATATATTTCTCCATCTGTCTGTTTATATATCTATCTGTATGTTTTTCTAAATACCTGTTTATCCATCCGTCTGTCTATATATCTCTCTATTCATCTATCAGTGCATATATCTGTCTATCCGTCTTTGTCTATATATCTATCCGTATGTCTGGCTGTCTATATGTCAGTCGATTCATATGTTTGTCTATATATCTCTCTATCTATGTTTTTATCCATCTATGTATGTATCTATCTATCTATCCTCCTCTTGTCTTCAGTCTCTCTGTGGTTAGTGTGGATCAGGTTAAGCTCTGTTGAGGATGTTTACCTTCTGCAGACCGAGATCCAAGTCAGCCGTTGGCTTCAAATCTAAATGAAAATCAAACGCCGGTCGTAAGAAAGGAACATTCTTGGCTAATGTCACAGATGCTGTTGACGTCACGAGTTGGTAACGAGCAGCAAATGATCTCGAGGATGCCTGCAGCTCCTTATCGTTCACATGCCGATGGTTTATGGAAACTTTTAACCAGTTGTCCGGGTCACTAAAGTGAAAGCAGAGCTGCTTTATCGAACGTGTTCATAGTACAACAAGACAGCAGTGTTTGTAAATACATCCATACTTTCCACAGAAACGTTCCCTTGTTCTCTCCTCAAGAATCTCAGAGCGCATTTTCTCCTCCTCCCAAGGTCTGGAGTGCTTTAGGTGCCTTTTTCCCCTTTTGTTTACCCTCTGAGCCAATACGCTAGTTGTTTATTCGGAGTACACAATATTTTTATTCTGTTTTCATGATGTTTCTCCAGTCAGAGCCAAAATGCTTTTGTGCTGACGCTTGTCCCGACCGGGGACCTCTTTTACAGGACTTCGCCGTGTCCACGGTTCCTATTCAGGGCGCACTGCATCTGAAGAGTTTCTGCAGCATGGCCGGGCCCGGTCTCATCGCTATCGGATCCAGCGAAGCCGCGCAGAAAGCTCTGAAGGTATAAACACACATGAGTGTGTCTGAAAAACAACACCTGAGCCATTCACAGCAAACCTACAGGCATGACTGAAACACTTCATCTTCAGCCACGTAAATTCAAAAGGATGCTATTAATAGATGTAGGAGCCATGCAATTTAAATGGAATGTAATATATATAACATGTAAATATAGCAGTTGTTAAATTTGTGGACATTTTCATCATATATAAATTAGTTGTTATAAATCTCTATCAAATGCTTTTTAGAAATCCAGATGATTGAATGTAAAGCAGCTGTTTTCTGTGTAAATCTGTGTTAAAGTGTCATTTATTTCTGTGATGTTCAGCTGTATTTTCAGCATCATTACTCCAGTCTACAGTGTCACATGATCTTCAGAAATCATTCTAATATATTGTTCTATCATCATTCTAATATTATTGCAATGTTAAAAACTGCAACATGTTTTATTTTTCAGGGTTCGCAGATGAATAGAAAGTACAAAAGAACAGCATTTATTTGAAATAGAATGAATTCAGAAATGAAGGATCATGTGACACTGAAGACTGGTGATGGTAATGATGCTGAAAATTCAACTGCGCATTACAGAAATAAATCACATATGACTACATATTTACATATAAAACAGCTGTTTTAAATGATAATAATATTTGACTATTTTACTGTATTTTTTTATTAAACCAGTGCGAAAAGCAAAAGAGACTTCTTTCAAAAACATTAAGAGATGCTGATAATATTCTAAATGTTTGAATTATTATGGCTAAATATTCCCAGAAATTAATTGAATAAATGCATTTAACATTCCAGAATATGATGTCTGTTGTGCACTGAGCGATTAAACACGATGAATCGTGAGTCTAATGAGAACGGGCTGTTCTGTGACGCTGGTTTCTGCTCAGATTCAGATCAACTCTTGGCACCGGAATGCCTGGTTTTCTTGCGATCAGGAGAACTGAACTGTGCAAACATGAAAAACATCATCATGGAAATCGGTTGCTTTGCGCCAAAGTGTCCTTATCGCCGCAGACGCGTTATCCGTCCGTCTTTCTGTTGTTTTGGCTCATTCCCAGGATTCAATGTTTGCAGAGAGATTCGGATTCAGTTCAGTCACATGTAAACTTATTCAAGCAGGAATGGGGATTTCAGGCGTTAAAGTTGGAATTGTAATGAAGTGTTTTTCCATACTTCATAATTTAAAGATCCACGAAATAACAAACATACAAATGTGTAATGCACACATGCTAATGTTACTTTATGCAATCAAAAGTTAAAGATTTGTTCATTTGAATAAAATTAATTTGGATCACACAGATTTAACATAAACTAATAAAATTAATTTGATGGATACTTGTCAGTCACATAAATAAAAACAGTTCAGATTTCTATTTTTAATAACGGTTTGAATTATTTTATTTTATTTTATTTAAATAATCATATTTTATTTGTAATCATTTTATTAATTATTTTTATGAGAATTTGGCATCTATTTGGTTGTATTTTTAATAATTCTATTAAATAATTGTAATATAAATATTTATAATTTAAAGATTGAACTCTATCATTTTTTTCATGTAAGTATATACTTTAATACATTTTTATATTTCATTAGCTTTAGATGACGACATGTATATAAGGTTTGTTTAACATTTTATATATATATATATATATATAAAACAACCGCATTTATTCGGGTAAACAGCGTGAACATGTCGCGCTACAAAATATGGTAATACCTGTTGAAAACACAATATTCAGTTTGTTTAAATGTATGACAATAAAACTAACATTTCATAAATCTGACCTGCTTTATTTATGTATGACTGACAAATGTGCATCACATTAAGTTTACTGCTTTATGTTAAACCCAAACACATATTCCAAATGCATGGACATTTTATATGCAATTCAATTACATGACACTTAAATTCAGGCCTTATTATTTATTTATTTATGTATTTAATGTAGAATGCATTTTCTACCTCTCCCTTCACATTACAGAAAGACCAAACATTTGTTGTTCTGGACGAGATAGAAGGTCTTGGGATTCAATGTCTCCCTCTGCTGGTGTCTCTCTGCGTCCCTTTTGATGGATGACGTCATTTTGGCGGCAGTGATTTTCTCTTCTGCGGTCGCAGCTTTATTCTCACTCTAAAATGGGAGCTTTTAGGAGGCTCATTTACAGACATTACCATCAATTGCTGCTAAACGCTTCATTGTGTCGCTGTAATTACGCTTGATTTTCTACTGCTGCAGATGAGCTTTAACACAGTCCTGCTTTACTGTGTGTGTGTGGTTATGAACACTATTGTGTGTGTCGTCTGGGTTCAGACTATTATTATTCGACAGGATTTAGCGCTGCAAAATTAAAAATAAGTGTTTGTGTTAAAAACCAAAAAGTTATGATAGTTTCATAATATTATAATAGCCTACTAAACGATAATAAATTTTAACTATATTATTATTAATAATAATACTTTAATTTATACTTTTTAATTAATTTAAATACATTAGTTATGTATTAATACTTTAATTTACATTGAAGTCTTTCTTTGTTACTCGGTCTTTTTTTACTTTCTTAGACTTTTAAATGTAATATATTTTCTAAATGGGCCATATTTTGTGTTTTTCTTTATTGTTCCCTGAAATACACTTACGATTTTAGTTATTTCATTTTATTATGTTTATGGCACTGTCTCAACATCATATTGCGAATATAAATAAATCGAGTTTTTGTGTTGTATGTGTGTGTGTGTAGATCATGCAGCAGATGAGTGATCATAAATATGATAAACTGACTCTTCCTGATGATTCGGCCGCAAACTGCGTCTACATGAACCTGCCGGGGAAAGGAGACGTCCTGCTGCACTGTACTCCTGAAGAGTTTCCTGAGAGCGCCAAGGTCTCTCTCTCACACACACACACTCACATATTAAATCCTGATGGGGTTTTTCTATATTTGTTTTTATGTTTGTTATCTGAGCACATCATCAAAATGTTTTTATTTGTATGTATCATGTATAAATCCTAATCCACTGCATAACCCTACATAACATACAGTTAAGTTTTAAACATATATAAATAACTGTAGCTAATATTACTAAAATAGTTATTATAGCTAATATTACTGTCATAGATACCTTCTGATATAACTCAGAATAATACATGTAACTAGACAGAGGAGTGTAATCATCTGCTGATATGTTAAAGCTGGAGTGTGTGTGTTGGCGTCACACAGGGCTGTAATAGTTGAGCTGATTGTGTGAAACACTGAGAGATCTTGAGGTTATTTCAGACTCGTGTGCTGGAGGACTCGTAGGAAAACATGGCTGGGCTTCTGGAGCATCTCCATCTAATGACACACACTCCTCTTTATGAGGCTTTGTGAGATGCTGTAATGTTTGGATGCTAACGTCATGAGCTTTGGATTACACAACGCTCTTGTGCGTTCACTAAAACTCTTCATGAAGATTACTGCATAGAATGTTATCACAATTATGAGAGCTTTACAGCTGGATAAATTCTTCACTCGTCAAAACATATACCTGGATTCATAAAGCATGGAGTTCAGCTCTGGATGTTTGGGATAAAGTAACTGTTAACACTGAGATAGAACATAATCCAAACAACAACAATACTTATATTAATAGTATTTGTTCAAAACATCATATAGCCATTTCACGATGTGAAATGAAGCCAAACAAGCTAAACATTTAATCAAGTCTAATATCTTACATAAATGCTATTTCTTATTATCTTATATTTAGTATAATTTATATATATATATATATATATATATATAATATATTTTATATAATATATTTTATATAAATAGTATATTTATCTGTTAATAATATTTCACACATGCAGAATTTAATTCAGTTATTTATTTTCATATAAATAAATGCATTTATATATATATTTATTTCTATTTACATTTAAATAAAACCAAAAATGAATGAATGCATTTGTTTATTTTAAAATGAATTTATCGCATATGACATTATTTTGATTAATGCATTAATGTCTGCAGGTGTTTGAGAAGCTGAAGGACCACATGCTCATCCCAGTGACCTGTCAGGAGAAAGCCAAGGTGGACGGGGCGCTGACCTGCTGCTCGGTGCTCATTAACAAGAAGAAGAACATCTGAAGCACACAGAAACACTCCAATAATGTAAACCGGATCATTTAATCTGAGGGGAAGGCCACAGGTCTCAAACCCGCTGCCTTATACAACGTGAGAAAAATAAAGTACATTTATTTTTCTAACCAGTCTATTTAACTATTTAACTAGTCTCCAGACCATACAGACTAGTTTAACCGGCTCGGCCATCCAGCTAGTGACTTTTTTAGCAACAGTAATTGAGTTAAAACTATTACAATTGGGAGTGTTATAAAATCTAATTTTCATGACAAAAATTACCCTATACCTCAAAATGCAGCTGTAAACTGCCAAGATCATCTGGATCCACTCAGATCCACTAAAATTAAAGCATTTATCGCATTTAACGTCCATCAGGCCCCCCAAAAAAACGTTTTTAAACAATGAAGGCAATTTTTGTTTTGCCTAGACGTGCTCAGAAATAGATTTATAGAACATTTGAACTCTATTTTCTCAAATAAATATCCGCAGACTGCGCAGATATGATGTGTGACACAAGCCATAGCAAAGTGATTTATAATTGAGTAATGGAAGCAAAAAAAAGTACAATTGGTGACATTTAAATTCATGGTTATGAGAGCATTACCAAAATGTTACATTTTCAAACATTTTGGAGAGCAAAAAAATTGGATCAACAACCCAATAAAGTAAAAGTTTAAAGTTAAAAAGTTTTAGTGCTAATGTTATTAAAAATCAGGTAACTTTGAGAAAACGTTCTGTTAACTTTAGGGGAACGTTCTTTGGATGCACATGAATATTGTGTGTTAACCTAGAAAAGAGGTTGATGTTGACAATCGCTGTTGATATTACAGTAGTTGGTTGCCGTAACAGGAAATTGAAGCTCAGTTGGAGCGCAATGCCTTGTGGGATACAGTATTGCAGATGTAGCAGGTCATCTGTGTATTTCATGCATGCAGAACATTTGCAGACTATGCAATCTTTACATTAATCAGAGATAGCTAGAGTAGTATGCTAGTCGATTCAAACATAGTCATGATTTTACGATCCTCAGGTGCTGATTGGAAGTCCTCCCTCACTGTGACGCTAATATAAACTGTGACATCCACTCAAAAGTTTGCCCACATCTGTGTATTTAAACCTACCTTGACACCACTGATGGCTTGTTGCATCGGCGTAGTGTTAGCATCTAGCTAAATTACCATTAACGCCAATTACTCATTAGCATCATACATTTAAAACCTGCTGTGCCTGGCTGCAGCTTCACTCTTCACAACTTTAACTAAAAATACGTTAACTAAATATTAGAAAATCATCAGAATTGTCCAGTGAAAGGAATTATGGGTAATATTAGCTGAACAATTAAGCATGGATCTTCATAGGATGATTTGGGACGCTTACTCTAATTGGAAACCATTTGAAACTGAAAGTGTGAATTGGACTGGAGTTTTTTTATGTTTCAGGATTTCTGTGGAAGATTGTTTTCACCACAGGATTAAAAAAATGAATAAATGGTAATGCTTTACAGTAAGGTGTCACTTGTTAACACATGAACAAACAATGAACAATACATTTATTACAGTATTGTTAACATTAGTTAATAAAAATAAAATCATTGTTAATTCATGTTAGCTCACAGTGCATTAACTAATGTTAACAAACACAGCTTGTGATTTAATAATGCATTAGTACATGCTGAAATTAACCTTAACTGAGATGAATAAATGCTGTAGAAGTAT
The DNA here is from genome assembly GCA_032275025.1 of Enteromius treurensis. Lineage (NCBI taxonomy): Eukaryota > Metazoa > Chordata > Actinopteri > Cypriniformes > Cyprinidae > Enteromius > Enteromius treurensis. Next base: position 153,403 of record JAUCMU010000032.1, on the reverse strand, counting down.
TGTTCATTCTTAGTTCATGTTAACTATTATTGTTAACTAATGAACCTTATGTTTGTGTTACCAAATAAAGCAATAAAAAGGTTTTTGCAACCTTGAATCTTCTCATTCTTACTTTTTCAGACTTTTTTTCAGCGCAATTCAGAGAAACAAATAAATATAAATTCGCAATTCTGGAGAGTTTGAATTGTGTGATATAAACTTGCAATTTGATTTAAATCACATTTAAATTAATTTTGTGTAAGAAAAGAGAAACAGACTTAAAGGCACAATATGTAAGTTTACGCCACTAGAGGTCGCTTTTTCAAACAATAACAGAGGCCAAGCTGGATGACGGAGAGGTGAACACTGGGAGATCATGTTCACGGGTGAAAACTCATTTATATCTGTTTTATCAACTAACCACCTGCACATGACTATTACTTGCACAATGAATAATATATATTTGCTTACCCGTTTATTAAAAGTCTCTGTCCAGGCCGAGGTTTTCACGAAGCTCTCTCCATTTCAGAAAGGCCACGCCGATATTTGTTTCTCGCTTTATTACGCTGACTGTTCCAAAATCTTCTTGCCTCGGTTTGTATACATCTACGTTTTTTGGGATTGTGGAGAGTGTAATCATGATCCGTGATATGGAAATAAATAACTACCACTTTCGCATTTGCATGTTGCCGTAGTATTTCCAAGACACTGAGGATAGAGCAGATATAGCATCATTGATAGGCGATAATGAACAGGAAAGCTTCGTTATTTTTTTTTATTTTTATTGAACAGTAACACAAACATGCATATGGGAAAAAATACACATTACATAAACGTCAATTTTTATATACACTACCGTTCAGAAATGTGGGGTCAGTAAGATATTTAATGGTTTTTAAAGATGTTTCTTCTGCTCATCAAGGCTGCATTTATTAGATTAAAAAT
>JAUCMU010000032.1:129519-147390 GCA_032275025.1 Enteromius treurensis | reverse complement strand
AAGCTACATACCTTCTATGTACATATCAGAGAACAATTTAAAATATTCTCTCAATGCATTCTATGGCACCTTTAACTGAGTAAAAGCTTCGTGTGCTGTTGGGTTCCAGTGAATTATCTTTTTTGCTCCTCTCAACAGTGAGGTGAGTACGGAGGAGATTTTGCAAAAACCCTTTACAAAACAGCGGTAAAAGTTTCTTTTACCGTGGTGGGTACTGGCCAGTTTTGTACAGCTGTTAACTTCTTAGAGTCCATCTCTATTCCCTCTGGAGTAATGTAGTACCCCAGGAAGTGTACACGATCCAACTGAAAATCTCACTTTTCCCCTTTCAGGTAGAGCTGGTAGGATCTCAGGCGTTCGAGGACCTGCTGTACATGGGAGATATGGGTAGAGAGATCTGGTGAGTATATCAGAATGTCATCAATATATATGACCACGAACTGATGTAACATGTCTCGGAAAATCTCATTCATTAAATTTTGGAACACCGATGGTGAGTTGGCCAGGCCATACGGCATAACACAATATTCGTAGTGGCCGCTAGGGGTGACAAAAGCGGTTTTCCATTCGCCACCACTACGAATACGAATGAGATTATAAGCACTTCTAAGGTCTAACTTACTGAACACCTTAGCATCTCTCAGTTCCTCCAGTGTGGATGGTATAAGGGGTAAAGGGTAAGCAAACTTGATAGTCTGGGAATTAAGAGATCTGTAATCGATAGATGGTCTTTAACCTCCATCTTTTTTTTCCCACAAAAAAGAAGCTGGAAGCCGCTGGTGAAGTAGATGGCTGGATAAAACCTTGTGAGAGAGCCTCACTCACATATTCCTCCATAGCTTTACGTTCAGGCAGAGAAAGAGGATAGACCTTACCCTGTGGTAGAACTGCTTGAGGGATGAGGTCGATTGTGCAATCCCATATACGATGTGGTGGTAGGTGAGTAGCGGCTTCTTTGCTAAAGACATCAGCATATTCCAGGTACTCCGGAGGTACACACACCTTTGTGTTCGATTCGGGACTCTCAATAGTGGTGGACAGGCATGGTAAAACAGGTGGCTGTGGTAAGGAGGACAAACAGTGATTAAAACAATAGGGACTCCATCGTAAAATTTCACCTGTGTTCCAGAAAGTGGTAGGATTATGTTTCGTTAACCACGGTCTTCCCAGAAGAATATCGATCGATGCTTCAGGTAAGACGAAAAAGCTGATAATTTCCTGGTGCAAACAGCCAATCTGGAGGGTGAGAATTTCTGTCCTGGAATTTATGGGTCTGGCATCCAGTAGCTTTCCTTGGATGGTGATTATTCGATATGGCACTAGGTTTTGCTGTGTGGGAATTTGAAAGGCATCAACGCATCGTGAGGAGATAAAATTCCCAGCAGCCCCTGAATCCACTAATGCTTTCATCGGGAAGAGGTGATTATTTATGATTAGTGTAACATCAATTAATGGAATGGAATTGGAATGAAAATGACCTGTACTCAACACTGTGCGGACTGGTTTTACTGGGCAATTGGTAATGCGGTGTGACGGAGCTCCACAATAGAGACAGAGACCTCTCTTGAGAAGTTAATTTTTAAGAGTCTGTCTGCATGGGTTCTTCAGCATTGACTGCTGGGGGCGCGGTGGTGACAGGTGCTTCACAAGCTGCCAGGTGTTGAGAGATAGTAGCGGGACGTTTTAGAAATGCATCAAGTCCCACATTGTCATCATATATCGCCATCTGTTGGCGAATATTGGTATTTAGAGCTCTTCTGAAGACTGCTAGCAATGCGGTTTCATTCCATCCACTGGACAATGAGAGAGTGCGGAAACGAAGAATGTACTCATGGATAGGGAGATTTCCTTGACGAAGTTGCAGCAACTCCTCATGGGTGGTAATAGGCGTGGTGGGCTGCCTGACAGTGCCTCCGCCCACTGGAGTGCTCTTCCAGTAAGTAGAGTTATTATCATAGCTATTTTGCTACAATCTGTAACAAAATGATCTGGTGTACGGGTTATTGGACAGTTGTTATGACCCCTAATAAAACGATAAATCAAGCCATAAATACCTTTTTTGTTAATAGGATATTAACTTCTTAGTATGTAACAACCCAATGAATGGTATCAAAGTCAAAGTCAAAGTCAACTTTATTGTCAATTCTGCCACATGTATAGGACATACAGAGAATTGAAATTACGTTACTCTCAAACCCCTTGCTGGATAGGAATATAAACATTTAAATACAAAGAGTGTTAAAAATTAAAGTACAAAAATGAAAAAGTAAAAATTAATATAAATACAATTATACATACAACAAGAAGGCAATACAATATACAATATGATATACACTATTGAAATAAGGGCACATGGTATTGAGTGCAAATCAGAAAAAGTAGTGCAAATCTAGACAACAGTGCAAATGGATATTGTATATGTGCGATAAAGTGACAGAGTATAACAAGACAAAAGTCTAATGAGATAATCTTATAAGGTAGTTATAAGGTAATAAGCCGTCCAATGCTGCACAAAGTGACTGGTGCAGGACAGTGAGTGAGAGTGTGTGTGCGTGTGTGTGTGTCAGGGTGGCAGAGCTCAGAGAGACCGTGGTGGAGAAGAGGGGAGAGGGGAGGGAGGAAGTTAAGCTTCCTGACAGCCTGATGAATGAAGCTGTCCTTCAGTCTGCTGGTCTTGGCCTGGAGACTCCGCAGTCTCCTCCCTGATGGCAGCAGCTCGAAGAGGCTTTGCATTTGGTGGGTGGGATCAGCCGCTATGCGAAGGGCTTTTTTTGTGAGGCGGGTGCTGTAAATGTCCTGCAGGGAGGGGAGAGAGACACCAATGATTCTCTCTGCTTCTCTCACTATGCGTTGGAGGGTTTTATGGCAGGACGCATTGCAGGCTCCAAAACCACACAGTGATGCAGCTCGACAGGATGCTCTCGATGGTGCCTTTGTAGAAGGTGTACATGATGGGGGCTGGTGCTCTTGCTCGTCTTAGTTTGAGGAGAAAGTAGAGGTGCTGCTTTGATTTCTTGGCCAGGGCAGTGGTGTTGTTCTTCCAGGAGAGATCCTCTGTGATGTGCACACCCAGGAATTTGGTGCTGCTCACTCTCTCCACAGACGCACCGTTGATGGTCAGAGCAGCATGCTGAGTGTGCGCTCTCCTGAAGTCCACAACAATCTCCTTCGTCTTCTCCACATTCAGAGAGAAATTGTTGTCAACACACCACGTGGCCAGGCGACTCACCTCACATCTGTAGTTGGTCTCATCCCTGTTGCTAATGAGACCCACCACAGTCGTGTCGTCCGCAAATTGATGAACAGGTTGGAGCTGTGTGATGGTGTGCAGTCGTGGGTCAGCAGAGTGAAGAGGAGGGGGCTCAGCACACATCCCTGAGGGGCCCCCGTGTTTAAAATGATGGTGCTGGATGTGTTTCTGCCGACCCGTACTGCTTGTGGTCTTCCCGTGAGGAAATCCAACAGCCAGTTGCACAGTGAGGTGTTGAGCCCCAGCTGGACCAGTTTTTGAGTGAGCTGTTGGGGGATTATTGTATTGAATGCTGAACTGAAGTCTATGAACAGCATTCGGACATATGAGTCTTTTTTGTCCAGGTGTGTGAGTGCTGAGTGGAGTGCAGTGGAGATGGCGTCATCAGTCGAGCGGTTGGGCCGATACGCAAACTGGAAGGGGTCCAGGGAGGGGGGCAGAACAGACTTGATGTGTTGCATGACTAGCCGTTCGAAGCACTTCATCAGGATGGGAGTAAGTGCAACAGGACGGTAGTCATTAAAGCAGATCTCGAATCCTTTGATTTAGATTGTAACTTTCAAGTGCGGATCTCAAATAATTTGGTTTAGATCGCAGGTGGCGAATCCTTTGTTTTAGATGGTAACTTTGAAGCGTGGATGGCGAATCATTTGCTTTCTATCGTAACTTCGAACAGCAGATTGCGAACCGTTTTAAATTAGATAGTTACTATCAACTCATACATGATTCTTGCTTTAAAGTTATGATCTAAATCAAACGATCAATCCGCGCTTCAAAGTTACGACTTAACAGCTTATATACTATTTGGTAAATATCTGATATTTATTCAGTTTTTTTCTTGATACATTTCCTCAAAAGCATAAGAATCTTGGATGATTTTTAGCAGTAAAATTATAGCACAAACGGCATTTATAGTGCATATGTCATATTTCCTTAATGTACCTTCACAACGGTAAATGTAGTGGATATGCATGGAATTTATATGCAGATGAGTTTATGCATAGTAAAACTAGGCGTTGTAAGCTTCATTTAAAGTTATTTCTGGAATTTTTGTGCAGTTTCTGGTGTGTGCATGGTTTTATAAGTCTGAAAACTTTTGTGCGTATGTGAAATCTAGCTTTTGAGCGTACGCACACTTTTAACATGAAATCTACGAAGAGTTTTTTTCAGATATTTTTCAAACAGTACAAAACATTAAGGCAGTACAGTTATAAAAACAAAACAAAGAAAAAAGAAAGTATACACAGATTCAACTCCCTTAAGAAAATCAGCTGTGTTTTTATTTTATTTTGGTGTGTGACTGTTCCGACTAAAGATGTCTGGCAATTCGTTAAATGTCTGAATGCTGCAGCTCTGCACAAAGGCAGTAAAGTGAGTGATCAGCTGAGAGTGTCCCGCAGCAGACGGCAGAGGGGTCCTGGCTAATTTACGTCCTGAGAAAGGGGTGCGGATCGCCCCCATAAATTGTGTTGCTGGGGTGGGAGAGACTCAAAGACTCTGCAAAGAGCCCAAAGACAATGAGGAAGGAGTCTCAGTGAGCGCAGACAGCTGCACGACTGCACACACGCGCATCTCTATCAATACAGCCAGAGAAACAGATGTTCCTCTTCACTAACACTGAGAGAGAAAAAAAAAGACTAGATGATGCACACCCATCAGCTAATCTTTCTTGCTTTCAAAGTCTAGAGTTATGCAATAAAAAAAATAATTTTTTATTTTATATTATATTTAATATTTTATTTATTTTAAAATTCCAAAAGTAAATGTTGCATTGTATAATTGTGTTGTATTATATTTTATTAAGATGTATTATTTTCATAAATAAATGATTGTAATATAATAAAAAAAATTATGCAGATTTCAATGCAAACATCTGAAATTCAGAAATGCTTAAATTACATGTTTTTTTATTTTTAAATTGAAACAAAAAAGTCAACTTTTATTTTTTATTTCAGTGAGCTGTGAAAGCAACATTTAAAAATAAAAAAATGTAAAATTTGATTTGATTAAAAGCAACAAATAAACATTACAAATGCACACTGTAGCATTACAAAATTTTGAATAAAAATAAAATAAAATATTTATTGCAAAACTATGTCAAAGCATACATTTTTAAATAAACATAAATAACTATATAAATATATAACTACAAAAAATCAAACGAGCAATGTTTAAATAATAAAAGATATGCTTGTGGCATGTTTTTTAAATGTGTAGCTAGTTGACACATTATTTTAAATCAACTTCACTTACGTTGTTTTTACATTTCAATGCAAACAAACACAAACAGGTGTTGCATTCAGAATGTTAAACTAAGTAATGAAGATATGTCATGTTTTTCTCTGGTGATATGTTATGGCCCTGGTTTGTTCATCTCTGTTGTCATTAAATTGCTACAAATGTGTTTTTGAATGTATAAAGTTGTTAACAAACTGATGTGATTTCATCCTGCAGATCTGTGTCTGATCTGACAACGTACTCACAATGCTAAAGAAACAACAGTAAATGAGTACTAGAGGTAAGTAAACACACGCGCACATACTCACATCACCCTGCATCCTTGTTTTTCACCACGTGTGTTTTTGCTGCAGGCTGCGACACGCTGCAGCACGGATGCTCAGACAAGACAGGCATGCGCTGTGTTCAGGGGGCTTTCAGTTGTTTTTCTGATAAATTTCCCTGATTTCATAACTGAACATCTTAATCTGTCTCCTTAATCTGCCACAGCAAAATGTTCTTTATTAAGAGGTGCATGATGGGACAGGCTCCAGCATTGATTAAAATGATGTGCTTTAACTGCAGCACACATAAAAAACACAGAAAAGAGATGATGCTACATCCTTTAGGTCAAAGTTTTATATATTTGTGCACGTGTGTGTGTGTTTTTAATAGTTAATATTGTGATAATATTATTTTAATATTATTTATACTGTATATTGTAATTATATACTGTATATTGTAAATGTAAATTGTATTTAAAATATATTTACTTATCATTTGTATTAGAATGTGAAATATTAACATAAATGATTTGTATATGGATTAGACATTTTATGAAAAACTATGTTTCATCTTAAAGTATTTATGATTTTAAGTACCTTTTTTAATATATATTACACAGACACATTCAGTTATGTTAAAAATTGCGTTATTGGCATGACTATTACCAAAGCTTAGAATATATGTAGAGAAAATATTTATGTATATATGTATAAATAAATGAAATGAGTCTGAAGATTATGAAAACCACTAATTCAAGATGAGAAATAAACTTTAGTTTTTTTGTGCATTTATTTTAATTAATGCATATTAACGATTTTACTGTCTATGAGTTTCTGTATACAAACACAAAAGATTTCTATAATCATAAGGCTGAAGTCATAATCTAATATGATATGCAGTCTTTAAATGCAGAGCTTTAAAAAAAAAAGTATGAATTATTTGATTTATTGAGGTAACTGATTTATGATGTGGTTATGAATAGGGGATTAACAATCAAATAAATCCTCAGATGTTGTTTGCTTCTCTTGGCTCTCTCTGTCGGATGTTTGTGGTATCTAAAAGAAAAGCATGCGTCAGTGTTTTAATCGCAGGATCTCTGAAGGAAGAGATGAAGTGATTTGCAACTGTCTTTCAGACCAAATTCCCGATTATTCCCAGAAGCCGGAGGCTGCCGGGACATGCAGGTGTGTTGATGGCATCTCTGCGTGCTCCGGTCCGTCTCAGACGTGCGCTGACAAGTTTGTAAACAAGAAGGCCGGAATATGAATGAGAGACACTTTCTTTCCTCTGCAGAGCACAGAGGCTGTCATTCCTCTGATGATGATCCCATTCAGACATAATCAGCCTATTAGTCCCTATCACTGTTGCGCTGTAATCTGTTTAAACAGGCCTGATCATTACCTGTAATATAAACCCATCGCCAGCTCATCCAATATGCTCCACTCATAAATTAATGCTGTCGTTACGGCAACGACATCAGGTTTAATAACTCACAGATTAAAAGTCTAATGAAGTTTATAGACTATCATAGAACTACAGCAATTCTACAAACATGAAATTCAAATCTGTTTTAGGTAACTTATAGATATTTCATATAAATATTACATAATGCTAACAACATCATTCCCGCATGACATCTAGACTATTATTGTTTTTATCTATTATTTATTATATTTTTATATAATATACTGATATTGTATATTTATATTAATTTACACAGCAGGGTCAATTTGGGTAAATTAAGTCTAATATAGGCAATTTTTTTTTATATTAAACATACGAAATCATGCCTTTAATATATACATTGTATTTAATGTAATCATTTACTGTTTTTATACTATAGTATATTATATAATAAAAATATAGTCATACTCATCTTTTAATATAAATATATTTGAAAGATATTATATATTCTTTATGTGTTCATATAAAAATAATAGTGTGTATGTGTGTGTGTATATATATATATATGAGGTAAAGACAAAACAAATAAAAGTATGATTATAATTATGTAATGTATTATACTAATGTATCAATATAGCAAATGTTTTATTTGATAAATAAAATAAAGTAGATCAAATATGCAGTAAAATATCAGTTTTGATATATAATTGATATAGCTAGGCCTATATATACTATCATTATAAATTATAAAATTGTTTACATGCTAATTTATTTAATATTTTATAATCACTGCATACTTGCGAGCCTAGTTATTTGAGTGAATACTTACATTGAGTAGCTGCAGAGCTGCTGGTGGAGTTTGTTTGAGCTCCGCCTCTAAACCTTTAACCCCCACAGAAACTATCTGAACTATTTCAACACACACACACACACACACACACACAGAGGGAGAGAGACAGAGAGAATGTGTGTGCCTGTGTGATTTGATTTCAGTGGATCATGGAGCAGCGCACTGTCCGCGGTGTGTCGGAGTCTCCTGGCCGCGCGGATGCGCTTTTAACAGGGCTACTTTTGCTCCGGAGCGCCGCTGAACGGAACTAAAGCTGGAGGATCGGATCGGTACCGATGGCTGATCCTCTGCGGAGGACAATTCTAGCCAAACTAAGGGGCAAGAAACCCAAAGGGAAAGACGCGAGCACCGCGAACCGGCCGAGAGAAGGTAAAGAAAAAGTTTCTCATACGCAAACTGAGAGAAATCTCATATCAAACGCGATGAGGGCTGAGCAGGGCTGTGCGAACGCGGATCCGGTTCCCCGGTGCTCCGGGGGTCCCGCTGATCAAAGCGAACGCACCGAGCTGAAGCGCTTCCACACGCCGCTGGTCCGCGGAGACTCGATCGGCTTCGGCGGCTGCGATTTAAGACCCAAACGAGAGGCTTTGAAGCTAACAGATGGTCAAGATCTAAAGAATAAAGAGCCAAATGTTACATTACTCGAGCAAAAGGCCGGGAAAAACAACACGGGCGACTTTAGAAGCCCACAAACTCACGTGTTTGATTATATAGACGCGGAAAGCGATCTAATTCAGGTTATAGAGAGTTCGCTGGAGTATCACGGAGGTTTTAGGATGCCCGCGTTACAAAGTCCGACTTTTTTCCCCACTGATCTGGAAATAACATTGGCCCCCGTGCTGAGAGACGGGGCCCCTCGACACCACTCAGTTGACAGCGAGGACGACGATTATTACGATAACCAGATTCTGCCCTTTTATGAGTCCTACACTCAGTTGAGCGACCGAAATAAAAATAACGGTGAGCCAATATCGGCATCAGGGTCTAACAAAACTGCACAAGAAACAGACAGACTGAAGTCGCAACTAAAAGAGGCGTATTATTTGCTAATAAACACAATGCATAACATAAGTTTCGACGGTCAGGTTGAAGATAACGGATTTGTGGATCAGGCCAGTAGCGCAAGTCAATCCAACGATAGCGTTAGCACAGGAAGCGACGCGTCGGAAGAACATCGTAATGATTCTGATTCGCCGCTGTTTGTGTTTATTGGACAATGCGCGGTGGGTTTGACAGGATCTTCGCAAAGCAGAAGCTTGCAGAATATTCGCAACGTTAATCCCAAACCGACGCTCCAGCGGTCGGTGAGTGATAGCAAGGTAAAGTACTCACCGAATCTCGAGGAAGAGCCGCAACCCGCAGTCGCATCGGGATGCGTGCCGCAAATGGCGAACCCTATGGAAACTCAACCGATGCCTGTTTCCACGCAACAATTCTGCAATGATGCAGCGGTGCCCAAACATCCTGGGGTCACCGTCAACAAGATGCAGGAGTGGATGCAGAAAGGTCGCATGCTTTCGTCCGAAATGAAGCAGAGGATTGCTGGTTCTTCGCTGAGAGCCAATCATGTGAGGCCAAAAACTGCGCGACAGCAGACAGGTATGGATGCCCGCTGTCGTGGAGGACCATCTCATTCATCTCACAATCTCCTGTGGAAAACGCTGGGAGAGCTTCTGGGTGTCTTTTAACCGGTGCCGGGTTTTTTCCTCCTCTTCCTTCATGACTAAAGCCCTGTTCACACCAAAAACAATAACTACTCTAGTCACCATCTGAAGTAGATCCAAACATTTCATCAAAGCTGTCCTAAAACCTAGGGTTGGTGTCATTTGAATTTTATCGCTCTTGATTCCGATTCCAGTGTAGTCAAAGTCAAACATTTAGATATCAAACATATTTATTTTGTGTTTAAACATTTAATTCTATGAATGAATGATTCAAATACATAAACATTTTAAAAGCACCAAAAAAAAAAAAATATTTTTTTTTATATATATTTAAATATATATATATTTTTTATTTTATTTATTTATTTATATTATATATTTTATTTACAATGAGTATCTGATTCCTGACCTTAAGTATCTGGAATTATAATGGATTTTTGATTCTACAACCAAAACACATTCTTTTCTTGGGACAACTTTGATTCACCTTCCAAATGATCCACTTCAAATGTTGACTACTGTTAGAGATGAAGATATGAGCAAACGCACCTGTCTTCCGCTTTAAATTCTCGAACTCGTCATAGCAAGATGGATTCTGATTGGCTGTCAGTGTTTGTATAGTTCATCAGCTGTGATTCCAGCGATACTCTTTCTCTCAATATAGATGTGGCGTGCACTGTTCTATCCTTTAATATTGAGAAAAATGTTCATATCGTTATCTTTATAGTTATTGTCCCTGGTGTGATTGGGCCTTAATGTCGTTTCACGTAACACGTTTGGCAGAAGCGTGCCGGATGCTCGATTGGTTCCTCTCCACTAACACACTCACTCTCTGAATAATTCATTTCATGCTTGTCGTCTTGGTGATGGTGGTGGTTTTGTGCTGATGTTAATTGCGAATGTTTATTGTGTTGAGATGCCGGTAGCCTGATAAGACGTGAGCCAGCAGATGGTGTGTTTTAAAGGTCACTCGTCCGCTGGCAAGTGTGTATCCAAGAAAACAAGTGGTTGACAGCTTTCTTGTATCATGAAACCAACAGGAATCATTTTGATTACTACTAATTCAGGTGTAAACCACAAATCTGAATGCGTGTGTGTGGAGCAGTAACTTTAACTTCTTTTAGGCGTCTTGCACGTAAACAGATGTTTTTGATAGATGAACTTTAAAATGCATGCTTCAGAAGCGCTTTATAGTCTTGCTTTAAATGCAAGCTTTTTAAGGAAGCAATGTAATAACATTAAAGATCAAAAGCTTAGTAATTTGGTTTCCAGGTCAGATTTAGGGATAAACCATTAACACAAGCAGAGCTCATCTCGTTGGGGCCTTTCAATGTGGCGTTCAAACCGAATGCCCTTTGCTGCCGTGCGAGCAGATTTAGAGGAAGTGCAAGTTCATGGAGATTACATTCACGTCTTTGGTAGATGCTTTTATCCAAAGTGACTTGTAGAAATGGTGCACCCAAGATGTCGATGAGTTTGTTTCTGTATCAGATTTGGAGAAATGCAGCATTGCATCACGTGCTCATCTTCGGAAGTGAATGAGTGCCGTCAGAATGAGAGTCTGATAAAAAAACATCACAATAATCCACAGCACTCCAGTCCATCAGTTAACATCTGGAGAAGACAAAAGCTGAAACAAGTGCATCATTAAGATGAGGTTTTTTTAGGAACTCTTGGAGGAAGCGCTACTATGAATTATGGACTCGTATTTTAGTTAAAAACATCTTACTGAATTAGTTTCAGATGGTAACTGATGGGCTGGAGTGGTGTGGGTTATTTTCAGCTGTTTGGACTCTCATTCTGACGGCATCCCATACACTGCAGAGGATCTATTGGTGTGCAAGAGATTGTTTTTTTTTATTCACCGTGCATTTCCTAAGAATAGAACTCTAAGTAGACTTTAGGCATTGCCAGTGCTTTTTCATGGACTGTAGCCAGGAAGCGTGTTTGTTTTCGAGAAGACACCTGTTGACACACACACACAAAACTGGCTACACATGTGCGTGTGTCTCCCTGACAACATTATGCTGAACAATTTTGCATCAAAAAATGTATGTGCTGGTGAGCCGGTGGTGTTTGTTTTGGGCCGGAGGGAGCTGTTCTCGAGTGAATTCCCGTCCCATGGAAACGCGGAGCCCCAGGGAGGGAATATTTGGAATGCCAAGGCCGTCGTTTCACTTGTTTGCTCTCTGTTCCTGAGGGCTTGAATGCAGGCGGGGATTAGAAAAGAGACATTACACGTTCGTTAAGGTAGGATTAGTCCATCCTGTTATCCACAGCTTATTTTAATCTTAGGTGTCTGAGGTTTGAATGAGTACACTCAACTTATTTTAGTAGCATTTGTGAGCGGATCTGTTTAGATGGCCTGCTTTATTTGAGGAAAATGCTGGTTAATCTCACACAAACCTTTGAGAGCATGCTCCTGGCATATTTCACATAAAATTACAGAAAAAAGTTAGACCTGTTTTTTATCTTTTATTATTTGCATTGTGATGTTAGTTTACAATGTTCTGTAATGTGACACATATATACATAAATTATTTGATAATTAAGCTAATTTTAATCACTGAAAATATTTTGTATAATAGTTTGAAGAAAAATATTGTAAATGATACTTTATTTTAAATAATATATATTAATATTTACAAGTATACATTTAAATATTTAAATGGTAAAATTGTAGAAAAAGTGCTTATGAAGTCCCATCTACAATAATACATATCATTTATGCTGAGTGTGCAATGTAGTATTTCTTTTACTTCCTTTAATCGATGCTTTAATTATCCAGATTTTAAAATAATGAGAATGAGATTTTTGTAGTAAAAAAATGCCACTTTGTAAAATGACAAGAAAACAAAACTTAGGATAAGTTTTTTTAGGCAAAATACAATTTTCTCTTGATTTTTATGGTGAAAGATGAGTTTATGAGCTTCACACAAGCACTTATAAGAGCACTGCCGGTTCAGTGATGTACTGGCAAACCAGTGCCGTAACGTTGTGTCCAGTGCTGCAATCTGATTGGCCGGCGGAGGCGATGACATCATAACGAGATTGAATGTCAGAGTGTTCGTGGAATGTCTGCAGTCTGAGACTCTGCTGTTCCAAATCATGGGAATACTCTCGGATGACAGAAACAGCCAGAAAGCCCACAGACACTCACACACTCCTCAGAAGAGACAGAAATCTGACTTCTGTAAAGAAACCTTTGAGGAGGGGAAAAAAAGCCATTTGTAGCATTTGAAAAGATAAAGCAATAGATGTGGTGTTGAAATGATATTGTTGTAAAAAATATTGACATGTTCTGTGTTTGTGAGGCGTTAGGAAACTTTCGTAGATAGGTTTGCTGTGGATTTCTGGGTTGTTTTTGGACTTTTAAAGGTGTGGAAAGCGTGACTTTGTTTTTAATCTTGAGTGTTCGAGTTAATCTTCATGAAACTGAAGCGTTAAGACACTGAGATTGATGTTTTCATGTGGAAAAAGGCAGTTTAAAATACAAAACAACAGATCGAGTGTTTAAAAATGACATTATTTAAACAGTATTGTTATTTTTGTGTTTACTTTTAAAATATTATTTTGAAAAAAAGGCTTTTTTGAGTCAAGACTGCATCAAGCATCAAGACTGATTGTAATATTAAAAACATGTAGTCATACTGCAGCATCAGACTTTTTAGAAACGTCTGATAGTAATGTTTAAGCAGAATAATAAACAGGTGTCAAGCAGCATGACACACATAATTCTGCTCAGCAAGGCTGTAGTCATTTGATTAAAAAAATAATAAAATATTATAATTTAAATGAATGGTTTTCCATTTTAACATAATTTCTTTCTGTGATCAAAGCTTCATTTTCAGCATCATTACTCCTGTCTTCAGTCACTTCAGAAATCAGTTTAATAATGCTGATGTATTATCGCTGATATAGAAATATTTGAAACATTTACATAAAATGGTTTTGCTCTGGATTTATGGTTGTTTTAGCATTTAAATGAGAAAATGTGCTTTAAACAGTGTTCTAGTTTCCTAGAGCTTCATCTGCTGTTTGTTATTAGATTTAGATTTCCTTGACAGCAACTCTTGGGAAGTGTTTGCATCAGTTGTAATCATTTCAGCCGAACCCTTGAGCGACGGAGCGATCAAATCTACTGCTCCATATTTAGACGTGTCTAAAGTTCACACTTGTGTGTGTGTGTGTGATATTCATCACATTATGAAGAGCAAATGTCCCCACAGTGATTTAGTTTTTGTTGGGACGTGTTTTTGGTCGAGGGAGTGAGTGTGTGTGGGATGAAGACTGCAGGGTCTGGGTTACTGTGAGGTTACACAGTTCAAAGCTCAGCTCTGACGCCCGTACAGGGTCTTTCATGACGGAGAACGAGCTGTTACATGCCCAGGATTCCTCTGAACACACACACTCGCACACACGTTTGTTTTGCTGTATTTGTGAGGACTTTGATAGACTTCTATTGTTTTTATACTGACCTAACAATATTGTTTACGCCCCTTCACCCTCCCTACACTTACCTGTCACACAAACCTTTCAGCATTTTTATATTTTCAAATAGAATTTTTTTATCATTTATTTGCCTTGTGAGGACCAACGTCAAAGGCAAAAATGTCAGGTTGGACTATCTTTGTGGAGACATTTGGTCCTCACAGCTATAGCAAAACAAACACACACACACACACTCACTCACTCTGTCTCTTCAGCGCAGTCAGAGTGAACTGCTTTAGATGTTAAAGCATCTCTATTCTGCAGCGTGTTATTGAGATACAGTTAGTCTGTCAAAATGAATTCATTAATTTTAGTTAACATTTTGCCAGTTTTCTTGCTTTTTATAGTCATTTCTAAAAAAGTTTTATTAATGTAGTTTGATTTTATTTCTGTTTTAGTTGTTGTATAGACGTAAAAATGTGCATAAATGAACTTTATTTATTATTGTTCACTTGTTTTCCTGCATGTTTAAGTCAGCCTCTATCTCAGTTATTTATGTTTGTTCATCATATTTATTTATCTCTCATTATTGAATGAGCTGATTTTCCTTCTTTAATTTATTCAGTCATAAATTTAGCATTTTTTCCATTATATTTATTTATTTAGCTGTTTTTCCATAGCATATTGCTGTCAATCTATCTCATTTATACATTCATGAATGTATTTTGTAATTATGTATTTAATATTTAACTTTTTCTTTAGCCTGTTTGAGTCGATCTGCATTTCTGATTTATTCAGTAATGAATGAACTTTATTTATTTGTTTATTATGACTGATTCTTTTCTCTGTATAAGTAAGACATTGTGATTGTAGTTTAAATGACTTCAGTACAAGAAATGATCAACACATCTGTAGTTTTAGAGATCGTCTGTTTTTCAGTGATTGGGGCGAATCTCACCCGTATCTCCAACACCTTGTTTTCCCTTTTCTACCCCGTTCTTAGAGGAAAATCATCAGAGCGGGAAAGAGCCGCTAAAGAGCTTAGCTCTTCGGTTCAAATCCAGCTTGCATAAGCGCAGTGTCACATGACTGTGTTGTTGGTGAATGCTGGAGCTGTAATAACACATCTGAGCGCCTCTAATCATATACTGAGCGTTTAGCAGTGAAACACTCCAGGTATGTTTGGATTGACCTGCCCTCATTCACCCCAGACCCACCCGCTCTGACCCACAGCCCAGAGGATCATGGGTATCACAACAGTCTTTACTGACTAAATTACGTCCATGCCACACTTCAGACACACATACAAGAACATGCAGATATACTGTACTCTTTTTCTTTTATAGAGGGTTGACTATTTAAATATTTAAAATACTTGTAAATATTTTGTAAATATTTATCATTTTTGGTCATCTATTTATTAAAAGTTTTTAAATATTTAGGTCAATATTTTAAGTATTTGTTTTTAAAAATATGTTTTAAACTTTATATAAATATTTAAAGATTAAAGATAAATATAATAAATAGAAACGGTTATTAAAATATTCTAAATATTTGTCTAAAATGAGAAATATTTGTGTTAATATTTTTTTACTTTGAAATGCTTTTTTGACTGTTGTATATATATAATATACACACAGACACACACACACACACACACATACATATATATATACATTATTATATTATATATATTATATTATATATATATATACACATACACACTGTATGAAAAACTAATTAATATTATTGATATCTATCAATCTATATTGATAAATATTAAATGTGAATTCGTTTTTTTATTTATACCTTTAGTAGTTTTTAGTAGCAACATTCAGAATTTTGGTTTGATCACAGCAGTGAAATGTGTTAACACATATTCACAAAAGCAGATATTTTAACCTGGAAGAATATTTCTACATTTTCCGAGCAGAAGAGACTTCTTTGACAAACATGACAAAGTCTTGCGGAGCTCAAAGAGTTCTGAAGGCTGTTGTGTATTTGTGTTTTGTTGAGGTAGTAAAGTGTAACTCCGGCTGCTGTTTGGTCTCGTATCCCAGAATGCCGTGGGCTGACTCACTTTGACTGGCTCAGAACAGCAGTGTTAAGTTGTATTTGACCTCTCAGATACACACACAAACACACACAGAGCTCGTGTTCCTCTTTGAAGAAGCTGAAATTCACTCAGACATGAGAGCTGTTGTATATATGTTAATATGCCAATTTAATTTCAGTGTAATTGTTTGTCATTTTATTATGTTATTTTTATTATTCTGTAATTTCTGAAATTATGATTATTATTATTATTAGAATTTGTACTATTTTTTTTCTATTATATTTTTTGCTATATATTTTGTTTATTTCCGTTACTAATTTAAATTTTTTAACTTATTTCCAACTTTTATTTTTGTATTTTCGACTTTTATTTTAGATAATGTTTTTATTATTTTAAGGGTTTTTGTATTTTCGTTTTTTACTAATAGTTTTAAATTTTTTATTTAGCAATTTTAGTAACTTAACTCCATTAGTTACCAAAGTAACATTTCTTATATTTGTTTATTCACTGATATATTATATTATATATATTATATATTATATTATTATATTATCTCAGATTACACTTAATTCTTATTTTTAATTTAGTAATGATAAACGATGTTTAACGCAGTGTTATGCATTACACAATGTTGATGTTCACAATGTAGAGGTGTGCCTGATTCGCTTACAAAAGCACTTTCCACGGTAGTCCTTGCTAACTACAGTAGTTGACGTATTCTCTCAGAAAGCACCTCTAGTAATGTCAGAAAGTGTAGTTTAGGCGCAAGCTCTGTGGAGCGCTGTAGCGGTAGACCAATCATAAAGACTGCTCCATCTGACCAATCACAGCAGTGAGGGCTCACGGGAAGGAGGGGTTTAGACAGACTGAGTCTTTGAACTGCTTCACACGAGTCGTTTACAAATCATTTAGAAATGGGGTAAAATTAAATCTAGTTTTGGAGACAACTAAAGTGTTTTTTGACCTTGCACAAATGTTTTAAGAGACTCATAAAGCAATATTAGCAACCATTAAAATGGCATAATAGGGGCACTTTAAATAAACAAAAACATCAGACAATATTTGGTTTCACAGAAAGACGTCACTGCGCTAAATTTTTCCAATACAGTCTCACAACCAATTAGTACGTATTCGCACGAGGTGGCTAATATGTGCTAATTCATACTAATTTGTACAACTTCACACACAATTTTGTATGATTTGTCTAAAACCTGTGACGGCTAGGTTTAGGGATGGGGTTAGGTGTAGGTCATTCACACAAATTCATACAAATTGGCAACACTTAAAATACGAATTTAGGCACCTTGCTTCTCCAAATGTTTCTGCTGGTGAATAAGCAAGTTTTAGAATGACAATAACCCAGAGATAAATCTCATGTTAACACTTTATTTAAGAGTCTCTTAACTAATTGCTTGCATATAACTACAATATTAGCTATTTATTAGTAGTAATTAAGCACATATTTAATGCCTTATTCTACATCCCTAATCCTACTCAATACCTAAACATACTGTAACAACTACCTAACTAACTTTTTAAAGCAGCAAATTAGGAAATTTAATGAGGCAAAAGTTGTAGTCTGTAGACAAGTGTTCCCTTTCGACATTTCACTCGTACTGCGTCTGCTAAGACGCATGGGGAAAACTCCTTTTCCCCCCTAACTGAAGCCTATTATAAAAACGCAGTTTTTTATGTATAAAACTGCACGGTAGTT
>JAUCMU010000032.1:99589-112994 GCA_032275025.1 Enteromius treurensis | reverse complement strand
TAGTAGTTGCCAGACGTCTGTTTTTGTGAGCTCATCTAAAGTGAGGACTAGTTATACCTTGTAAAGCATTTATAAAGCAAATGTAAAGGCTAATTTATATTCAAAATCAAACACAACACAGAGGGATACAGAACACAGACATATGTTTTCAAGATGTAAAAAATTTAATCGTACAACTCTACTCTTAATAAATGAAAACAAACCTTAAATTTGATTTTTTTTTTAAATTAAGTTTACAGTTGCACAGTTTCATATTATTTTGCATCTTGAAATGAATAGTTCTGCATCCCTATATGTTGTTTGTTTCTGTATTCTTTCTGTTAGGAAGATAACTGACAATTTAAATCTCCTTTGTACATTTAGATATATTCATAAATCAAGAACAAGGCATTTATAGCTGTATTTATAAACTGCCCACTAACTGACCATTTACTAATGCTTAACTAATGATTCATAGCATGTAGTTATTATAAGGTGTTACCAAATAATCTACTTTGTTACTTTTAATTCATTGTCTGTTACCGAGTACGCCCACATTTTGAATTGTAATTCAAACCTTTGATGCATTTCAGTAGCCAATAAAGATATCCAATCGTAAACAGACCAATAAAAGCAGTGATATCTAATCCAGGAAAAGCTGATGAAGAAAATTCAACCGGAGTTACTTCTTCATGTTTATGTCTGGTGGTTCATGCACGTACAGTCATGTGAAAAAGTTAGGACACCTGTGCTGCCACCCTATTCTTAGATAGAAGAAGCTTACTTCTGGCAACCCTTTCAAACATGCCATAAATTTTCACATTTAACATGTTAAATTAGGTCTGTAGAACCTGCAGTGACGTTCTTGGGTTGTCTGCCATTTCTTTGTGCATTACACAGTCTGATCTTTGGGTGAATTTGGTGGGTCTACCTCACTGTATATTGATGGACTTCAAATTGTTTGGAAATGGCCATGTTTCCCTTCCCAGATTGATAACAGCAACAACTGCATTTCTTATATCGTTGCTGATGTCGTTCCTCTTTGGCAATGCATTATCACACACCTGAAGGCTCCAAACCAGCAAACTGCAATAACTTCTGCTTTTATAGAGGTGTTTATTTCAACCCAGTGCAGGAAAAGGAAAAAAAAAAAAAACTGAGATGAAGCCAGTGCATCACTTTCAGGTAATATGTTCATAATCATAAACAATTTTTGTATTTACTTTTATATTTTATTACAGTTCTGTCCCTTTATAGTAGGTGTTTTTTGTTTGTTTACTTTTTTATGCTGCTTTTTTTTTTCATTGTATAAAATGAATCCCTGGAAACGAATTTAGCTGTTAACAGACTATTAAAATTGAGCAGTGTATATTTTTGAAATGCCTCTTTTATTAAATTAAATACAATTTCTTTAATTAGCTATAGGGGGCATAACAATACTATTCTGCTAAGGGCACCCATTTAGCCAGCAGCGGCACAGCTCATTGTGTGTATTTGTAAGCTTACAGCACAAGGAGCAATGTGTCGGTGTGGAATGTCAGAAATTGAGAGCTCTTCCGGTGGTTCCTCCTGTGGCAGAATTACCACCCGCTCGCATCCGACAAAAATGCCCTCCATTCCTCTCCACTGGTGTAATGATGGGGACAGACACGGGTGGATCCAAATGTATTTATTTGATTCGGCTTTTATGCAAAGACATGGTCAAACAGGCGGGGTTGAGACAACAGAAAGTAGGAATTGTAGAGGCAAACACAAGAATAGTCAAGAGCGGTAGCGAGGGTCGGGCGATCGGCAAACAGAGTCAAAGGGGCAAAAACAGAGCAGTATTCTTTTAGGCGAAGTGAAGTCAATACACAGACAAATGAACGAAAAACATAAGAGACAAGGAAAACGCTTTGTAGGGGAGGAAAACACTCACAATACTCAGAGGTTAGACAAACACAAGAGAACACTTTATAAAGGCGAGACAAGAGGGTTAACGAGGGGGCGGAGTTACAAGTTGGGTGGAGACACAACAGAATGGGCATGAAAAAGTCGATATAATCCTACACAAGGGAAACACTGAGACAACATAACAACTGGAATGGACTGCTTTGGCCCTTTTTGGTTCAGATAGTTCACCGTAATTATAATAGACTATATATTTTAAATAAATTTAGTAGTAAACTCAATTCACAAAATTAGTTTTCTGCATCTGACCTTTGTTTTAGGGATGAGTCATTTATAGCTGACATTGTCCCATTGGGGTAAATTATTATTTTGGGAAATTGTCTGAAACTTTTTCAAAAAACATTAAAAATCATTATGAATATTAAACTGTTTTCTTGTGCTGCTATATTTGATTTGGAACTTGAACAAGGAAGTAACCTAAAACTTCACACAAATTCAGATGTAATTTCACTGCCTAAAAAACATGTCTTATTGTTTCAAAACCATTAAAACAACTTTAACATTGTGTTTCATCTTGGAATATCAAATCTTGGCACAACTGAGTTAACAATACTCTTCTTTTTCAGAGTACCCCACACACCCCACTCTTATCAGCAGTAAAGTCAGTAAAGTCCAGTGTAAAGTCCAGGGGTCAGAAAGTAAATTAATATACAGTATTGTGCTTTAGTGATGAACACATGCTGTTATTTCCTTGAAGCAATGTATATGTGTGTGTGTGTGTGTGTGTGTGTAGGCAGGTTTTGAATAACCAACCCTATCAATCTACAACATGCAATGAGAGTGTTGCTCTAATAGTTACAGTAAGTGAATTTAAAAAATGTAATACATATATATATGTATATATATATGAATGCATATAAATTGAGCTCGCTCTTTTGACATTTCGTCAACCAATCAAAAGGGTTGTGATCAGTGTTTCTATCATTGATATACTGTATATCGCCTTTTAAACCAACGCACAGATGCACATTAATCCTAGACAACAAAATCCACCTACAGTATACTAATCATCAACAACAGGTGTGCTGGAAGAACCAAATTAGCCACAACGTAATTAGCACGATGATCTCATCTTAGATGTGTCAATTCATCTTGGATGTATCAAACGACGTTCGAAGAACGGACCCCTGGACTTTAATGCTGCCTAAGAGTGTTTATATTGTGTCTAGAAACAGTATAAATGATATAAATTGACCTACTGTAATAAGATGTTGTAAATATGTCCATGATGACCACATCTGAACCAAATTTTAACATTTATAGATGTCCTGTGGACATCGCAATTTAACGGCTAGAAGACGTAAAAAAAATACGTCATAAAAACATTATTTCTGGCTCTTCAGGGGACGTACTTTGCTCAACTTTAAGCTTTTTGCCTGGTTTATTTCTTGCAGAGGCAAGCCTGCTGAATTACCGTCTGACCAAGGGACTAATTTTAAAGAGGGTGAGCAGGAACTCTGTGATCCCTTTAGAGACTTATGCACCCTTCCTCGCAAACTCACTTGGATGTACAGTGTTATTAATTTATTTATAGGATTTAACGTCCCACCGATAGAATCCAGCACATTCTCTACCAGTAGACACCATTATACTCTATTAAAACCAATACAATAATTTTTTTTTCCAGCAGGGATATGTTAATGCAAATACTGTCTAAACAAAACAAACAGCGCTCTTTCTGGAAATGTCGGATTTAGGCAATGCAAATCCTTTCGATTTCGTGATAGGCTGTATTTTGATATATAAAACACGTTTATCATCCCTCCATGAGTGTAATAATGAAGTGTTGAAACTTACATGGAGATGGTCTTACACAGCAGGTCTCTTTCAAACACTTTCGGTTTGTGAAGCTGTTAAAAACACACCTGTGCAATCCTTCACGAGCCTGCTTTGTCACGTGATCGCTTCCATCTCGGAGAAAATCATATTGCTGTTTCAATATTTTCTGTCATTCCTGTGTCCTGAGTGTTTAAAGCCGAATATACATCTCTTTGATTACAATTCACACCTAGAGCTCTATCACTTCTTTTTTAGTTTTTCTGAAAGCTTTAATTAATTCCCCGCTCCTTTAACGACACAGAGACAAGTGCTGCTGGTCTGAGATCAGCTCTATATCTATGTACAGAAATAATACCGGCATTATAATTATTGATTATGATCATTGATTGTTCATAAGGTTAGTTTTGGTGCCCCCTCAGCACTGCGCATGGTGGGAGTGGCGGCGTTGTATATTAATTATTATTTATTGTTATGTCGGTCTTTCTCGGTTATTATTACAAAGCTGGATTACTTTGCTGTTTATTGATATTTAACAAATACGTTTGCGATGCCCTTTATTTTAAGTTTCTTTTTTTTATAGTTTTTATTTTATTTTAACTTTATTGTTACTAAATGTGAAAATGTGCAAGTAATGTGTCAAGTAAAGTGTCAATGACTTGATATTTAATTCTATAATTTAAAAAAAAAAATTTTTTTTAAATAAAGTTTAAAAAAGAACCATTGTGTGATAAATACCCAGAGACAGTCGGATCCATTTGCAGCTATTTTAATGGGTAGTCAGGCAGGCAGAAGTCGGTACACGGTATAACAGAAATATCAGGGACAGGCAGTAATCAGAGTCGATGAACAGGCAAAATAGTCAGGGCAGGCAGCGAGAATCAGAAAAACCAGAGAACAATCCAAATCAAACCAAAATAGTACACAGGGAAAAAACGCTCAGAAATGATGCAGGGCAGTCAAGACTTCGCATCGAACTGACGCGAAACCCTCGTATTTATAGTCCATAGATAATGAAAAACACCTGAACGCGATCACAAAGGAAGGTACGTGGGTAAACAGTCCGGGTAGGAACGCTAGTATTCGGGTGAAGGTTCCCGCTGCTGAGTTCCGGGAAGCGCCACAGAGGCGCGGCTTGTGACAGAAATCTAGTGCTGTCAAACAATTAAATGTGATTAGTTGCTTCCAAAATTAACGTTTTTTTTTTGTTTTTTTTTTTACATAATATATGTTTGTGTTGTGTATATATATATATATATATATATATATAATTGAACACACATAGCGTGTGTATATTTTGGAACTATTTACTTGTATTTATATGTTTACATTTATATTCATAAACTTTATATTATAAATATATTTTATATATAAACGTACAATTTTGTTTCTAAATAAATGCATTCCTGTGTGTGTATTTATATGTACATAATAAATGTACACTGTATACACACATATTGTGTAAAAAAAAAAACTTTTATTTTGGATGTGATTAAGCGCATCAAATCGCTGTTTCTAAAGCAGACCTTTCTATTTTAGACAGAACTTTGCATTGATTAACTGCTGCAAATAATATCAGGTGATTAACTAAGCTAAGTTAACCAAGTTAAAACCAGCTTAACAGGTTATGTGTACATAATTAAAATAAATAGAATGTACAAATTCTAGCCTTAAGCCTACTTTAACATTCTTTAAGTACTCTTATTGTAAACAACTCAATTTGGCTAAGAGCTACAAATTTAATTCTATAGTACTCGGTTGTATTTTGTATATTTATTTGTACTTGCTTGTTTATTTTACTTGTCCCACAACATGTAGGCCACTGCTAAAATCCTCAGAGGGTTTAGAAAGCAGATCGGGAAAGGTAAACTGGATTAAATGGGTGTGCTTTGTGTGTCCTCAGCTAGACCTTCTCAATATCTTGCTAGCACACAGATTTGTTCAAATAGAAGCTATAAATACTTTGCCAGCGTTTTGCTGCTTTCCTGTCCTTCTCTGGATCTACCAGGTTTACAAAATTTGTGGCAAGTTTAAAGGGATGAAAGGGCCATGTTCAACAAAGTATTTGAGGTTTGCCCAATTTGGGTTGGTAGCGATAGTTAGGATCTTTGCATTTGTTTGGTGTTTTGAGGCATGTTTTCCATTTGTTCTGCATGCTTTGAGTTTTTCATAGTAAAACCACATATATTATTGCCAGTTTTAGGGAGTAACTAAAATTCTAAATTATTTGATATCATCTCTCATGTATATGAAACGATTACCTGCTGTACTAGCTTCACTGTAGTAAGATGCTTTTTGTTAGTAGCTTAACATTTTCAAATTTTCACTTGCTTTTTTCTTGTCCAGTTTCCCTAACACTGGTTATTCCATATGTACCTTTTGTTATCTAAAATGTGTTGTTGATTCATAATCAAACGATTAAAGCCATTGCTTCTTGTCTTTTCTCCGCAGTTGTGGATGCTCGGGGTAAATCTTCATCTCCGGTTCCTTCCTCGGTGGAGTTGCTTCCAGCAGTGACGGCTGCCGTAAGGAGGAGGAAAGAGCGCCCACAGGTGCTAAATCTAACCGAGGCGGACATGGCAGGAGTATTGCGGCCCAGAGCTGGCCGTCTGGACAGTCCCAGTAACCGCTATGCTGGGGACTGGAGTGGATGCCGGGAAACTTACCTCCAACCGAGCTGCCCGGAGGAGGCAGACTATGATGACGTTCCCAGCGAAGTACCTTTGAACGCAGGACAAGATGAACAGGAGGACTTATCGAAGGGTACTGGAGATGAAGTCTCAGAACAAGAGTTGCCTGAGTTGGACCTGGCAGGGGAGAGGGTTGAGGAAATACAGATGGAAGAGGAAGTGAGTGAGGAAGAGGATACAGTAGTTTTGGACAAGCTTCAAGTGGACGAACCTCTTCCCACAAGCCCCTACGATCAGATCCTCCCAGAGCTTAGACCCAAAGAGCACACCTACCAGGCCTACATGAAGATCCAGGAGATCAGCCCAGTCTTAAGCAACAGGGTCAACCTGCGGGACCTGCAGGAGAGCATTGACACTCTAATCGGCAACCTGGAGAGGGAGCTCAACAAGAACAAGCTCAACATAGGGTACTGACTCTTTACAAGGACAAATGAAATATGGTGGTGATTCCCTAGAAACATCACTGCTATGGAACGTTCTTGCTCCCATGTACACTTGGGATGCATGTACAAGAAGACATTCCTCACTTTTGATTTGTGTTTTAGTTTGTCTCTTGGTCTTCATGTTATTGATCTCGTCATTTCTTCTTATGAGAAGAACTCATTGAACCCTGAGGGGTGCACCCGGTGCCTTCATTGTGTTAAGGTGGTGCTTACGACAACGAGAGCTTTTTAATTTCTACGGAGGTATATTACAATGACATACATACGATATACATTATAATGAATACCAATGCACTTAAGGGGCCTGCTGTTAAATGCATGGCCAGTTCAGGTACAGGTGTGAAGCCTTATGGTGGGAGAACTAGGTACTACAGATACATCCCTAAACGTTTCTATGGTCTTTCCTATGGAGATATTGAATTCTCTGCCCTAACCTTACGAACCCACAAACCCTACATCAGGGATCTGGAACACAAATAACCTATTGAGGAGGTGGTGTTAGGTGGTTGTTTGAGATCCCTGCACTCTACTCTCTAAACTCTGAATGTTATGTCCTATCGTGACCCTAATTGAGGGGTGCCCAGTTCTGCTTCTGGAAAGCCAGCTTCATCTCCATCTCTAATTAAACACACTTAATCAATGTCTCGGGGTTCGCTTAAAGAGTAGCTAGAAATGGAATTGAGCACCTGACCATGAACACTACATTAGGGATCTTGAATGCAAATGACTGTACCTAGTGAGGTGGTCTTTAGGTGGAAGTTTAGGATTCCTGCACCCTACTTTCAAAACTTTTAGTTTTATATCTTAACCCTTCCATGAATCTTACAGTCTAACCAGTGTTTGTTCCTCCTCTTGGAGATCCAGCTTCCTGTAGTCTTTAGTTCCAACCCTTTAAGCACACTTAAACCAGCTAAACAAAGTCTTGGGATTTGCTTATAGAAGGTAGATCACTGGTAACAGGATTAAACATCCAAATCCCAACCTTACAACCATGACCCCAATATCAGGGGTTTTAAATGCAAATTACCTAGTGAGGAGGTGGTGTAAGCCAGCAGTCTAAATTATTTACCTAAACTCTGAATCGTATAGCCTAAACATATCCTACAAATTACAACTTTAACAGGAGGTTAATTCCTGCTCCTGCAGATCAAGCTTCCTGTAACCACCAAACAACCCTAAACTAGCTAAACACGGTTAGATAGGAGAGCGGATCTTCAAGAGTGAAACTGAGCACCCCGTTCAAACAACCCTAAAACCTACATTATAATCCAGTAGTTAGAGATCATTGCACACTACTCCTTTTACCATAAACCTATCCTAAACCTCACATCCTAACCAGGGGTGTTTGTTCCTGGTCCTGGAGATCTGGTAAACTGTAATTTTCAGTTCCCTCCAATCACACTTGAACCAGCTAAATAATGTCTTGAGCTTCACTTAAAGAGAAGAAGGGTCTATCATCAGGAGCATGATTAAGTCTCCTAACCCCAACCTTATGGCCCTGAACCCTACATCAGTGGTTTTGAATGCAAATGACCTAGTCAGGTGGTCTTAGCTAGTATATTGAGATCCCTGCATACTGTAACTCAATTCTAAACCGATGGATTGATCCTGCTCCTGGAGATCTGGCTTCCTGTATCCTACAAACACATTTGAACCTCATCAAGGCCTTAGGGTTCATTGAAAGAGGAGGGTGGATCACCAGAAGCAGGATCGAACACCCCAAACCAACAACCCTAACCGTACATTAGGGGTCTCAAACGCAAATGACCTTGTTCTGTTAGCTAACACTTAGAGGTCCTTGTTCCCTGCTCCTTAATCTCTGGATGTTATATTCTAACCCTGTCTTAACCCTTCACCCTCAAGGGATGTCCAGTCCTGTTCCTGGAAGGCCACCTTCAGCTCCAGCTATAATCTGGATCTACACTATAATATAGTCATTTAGCATACAGGGAAATGTGTTAAAGATAAACTTTGGATAAAGTTGGCTCTCCAAGACCAGTATGGGACACCTAACACCCTTTCCATTCAGGGAGCAACTAAACACTGCTGGTCTAGTTGAGGTTGCGGTCGTATGAGATTAACTGTTTGAGTTTTTTCCTTGTAAAAATGCTTCAAACATCTCCTAAACCAAGCTATGGACAGCTAAACTAAATTATGCTTGTAGTAAGTAGTCAAATAAATATTTAATAATAGTTAGACAGAGCGTTACGTTTCTGAGAATTAATTTTAAAAAGTAACTTAAAATTGCTGACGTTTATTTTGCTTTTGATGGGCGCTCCCTAACCACATACTGAATGGGTATAATTTCACTTAAAATGTAAAAAGCTATTTAAATGGTAACCATGGTAACATGATGACGCCATGACAACACTCAGCAGTCCAGGGATAAAAACTCATCAGTATTTGACACACACGTATGAAAATAGTCAGAAAATGTATTTTCAATGAGGTACACTTCAGTTTGTACATATTTAAATGTTCGTTAGCTACCTTGTAGTATTTGGCCTGTAGATCAGCCTTAAATAAATAAATATATATATATATATATATATTGTTGGATCTATGTAATGATATAAACCACAGTCTGAACTGCGAGG
The DNA here is from genome assembly GCA_032275025.1 of Enteromius treurensis. Taxonomy (NCBI): domain Eukaryota; kingdom Metazoa; phylum Chordata; class Actinopteri; order Cypriniformes; family Cyprinidae; genus Enteromius; species Enteromius treurensis. The sequence goes on along the minus strand of JAUCMU010000032.1, from coordinate 103,559 downwards.
GATTTTGGGTATTTTGTGGTCATGAAAGTGCAAGAAATTTGAGCATTGCATGGTCAAAAGCTTTACGGGCAAAAATTAAGTGTTTCTCAGTGTCTCCTACAGCGGGATGTATTTATACGTGTAGATAGAGATTATTTTAAATACAGTGAAATTCTGTTTTTCTCCTTTTGGCAGCTGCTCACGTTTATGGCTCAGTTGTAAACTTGCAGGTCTTGTGAAAGAAAGACTGAATCTTTTACTCGAGCGGTTCGTTTTCTGATTGTGCTTCTCACTTCTCATTTTAAATGATCTAAATAAAGGACTTGTTACACAGCAAATAGAAATAGAAAGCAATTAAATAATGTGGGTTACAGGAGATAAACCAATTGTGTTCTCACCAAATCTAGTAAATTAAAAACAGTCATAAGGAGGCTGGTTTCTTCTCGATAGGGAAGGTCACACTAGACTTCAAGTTGGCAAAAGTAACTTCAATTTAAAAAAACAAACATATATATATATATAGGCAACAGGATACAATGTCATGCATACAGACGTCTCATTTGAATGCATTTTGAATAGTAATAATAAATGTAGGATATAACTATTTCAGTTTGTAGATTTCAGTATGCATGCTTTTAAATGTGTATTGATGTGAGTCTAGTGTGACCACACCTTTGGAGTGTTTGACCTGGTTTCTTAAAGTCTGATTTGAGATCAGATTCCTGTCGTACAGCGACTGATCTACGGTCAGCATGAAGGAAACTTGTGAGCTGCTTTGATAAACATTCCCGTTTTTCTCCTCTGTCTCTGCTGCGGTTTTTGTAAAAATTTGGTTGTGCTTAAATGAACGTACGACTAAAGCAGATATTCTTTGTACTGATATTGAGAAGTATATGATCACATAAAAGTTTATGTTTCATTCAGACCTGATGACTCTACTGTTCTTCGTGAAATGTCTGGATATATTTAGCTGCTTATTTTTGCAGATGGTCATATGAATCGAAGGTCAGCGACGGCTACAATGAGTCACGCTTGTCCACCACGGATTCACGTTTCGTTTCCAAACGTTCCTGTAATTTGTCACTGGAACATGAGCTGGTGAGCTGTCATGTGACCACTGCTGAATCAACATCGGTCTGATATATTAAGTGAGTTAATTTGAAATAAAAAGACGTCTGAGAATACTTGCAGAAGTACAGACATTTTGTTTCCGTCACAGAATTAAAATGCAAAAATTGAGACTTGTCTCAGAAGTGCGAAAAATTAACTCAGTATTCTGACCGTGTATATTTTTATTCAGTTTAGATTTAGAAGCCATAACTGCAAGATATAAATTCAGAATTTTTACTTTTGCAGAACTTACTTTTTTGTCATTTTTTTTTTGTACTTGTTTGTCATTGATTAAAAAGCAAAGCTAATTGCGTCTTAAAATCTCAAAATTCTAAATTTAATCTCAGAATTGCAATTTTATATGTCATAATTACGATTTATCATGCAATTAAATTTTTTTTAATTAAATTTTTTTTTTTTTGCTTTACTGAGGACAAAAACGCAAGAAATAAACTGCTGAATATAGTTTTGAGTTTCTTCTCACAATTATGACTTTTTGTTTTCACAACGGAATAGAAAGTCTCAACTTTATATCTTCCAATTTATCTTTATTGCTTTGCAAATCCAAATTTATATCTCGCCAGTTTTCTGACATTGTGAGCTATAAACTCAGAATTGTGAGTTTCTGTTACTGAAACCCATTAGGAGTCACATGAGAGATTACTTCTCCGGCAGGTATGCTGGGTAAATGTCATTCTGTAGGTTGATTTCTCCAGCAGATGTTTGTCTTCAGCAACAACTGCTCTCTGTGATAAACATCCAGAGCATCTGTCAGCGTTTGGCTGCTGTTCAGACGTGTGATTGGCCCATTCCTGTCCCAAAGACCCTTTGATGTCATGTAGAGCCTTCTGATTGGCTGCCCGGAAGAGATGACCTTTGATTGGCCGGTGCTTCACAGAGGTGATCGTGCAGATGCTGTCATTGTACTTTTAGCATTTAAACCTAAAAATCTTGAGGCTTCTGCAGCTCACGCTCGTAAACGGCTGTAAAATTACACGTCTATCAGAGTATCAGACAGAGCTTAGAGAAGAAAAAAGCTTTATCACTGCTGAAATGCAGCCAGATTTAGTCAAAACTGCCTTTGTTTGCCCAACAGGAACAGATTAAAGAAAGAAAACGATGTAATGCAGCTGGATAACGAGAGTTAGAGAGGCAGAACAGAAGACGGAATTGTTTGGTTCATAAAGACGTGCAGCTTCATGCAACAGACATGCAAAATACAAGATTAACTTGAGTTTATGAATAAGGGTTGTTGTACACTAATCATCATAAATATAGGAAGACAACTGACAGTATGTGCAGAATATTAAAAAAAAAACAATATCTCATGAAGCATTGCACTTAATTTCACCTTCACCTTCAGTCGAATGAACTATAGGCTAAATGAGATCAGCTGTGATTTTCATGCGATATAATGCACTGTGCTATGTTTTAAAACATTTACATCGAAGCTTCTTTTTCTGCCACAGAACAAAAAGATATTTTAATTCTTTGTAAAAAAAAGATTTAGATATTTTTGTTTTTTAGTTATGAGTTCTATTATCTCAAAATGATTGACTTTAACAAGATAACAAGATAGAAACTCAGGACGTCAAGAAAAAAAAGTGAGTTGTAAAATAGGAATGTCAGAATTGTGAATTTATATCTTGCCAAAATATAAATAATCTATTATATAGAACATTTTCATCTTACAATTCAACATTTTTTCTTGCAATTCTGAGTTTATCTCAGAATTACAAGATATAAATTCAGAATTGTGAGTCGTAAACTCACAATTTAAAGAAAAGTCAGAATTGTGAGAGAGAAACAGAAAAAGTTAGAATTGTGAAATTCTCCGAATTTAGAACTTTGCAGTTGGAGAGTTGAAATTTCGGTGTTAAACATTTCCGAGTTGATTTTAACACCCAAAGAGTAATAACACATTCAGAGTACAATGGCGTTTGGTGTTGGAGTTATTTCACAGAGTTGATCATCAGTGTTAAAACAACTCCATAGAGATGTAATTAGACTCCGCCCCCGGCTCCGCTCACTGCTGCTGCTGAAATCAAGAAGACGCCGCAGCAGCAGCCATTATCTCCCTGTGTGTTTGGAAGGTAAGTTATATCATGCTTAAGCTTTTATAATTTGGTGCTAATTCAATAGCAGACTTTACAATATTATGTGTTGTGGAGCAATATATGTTATATTCACATCGTGGTCGCGGTTTAAGTTAGTATCGCTCATTTCGATTTAGTTAGAGCAAGGAATAAAATAATTACATAATATAGGTGAAATGTTGGTCCAGATTTGACTTAATGCAGTTTCACCTACAATATTTTGTTGTTTTTCGTGTTATTGTTGTTTTCCTCGACTAAAATAACTATGAATTTGACTTAAATTATGTCTATTGTCCTCGCTGTCATGTTTGTGTACAGGACTTTATCATCTTTAATAGAAGGGAATACGTTGAAAAAAGTCTTATATTACATTCTGCTTGCATCATAAATATATTTGTATTCAACTTAATAATTTGTTGTGAAGCAGGAAAGGGTGTCAGCCTAAAAATGAAAATATTTGTTTCAGTCAGTAGCTGCGTTTCCATTACACGTCAAATTGTGAAAATTTCAATTATAATGATAAAAAGACTACGTAAACACACCAAGTGAATGTTTAAAATCCTCTCTTTAACTTACAGTATTTCATTTAAGATTTACATGAATTCATGTGTGTTTCATCTCCAGGCTACGGCCAGGAAATCATTTTCTTTCCACCACCAGGACTGAAGTCTCACAAAATTAGTGTGTGTGATGCTGCTGAAAGACTTGTAATATTTCATAAGGTATTGACATTTTAATATTGTGTTTTGGGTTTCTCAAACGTGAATATTAAAATCAAGTCTTCA
>JAUCMU010000032.1:75865-90546 GCA_032275025.1 Enteromius treurensis | reverse complement strand
TTCCATTTTGTCTGCTGAATTGTCATCCCATCCTGATACTAACTTCTCCCATTATCTGTTATCAGGTCTAACACAAGTTTTCCATCCCGGAGTTTGCTGCATTTACATCCACGAAGGCTTACTATATATTCTCTAGTAGCTACAACCTCCGCAGAGATCGTTTTAAAACCTCCCCGACGGTTCGTTCCCAGCCTCCGCATAGGCTTACTACATTTTCCAGCAATCTGTAACCTCCACAGAGGTCCATTAAACTTCCGCAAAAGGTTTGTTCCCGGCCTCCGCGAAGGCTTACTATATATTCTCTAGTAGCTACAACCTCCCCAGAGATCGTTTTAAAACCTCCCCGACGGTTCGTTCCCAGCCTCCGCGTAGGCTTACTACATTTTCCAGCAATCTGTAACCTCCACAGAGGTCCATTAAACTTCCGCAAAGGCATTTTTTCCGCACGTCCAGCCAACCCAACTCTCGCCTAACCCCTACTATGTTTATACTTGTCTTAACTTCTTATCATCCCACGGTTTCCCCTAATCCCTTTCTCTGCTTCTCCACAGGTTCCCGAACCCGGACACCCATTAAAAAAAAACAAAAAAAAAAACAAGACACCGCATCCTCATTGCAAATAACATGGTTTCGAGAGGATCGTGAACGCAGTAATCACACTCAGTAATCATACAAGGCTGGCAGCCGGTTCCCTAATTAATCGCTTCCAATTAAATCGCTTTCCCCTCACTATAAATTCGCCCCAATTCCATGTTCCCTCATCTCGCTTTGAACGCATCCCTCCTCCTCCCCTTCTCCGCCTTCTTCATACTTTTTCATCCCGGGGGGCAGTCGGTGAACGAGCCGAACACCGAACCCTCACCCTCGCTAGGGTTATTTCCCCTAGGGTTCAGCGTCCGCCGTTCTCCCGGCTTGCTCCCCAGACAGCTCGCCAAATTCGCTCTATTTTTTATTACTAGGAAACGTGAACTCTTGAAAGAGTCTATAAGATAATTTTTAATAAAATGCTGATGCTACTAATAATGATATTTTCATGACTATAGAAATACCTGAATTAATTAAACTCTGTGCTTAAAGTGTAGTTGTTTCTGTAGAGTACAGGATGACTCACCGTGACCCCTTCCTTCCAGAGGGCGAAGCTGAAGCTGCTGACCGTCAGGATGATGTCTCTGAAGAACGGAGAGCGGCTAACGGTGTTGACCAGAGAGTCGTGGACCAGGAGTCTCTGGATGGGTTTAGTGCCTGAAGAACACACATTCAGTAAATGCTAGTTCAGCCCAAAATGCTCCTGTTTATCTAAACCTGTGGGACTTTCTTCTGTAAAACACACAAAAGTATATTTTGAAGTTCTGGATTCAGATCTAAACAGTATTTACCGCATTTGCTTTCACTGATAAAAACACTGAGGCATTTCTTCAAATATCATCTTTATGTTTCACAGATGATAGAAAGGATATGAAGACGACGAAATTATGACAGAGTGATCATTTTTGGGTGAAGGGTCCCCCCACTGGAAGCCTACAAAGGAAGTCCCAGATTGCATTGCGACAAGATAAAGTTTATAAATATATAATACCTGAGTTGTTTGAAATAATATATTGAAATATTGATATGTTTAATAATATATTTTAATAATGAGACACATTGATAAAAATACATCTAATGCTAATAAATCTAAATTCAAATATTGTGTACTTTCCGATTTCCTAATAACTAAATAAATCATAAAAAACACATCATATGTATATTTACACACACACACACACACACACACACACATATATATATATGACAAACATTCAAATAATTATTACCAATAATACCATTATTTGTTTTATTTTTTGTTGTAGATGAACAAGTGGTAAAATTATTAAATATTAATGTATTAAATATTTGATATGTTTTAGTAAGTGTTTTATTTGGTTGTTTTTATGTTAAAACCACTTATTTTAACCTTAACTTAATTCAAATAAAGGATCTAATCTTTCAATTACGATTAATTTTATTTTAAATTATTTATTTTAATTTGATTTGATTTAAAATTATTTTAGAATAATCTATAATTTCATAATATTTTATGTATTATTTATTTAAAATTCATCTTTTATTTATTTTTGTTTTATGTTAATAATTTATTTCAAATAAAATATTTTATCTTTATAGTAATGTTTAGAATTTTACATTTAAGATAATTTTTTTAGATTTTTTTATTTAAGATTTATTTATTTCATTTTTGATTGATTTTAAATATTTAATAAAATGTCTGTTTTGATTGTTTTTATGTTAAAACTATAATATAACTATAACTATTTAATTTTGCCTTATTTGAGAAAAAAAAACTAGTAATTGTTTTATTTTGATTATTTATTTATTTCAAATATTCCAAGTGTTTTATTTTGATTGTTTGTATTATTGTTTAAAAAAAACTATTATTGACCTGCATGTCTAGTGAACTTTCAGAGAGCCAAAAGGTACTTCTGAAGGGAAAAAGATCAATGCAAAATGAGTTACGGAGTTACACGCTTCTTTTACCCCTCAGCACTGATGAAACTCAATCTGCAGTAATATTTTTATAAATCACAACTCTGAAGGTGGAGGTTTGATCGAGTCAGATCTGATCTCTGCCAAAAGCAGGGTTTGTGTGAAACCGCATGAACAATGAGCCCGATGGATGTCATGTCCTTTATTATTGACTCATTACACACTCGTCAGCGTCTGAGGAGCAGTTACTTAACAGACTCATAATAACCACGTCATTAATAATAATGGCATTAAGTGAGGGATAATGTACAGCTAGCAGGTTGTTATCACAGAATAAAGCCCGACAGGCTTATCGGCAGCCCGAAGCGTAAACTGAAGGGCTTTTATTCTGCGATAACAACCTGCTGTATATTATCCCGCTTATAACACGGCTTCTTGCCCCGAAAGTAAAAATTAAACAATAAATAAATAATATAAAACAATAATAAAAAATAGTTTTAAGCTGGGAGTCAGTTGAGTCATCTTCTATCCACTGCTGAAATCCCCTCCTTTGGGTTTTCCGTACATGTTGAATTTAATGTTAAAGTTCTCCATTTTAACTTGTGCTTAAGCATTCAGCTTAAGCATTCAACTATCAGCGACAGCGGAGTGATATAATTACTAATGGTCAAGTTGGCACGTAGTACCCTGATGAGCCTTTGTTATTAGTTTTACCGGTTGTTCTGGGAATAACAAATCTTGGAGTGTGGCAACTGAGCAATCGGAATCCAGTATTCCAGGATGCCGTGTGTGTTGTTTGGTTTGCTCAGAGCCTACAGTGAGATTTCCACTGTTTATGATGTTTTTGTCTCATAAACATATTTACATACACAAATTGTTATTACTTAAAAAATTTTACGTTTAAGCAGGTTCACATTTGTTTTATTGCAGTTACACGACATGCAGGTAAACAAAACTGTTTTCAAAATGATTGAAAATGATTTATTTTAAATGTAATTTATTTCAAGCTAAACATTTCTTTTGTGTTTTATTTTTATTGTTTTGAACAATTATTTATTAACATTGTTCACTTTCAATTAAAATATTAGATTTGTGTTTATTTTGATTGTTTTTGTTAAACTTTTTTTTTAATTCATTTTACATGAATACAATTTTTATTTGATTGAATCTTGTATTTAAATTTTTAGGTTATTATTGTATTTTATTTTTCATTTATTTAAAATAAAATATTACAATTGGTATCGTTTTACTGTTTTTAATAGTTTTTTAATTAATTATTTTTTCAAATAAAAATCTTCCACTTTTTGTTTAGTACCTTATTTTTTACTGCTTTTATTTTCAAATTGTTGCTGTAGTCTATAAAGAAATTATATATATATATATTATATATATATATATATATATTTTATCTAATATATATTTTTTATTTATATGTACTTTCTTTTAAATAATATTTTAATAAATTTGTATTTATTTATTTAATCCATAAAAATCATCAATTTTTGTGTTTTTAATTTTACTACGTTTTTTCTGAACTTTTTGTTTTCTGCATCTATTTATATATCATTAAAAAATTATTTGTACATACAAAAAAAAAAAAGAATTTTTAAAATCAAACCAAATGATTTACATCCAGAATTATTTAGTTTTCAATTTCCGGAAGTTCAGGTTCTTGATCAAGAGTACAATAACTCTAAACTATCACTCATAATCGTTGAATTCAAATCTGCGTTTGCGTGTAAAAATTAGTTGTTCTTCTGTTTTGTAGTGTCTTACTTAGCAGACGTCCAGAGTCATTGTCCTTCTCCATTTTCCAGTCGGTGTAAACCAGTTCACCGTCCTTGTACAAGCACATCCAGAACAGCAGCATATAAAAATACATTCATTAACAGATGACTCATCAAAATCAGCGAGGTTACAAGCAGCTTCACTGGGATGTGTTTTATGGAAGAGGCTCACCTCGGTTCCCACATACAGCTTAGTGCTGATGTTCTGCAGAGGTTTCTGCTGTTTGGCCGACGGCACCCGGAGCTGTGAGAACTCACAGCCTTCCTCACGATCCATGTTCTGTGGAGGTTTATCTCCTGAAGAGAAGACGGATACGAGGAGGATCCAAATCAACACACAGCAATGGATAATGTCTTCTAATGCACCTGTAAGCTACACGTTTATTTTCACCCCAGAACTCTGTGTATACACATATGTCCTGTATAATATGTACCTTTTAGCTACTAATATGGACCCTTTAGGTACAAACATCTCCCCCTTTGAAAAAAATGCCACCCTGGTGTAATTAATTTGAATTTAAAAATAAATGAATGAATAAGAAATATATAATAATAATAATAATTATTATTATTATTATTAAAAATACATTCTGGAGGCTGTAGATACAAAAATCCTTTTTATATTTTATTTCATTTTTTAAAATTTGGTTTAGGGTTAGGAGTGTTGTGAGTGTAAGCTCTGGCTCGGTGGAAAGAGCTGCTGCTGTAGAGCAGTGGTGTGAGAGTGAATGTTATTTCAGAGCTCTGCTGATTTAACAGAGAGTCTCATCACTGCACAGCCACAGTGCTCAATAGTTCACTCACCTGTGGGATAGTCCACTGTATTGTCCCTCAAGCTGAACTTCAGAGGACTGTATTCACCGCTGGAGCCAATCTTTGGTAAGGAGACCTGCAGTAAATGGAATCCAGTCACTGTTTACTTGACCCATAATTTACACAGAGTTAAGAATTATACGTGGGTAAACCTACTCATAAGCACATACTGTATTTCACACTGAACATCCCTAAACCCCGTGGTAAACCTTATTTGTATATTTGCTGTGTTAGTGTCATTGATTGGACAAATGCATGACACAACCTGTTTATGGAAGCTTTAGAGAATAGAATAAAGAAAATGAAGACTCTCACAATTGAATTCTTAGAATTTTAAGTTTTGGAACTTGCATTTTGGAATTTTTCCTTTTTTTCTCTACTCTACGCTTTTTTATTTTATGTTTACATCTCACACTTCTTTCTGTATTCTATTTTTACATCTTGGAATTCTGATCTTTTTCTTTTCTTTGTTTTTTTTCTTTTTCTTTAACCAGAATTCATAATTTACATCTCACAATGATGACTTTTTTCTACAGTTTAAACTTTTTTCCCCCTTAGAATTAGAACTTTACATGACTTTTTCTCAGAATTCTGTTTGCATCTTGCAATTTAGAAATTTTTTCTCAAAATTCTAGGTTTACATCTTGTAATACTGACATTTTAGCGTTGATGGTTGCTAAGCGCCTAGACAACTTTTGTAAAGTTTTTCCGCTGTATAAGTTTGTGAAACATGATTACCCAGGTTTGAAATGCATAGTTTAGAACCCAGGTTTAGCACAGTATGAAAAGCCCTAGAGATTTATATGTCTTAAAACCATGTTTGTAAGCATCACATACACGGATAAAGGGTTTCCAGGTCAGGTTGAGGTGTTTGAACGTATTGGGAACACCATGAGGGTTTTCCAAAGGCTTTTCCTCCGATTTCTGTTTCACTTCCGTGAGGGACTGAGACACAACACGAGGAGGCCGAAGGTCCCAGAATAATACACAGCTAAAAAAATATATATATATATTTATATATATGTAGTTTGACACTAAACTAGAACATCAATGTGAATGTGAATCATCACCAGTCAGGAGCGCATGTCACCAGCTGAATGGAGATACGACTCGGATTATCCACTGGAATCCCTAATTTAGACAACTGAGGGAAAAAAGTTATTGTGATGAATATTTCAGGATGCACACAGGCAGTTCAAAAACTCTTAAAGGTACAATAACTGTTATCATATTTTAAGAAAGGACAATTAAGCTCTTGTGTACCTCAAAGGTTTCCGGCAGCCACTGAAGGTCTGTGATTGGGGCTTTGTGTCCGGTCTCTATCCCAGATACAGCACAGTAACGGACCACTGGAGTCGCACTGTTTTTGTCCTGGAATAACAATTAGTGAAATTTAGAGTAATATTGGCAGCTGTGGTTGAACCTATTTTTACAGTTTAATTTTGCATCTTACATTTTCAGTAAAAAAAAAAAAGAATATTTTATGAACTGAAATCATTTTCAAATAATTTAGCTGTATTACATAAAGTGTTGGATCTAATTTTACAGGGAATTTTTTTTTTTCCCACTGAATTATGTTAATATGCATTTTTTTAATGAGATTACTTCTTTTTCACTGTATATTTAACAAAAACAACATGAAATTTCCAGTTAGAAATATAAAAAAGCAAGGGAACGTACTGTGAGCAATAAACAAGTTTTTGCTGTAGCATTTTTACAATTTTACAGTTTACAATATCTTACAGTGTATTTGAATAAGCAAATACCATAACCCAGGATCGTTTTTACATAAAGGCTTATAATTATGACTAGAATCTAACACAATCTTCATTTATATATAATCTTTACATTTGAGGATTTCATGAATGCCAGTTTGCCACATAAAGCTCACATATGGACACAATATGGCAGTGCACACAAGTAAACACTTGTAAACACACACATGCACTTAATAACAGCAGGTTTAATTTTCTGTGATTGTGTAGGTGTGTTTGTGTAAGGTATCAGTGAAGCGTCACTTAATTAAATAGGTCATCAGGAGCTTCTAGTTTAAACACGCAACAGCTGTGTGTGTGTGTGTCTGTGTTTAACTCACTAGTTTGTTTGAAATGCTTTTGCCGCCGCTGCGTGTGTCCTGCAGTCTCTCCACGTGAGCTGAAATATCCCATAAAACAACCTGTAAATACAGTAACAGTTCTGCTGAGTGTGCATCACAAGGCAAAGTGAGTTTATTTTTACAGTACCTTTTAGTGCACCTTTTATGCATGGGTCAATTGAAAACATGTTGTCTTTTAGACTAGTTTAAAGAAAACCTCCATAATATATGTTTAAGTGTTTATTTCATAGCAGTTTATTTATTTGCCTCTGTAGATGTCAATTACTAAATATTTCTTTAAAGGTTTTCTCTCCACTTCAGCAGTACTTACATACACCAACCTTTACAGTTTTATCCCACTCTATATTCTGAAGGGTTTTACTAAAGGGCTAGTTGATATCTCAGTTACATTGATTTATATAACATTTTATTCCTAAAAAACATTTTTGATTTATGTTGTGATAAAAAGAGAAATCCCAAATGTCAACTAAATCAAATAAACATTTTGAACCAGGCTTTATCCGATGTTCAGATCTATTTTATGGAATTGTAGACAAATAACCACATATTTAAATTGAAAATACCTCTTTTTGCAGATTTAAGAAAACTTTATAAATTATGCATAATACAAAACTAATACCTTAATGAGGTAGCATGGTAATATCTATGAGTTTAAAGAAGAGACTGGGGAAGAATAGATCACTCTTATTATCTAGTTGTGCACCTGGCCATTCATGCAACCACCAGCGATGATATTTGGGTCAGACGGACAGAACTGGAAGCACAGAACATCATCAGGACATTCCAGCTGCAACTGCAATGCAAACAAAGAAAGGCCAATCCAGCTCTTCTGTTCATTTCTGCATAACATACTGTCATCAGATTACAGCTTCATGCTAACTGCTGAAATACTCCACTTCATTCAGATGTGCTGGGTTTCTGCTATTTAAAGTGATGCACAATATAAAGCTTTTTTTTACACTGATCATTATATCTTTATCTAAAACTGCTTCTTTAACTTAATGAGGTCATGTGACCAGTGTTGCATATTACTATTTTGAAACCAATATTTTGTACGTATACAGTATTCTGCTACTCTGGTATTCTTAATATATACTGGTGATTTTTTTTTAATGATAATTATGATTACCTGTGGATTTATAGGGTCGGTGAAGTTCCAGAAGAGAATGTAGGATGGGTTTAAAAGGAGTTTAGTGGAGTTATCGATCCGCTCTTCAAGGGAAAGTCTCTCAGTCATGGACACAGCAATCACACCTGACTCACATTTATTATACAGAATCATTTAAAATATGAAGTGAAAATCTATCACATTTGATTAAAGTTGAAGAAAATCCATACAAACACATTTTGATTTTATACTATTTAATTAATTTTTATTTTATTTTATCTTATCTTTGTATATTGTATTATTATTTATAATAATATTTGTATTAATATATATAGAGAATATAGATAGTACAGAAATATTATATTTTCATTTTATTTAACAGTGTCTATATTATTTAATTTTGCACTATGGCTATTTGAGTCATTTTTAAATGTTGCACTACAGATATTTTACTACTATTTCATTTCATTCAGCAATATGTATGTGTATTTTTTTATTTTTGTTTATAAGCATTGTGCTTTGTTTTATTTAGCACTCAATATGGATATTTAATTTATTTTTAATTATTTTATTTGAAAGATTTTTTTACACAATAACTAAAAAAAAGTTAAATTAAATTAATTTATTTATTTAAACATATTTATTATTGCTTACTTATTTACTTTTATTAAAATTCCATATTAATCCTAATTTGTCCACAGTGGAGCTCATTCTGACCGCTGATGGTGGGATGCCAGTGGATGTGGCTGATGGTTTTCTCTTTGCCGAAGTGAAGGTCCATGAAAGACTGATATTCCTTCAGCTGTGTCTCTGTTTTCCCCGTCAGAGCGCCGTCCTCCTCACACAGCGCTGTCCAATCATCACAGAAAACATCCGTGATGTAATTCTGCTGCAGGGAGATTTCAAACCTGCGAGACATCAGGTGAGTTCAAAACACATAAACACACAATGCCATGCTAATGTAGTAACACAGTGATTGTGTTGAACTAATTAAATGACTTGTGGGACCTCAGAGATGTGATGTTCCTCTCTGCCTACCTTATCAATACAGATGTGATGAAGTTCTTCAGGTTTTCTGATAGCAGGTGATGTTCTTTCTCCTCTGGGCTGAACTCTCGTGACTCGTACTGGGTCCACATGTTCCTTGGGTACTTCCTGTAATGCAAGCATCATGGGATATAAATATGTTCCGTCTGCTAATGAAACAAACTTCAGGGAGAGTTGAGCGGTGTTTGTACCACAGTGTCTGAGTGGACGAGTGTTTGGTGTCGCTGGAGACCTGGATGGCCATGTCTCTCTCCATCTGTCTGATGCTGAAGCTCTTGTCCTGGTATGAAGGGCACTCTACGAATCCCTCCTTCCCGTCCAGAGCGCTGCGGTCCGAGAAACACACTGGAGCACCACAGCGCCGCAGCAGAGGGGAGATCTTATACCTGAGCTGGACAGAGAAACAGCCAGCTGAGCTAGTGCCCCCGGAATGGCTTTGATTAATATCCCATGATGCATCTGTCTTACTCTGGGTCTGGACTCTGTGACCGACTCATCCTCAATCTCCTGCTCGCTTCCCAGAGAGATCCAAGGGTGAGACACTGGAGTTTTTGGAATGATCATCTCCTCCTCCTCCTCCTCTTCATGCTTTAATTGCTCTTTATCATCACCCTGCACTAAAGGCTACAAACACAACTGAACACTGTTAAACGTCAATCTATCTGTGCAGTGCGTCTGTCTTTATATCTGTCCATCTATTAATTTGTCTATCTATCTGTATACTGTATCTGTATATCTGTCTTTATATATATATCTATATTTGTCTGTCTGTCCTTCTCTCCTGTTTCCTCACCCTCAGAATATCTTCTTTGGCCTCTACTGTGAGCACCAGATAGAAGCTCTGTCCATATGTGAAGTCCCTGTCGAACACCAGCAGAAGTTCATCTTCAGGGTAGTCCTGCAGAAAACAAATAGAATTCCTTTAAGGGTCTCAACATTCTGAACCAGATCTTCCACCACAAGGCTACTCTAAACCAGCTCCATCTGCTGAGGTTTGAATGTTCTTCAGCTCATGAATGGGTTTAGAATGTGTTTCTGGAACTTGCCAAAACAAATTGTTTGATGGGGCTGAAGTCCGACACGGATGCTCTGGTTTTCATGTCCTGTATGATGTCTTCTTTTTTCAGCAGCTTGTAAGGATTTTCTCCGGTTAAATCCTCATCTGCCCGGCAACCAAACAGCTCCTGTGTGCCAGAGGTCAGGACCAGTGGGAAGATGTAGTCGGGATGATCTGTGAGGGGTGGAATCACTGCGATCAGGTATATATATAACTGAATATACAGTTTGGGTGGTTGCCAGGGGGTTGCTATGCAGTCGCTAGAGTGCATCTTTCTTCTCTACCGATGTAATTGTTGTGGATGGTTGTCAGGGAGTTGCTATGCAGTTCTGGGTGATTGCCAGGGAGTTGCTATGCAGTTACTAGAATGTTGTGGCTTGTTGCCAGAGGGTTTTTTTATGCAGTAAATAGAATCTTGTGTTGAGGTAGCCAGCGGGTTGCTATATTGTTGCTAGAGTGTTGTGGGTGGTTGGCAGGGCGTTGTTATGCAGTCGCTAGAATGTTGTGGATTGTTGCCTGATGGATTCTATGCAGTAACTAAAATCTTGTGTGAGGTTGTCAGGGCGTTGCTATGCAGTTGCTAGAGTGTTGTGGGTGGTTGCCAGGGAGTTGCTATGCAGTTACTAGAATGTTGTGGCTTGTTGCCAGAGGGTTTTTAATGCAGTAAATCTTGTGTTGAGGTAGCCAGCGGGTTGCTATGCTGTTGCTAGAGTGTTGTGGGTGGTTGCCAGGGAGTTGCTATGCAGTTACTAGAATGTTGTGGCTTGTTGCCAGAGTGTTTTTTATGCAGTAAAATCTTGTGTTGAGGTAGCCAGCAGGTTGCTATGCAGTTGCTAAAGTGATGTGGGTGGGTACTTACTAGGTGTTGCTCTTTCTGCACTGTTATAAAAATGATCTAATTTGAGACTTCTTTGTTTTAAAGGCTAAGTTACAAATACAGTACAGTATCCTAAAATGATTTGGAACATTTCCAGCATCAAGGGTTTTCACTCTCTTTGTCTTACAGGTATGACATGACCAAAAGCTCTCAGCCATTTTGTCCAGTGTTTTACTGACAGATGTGCTCTTGAATGAGTGTGTTATACAAACAGAGATATCAGCTTCCCTTCAGAGAGCTATCTGTGACGTAACTGAACCTGAAAGACTATCAATGGACGTGAGACCCGGCATGCAGCATACAATACTAATAAATGGTGACTAGGGATGTCAAATTTCAACATGGATAGAATGAGCGGTATGAACATTTCTGTGTGAACTACATCTATTCATGTCAAAATGTGTGTGCATTTCACGTGTGCGACATCACAGGTTTGGACACCAAAGGGAAATCCAGACCTCGTCAGCACAAACTCTCTCAACAGGAACCAGCTGAACATGTTGTAGCTGGTAAAATCTGATACAAGCGACAACATTCAGGTCATTTAATCCAGAGGAGCCGCTGGTGCTTTACAGCAATGGAAACTCATATGGTTTTACAGCCAGTATAATTACATAATTGCGATATCTCTATTAACCGAACACACAGGCCCTTTAGAAAACATGAAAAGGAAGCTGTCTGGAATATTAAACAAGCCCTATTAGACTTTAATGAGGGTTTATGATCGAACAAACACTAATTTCACTGATAGAAGCAGTTTGATGTGATGCTTGCAGCTTGTCCTGCCCAGAAGAGGTCAGGTAATGATTTTATCCAAATGCAAACACAAACAAAATACAAAAGGGTATCAAGATGCATTTTTATGATGTGGTAATAAATCAAGCCTACGAAGAAGTATGTATGTTGTATGTGTAGGACAAGCAGGGAAATTGGACTGAGAGAAAGGAGGTCTGGCTACGTGCCTCCAGGCATGTCGTTTGTATCTCAGTAACTTTAATCTGAACACAGCTCATAGATGAATGGAAAAGAACAAGTGTATTCATGCTGGAAACAACCCAGAAATGCCCTAAACAGATCTAAGAATCTGATTATGGATGACAAAATTGTGCTGTAAGTGGTCTAAAATATAATACTACAAAAAACCCTATAAGAGCAATATGAGACACGTACCAGGTTCTGATGCTCCTTCATCAGTGGGAAAATTAGTCTCCTTTGTTTTATCTGCAAAAAAAAGAAGGCATTAGAAACCTGAAGATGATTTGAATACTGAGCAATGATTTAGTGTTAGATTAGGATTAAATATTTGTACCTTTTCCCTTGATTTTACGGGCCTCTTTGCTCTTGGGTCTTTTTGAATTCATGTCTTCTGGTGGAAAAGACAGTGATAGAGAGTTTTCTTTCAGTTTACTAACTTTATTCATCTGAAACTGAGTCTGTGCAGTATGTCAATGTGTATGTGAATTTACAGTATGCATGGAACAGGCTGAATTATTATTTTTTTTTAAATGCAATGTGCTCCAGGTTGTAAACATCAATTTCTATTGGGTCATTATTTGAGAAGAACACAAATAAGACAAATAATAAATATAAAAAAATATAGAAATATACATGAGCGACATCTGGTGTTGAAAAGTAATATGACAAACAGTTAAAGCTCAGTCTTTTAAAATGTTTAACTTTATTAGTATCATTTAATCTGTTAACATTACCGAAAAGTTGCAGATTACTAGATTATGGTTTCAGAAGATAATATCATGGTAATAAATATTACACTATTAATTTACCATGGTTGCCTATGTATTGAACGACTATTGAACGTCAGTCTTACACATCTTTTTTATAACTTATGACCTTCTATCGAAACATTAACGTCAACATTTCTGTAATTTCAAGCGTACAATATACAGATAAAATCCTAAAATATGTAAATACACACGCTAGCAAGATATAAAACTGTCCTACTGTAACATAATCATTCCCATGTTCCGCATACTCACACATCTTACCTCTGCTTAAATAAATATTACTTCTTAAATGACTCACAAATCTCACCTCTGATTTAGATTTTTATGGCGTTGTTTTACAGATTTTTATTCCGACTAAACAGCGTGAACTGTATCTAAACATCGGTTTCCGGCATCACAGCCGGTTGCTATTGGTTTCAGAGGCGGGGATTCACTTGATGGACAGCCCGTACATTTATTCCCCGCTTAGCCCCGCCCCCTCCACCTGCTCTCTGCCAGCACAGAGACGCGTCTGATGCACAACGCGGCACTTTTCAGTGGAAATGCACTTTAATTCGTATTAAATTCATGTTTTGTGAACTTTATAGAAGTTAGTTAGGATTAAAAACATAAATGTGCTCTTCTGTTGCCAACTTGAGCTCCTTATTGAGAACTTATTGATGATTTTGACCTGCAGGTGAGTTACTGATTACTGCTGTTACGATTTTATTCAGCGTTCTGATTAAGGTTTGGGTTTTTCAGGTGATGTTTGATTGTAAAACACTCGAGATACTCTTTAAATAAGAAAACTCTTAGACTTAAGGACAAACCCCATGTTTTCCTTGACTAACTGGCATCACAAGGTGTAATTGTAGTTTGTGATAGTCACATGAGAGTCACATGACAGAACAAAATTCAGTCAGGAATGTGGTGACATTCATTAGTGACATCAGATCTGGATTCAGTCCATCATCCTTTGAGAAGTGGAAGAGCCACATTACTGCACGTCTTTGATTTCTATTATTACTCTCAGGAGCTTGTCTCTTCACAGAAGATGTTGGTGGAGTTGGTCCTTCTGAGTTTATATCCAAGTACAACCAATACATGAATATAAAAGTTGAGTTTTTAAAACATTTTTATGAGACTTGTATAAGAGATTTGTCTCTTTGTTGTCTGCTGATTTAAGAACTTCTGTGAATACAACAAGCTAGATAAACTAAGTGAACAATAATTCAGGCTAAATATTGGTGTCCTGCATTCATGAATATTTTGTTCACTTTAGAAGTTTTTTGTTACCATGTAAAACACGTAATGGCAGGCATTTAGTTTTTAAATCACATGTAACAGCATAAAAACAAAAAAACAAAGCATTTCATCATATATTTTCATGATATATAATCAGAATTTTATTTATTTATTTATTTTTAAATTGCAACAAACATGAGTAAAATTTTCCATGAAGATAAGATGTTCACCTTGACAATTTGAAAAGTCCTTTAGCACTGTAATACAGCTAGAAGATGATGTATATGCTATTTAAATGAAGGTTAAAAAGTGTCTTCATACAAGACCATCTGTGGACTTTTACCTGTAAAAATCTCTCAGTATTGTACTGTTTGGCAGACGTTACCAGGTGTGTGTAATATGATGACTAAAATGTAATTTGTTTGC
>JAUCMU010000032.1:61901-73902 GCA_032275025.1 Enteromius treurensis | reverse complement strand
TGTTCTTCTATTTGATAATGTTCAGTGCTTTGCTACAATCTGTATTGTTAAAAGTGCTATATAAATAAAAGTGACTATATATATTCTATATGTGTGTATTCATATATACAGTGGCGCAAAAAAGTATTTAGTCAGCCACCAATTGTGCAAGTTCTGTGTGTGTGTAAAATTGCAACAAATGCAAAATGTTTTATATTTATATTTAAGTAAACAAATGCTCAAATCTATAGAAATATTAAAAGGTACAAGTGCACAAATATGTGCTTAAAATAGTATTTTAAAAGGCATGTTATGTAAGTAGTTAAAAAGATGCAAAATTATTATTTAAACTGCACAAAAGATGCAAAAAATAAACCAAAAAACATATATATATATATATATATATATATTTATATTTATAGGTGCACAAAAGAACAACATAAATAACACTCATATATATATAATAAATAGCATGTTATAGAGTATATAAATTATACATTTCATTCATTTTCATTGTCTGCAGATTCGTATATACTGTATGTACATACATGTAACAACAGACTGACATTTCAAAGTTTGTCAAAAAAAACAAAAGCAGTTCAGAAAAGTCATTTTTTTGCCTCACAGTTTCTGATGTTGCCAAGAATAACGGTGGGCAACCATCAGTACGAGAAGGAATGTGGTGTTTACACTCCGCTCACCATCTGCCAGCAGTTTTACCGCAACGGCAGCATCTCACCAGCCAACGAGACCTTTAACATCGATGCTCAGGTGGATGAAGGTGACGTGTTGAGTCCCTGCTCAGAAAACCTTGGCTTTGCAGTTGTGTTGCACATCTGATCCTGTATTGCTTTCTTTCAGAATGTTTGCAGATTTACCCAGTACCTCCCTTCTCAACCTTAACAAACCCGCTGAACTTCACTCTGCACTTTGAGAGGTGTGGCCTTTTATGTTATATATGTTGTATGACACAAATAATAACTAAGCAATGTAAATATTACACATTACATTGTAGAGAGACCCTTTCTGTATTTTGTTGAATCAGTTTATGTTGTGTTCTTCAGGTTATTGACGGTCACTGTAAATTTTACTTTGAAAGCCATTAACCTGGAGACGGTTGAGTATCATGAGCTTCCGGACTGTTACGTCTTCGACATTATGGTATGTCACATGACCTTTTAGTGCATTATGGGTCATCTATGACATTCATTTCCATTTCCTCCGATTTTTTTTAACATACAGTAAGACACAGTATGAGTGGGATGAAAAGGGAAGGATTCTTAGATGGGGAAAGTTACCAAGTTTTTTCCCCTGGCTGAACGCATGATCATCACCCTGTTATGACTCAACCAGTCAAATGTTTAGAATCATTACAATTTTGTAATGTTTTTCAAAGAAGTATCCTCTGCTCACCAAAGCTATTTTTATTTTGTCAAAAAATATTGTAAAACCTGAGAAAAAATCTGTTAAAGTGCAGTTTATTTCTGTGATCAAATCTGTATTTTCAGCATCATTACTCCAGTCTTCAGTGTCACATGGTCTTCAGAAATCATTCTAATATATTGGTTTACTGCTCAACAAACATTTCTTACTTATTTCTAAAGTATTCCTGTGTCAAATAAGTATTTGATCACTTGAGTCAAAAAATGTTAATATTTGGCACAGAAGACTTTGTTAACAATTACAGAGGTCAAACGTTTTCCTGTTACCCTGGCTTCCATGACTGTAAAGCTCACCGGACGAATCTACAACTCACAATTGTAGCTAGCTTCATTAAAGCAGTAGGAAAATGTCTTTACTTACTTTAATAACTTCTGCTCCGTTTTCAAAGAAAACCTGTTATAAAAATTTTCTCAAAACAGCTGCAACAGCAGAGTCGAACGATTGTTGCTGCTCGGTACACGCCATGTTTAAACGCCACAGAACAATAAGTTTCAGCTCCCTCCAAAGATTTTCAATTGAATTTAGGTCTGGATTACTGATAGTAACTGTGGAAATGATCGGCCCAGCTCTTTTCACAGCATTGACCAGCTCCTCCCGTGTAGTTCTGGGCTGATTCTGATTCTTTTGACATCTCTTTGTTTTTGCCCATGTTTCCTACTTAGACTTTGGCTGAATGTGGGGTGCCAGGTGTCTTTATGACAGCTCTTATGACAGTGATCAAATACTTATTGACCTCACTGTATATATATATATATATATATATATATATATATATATATTGTTTTCTTGAGTAGATCACATTTGACAACAAGGCCCACAGCGGCAGAATCATGATCAACCTGGACAATGACGTGCACATCTATGAATGCAGAGACTGGAATGTTACTGGAGCATGTGAGCATTACTCATAAATCTCCACAGTTTACAAATCCCTCCAAGAGTCATTTCTGTTATGCAAAACCCTTAATCTTTTACATTTAATAAATGAGTATGTGTATTGTCATAGGAATGTATTTCTTTAAATTGTTCTATAGCAGACTCGCAGAAATGTGTTTTTTGGCCAAGATGCTTCCGCTTTAATAATCCTGACTTGATTTACACAATGACAAGTAAATAAACAGGATGGAAAGTGTTAAAGAGCTTGTGTTTTAACATGACAAAAACAAAAATCAGAAATCCGACTAACAGCATTGTAATTTAAGGCAGCACAGGTGTAAAAAAAATGTATTGTAAATACTTATCCAGCTGATTGATTACTTTTAAGAATTTAAAACATTTATTTATATTACAAGATTTCTGAAATGTTATGTCCAGATAAATGTGCAAATTAGGCATAATTTAATTAAATATACATTAAACTGCACAGAATTTCACAAGATAAATGTGAACATTGGTTAAATCCAGGTTCAAAATTTTTCTTTTTATCACTTCATTAATACGAAAATATTGCCAACAGCCAGAAAAAAAAGGATTTCCACATTGTTTTTAGGAATGCAGTATTATAAAAATCTGTGTGATTTATATAAGAAAAAACCCTTCTGTAAAAACAATTTTAATATAGAGAGGATTAAAACTGTTAAGTTTGGTGTATGCAAGTGCTACTGAAGTGGAGAAAAAAACTTTTAAAGATATGAATTGTAATTGAAATCTGCAGATGCAAAAAGATAAAGTGTAAAAAGATAACCAGATGAAGGATATAAGAAAAAACCCTTCAGTACAAACTTTTAGAATATACTGAGGAATAAAACTGTTACATTTGGTGTAAATGTAAATCCTGCTGAAGTGGAGAAAAAAACCTTTTAAAAATTTATATTGTAATTAAAAGGTACTATCGCAGATAGATAAAGTGCAATATCATTACCATCCAGCATATTTATGTTTACATTTATTAATTTAGACAAAAATGTATATTTAGGTGAATAAATATATATTTAAGATGCATTCTTTCCACTTGTCTAAAAGAAGATAGCCCAACACGCCATAACTGACCAGTACATGACAGAATGGCTTTCTGTATCTTAAAGTTTTGCTGAAGATTGACACTAAGCATTCATAACATTTTGTTTCTGTCTATAGCCCCAAAGAGCATGTACATGCTGGTTCTGTTTGACGTGATGGTCATTATGATTCTCCTGCTGTCACTGCTGCTCTGCATGCGCTCGGTCAAAGCTGGAGTCCAGCTGCAGTTTGTGAGTTTATGTGTGCTGTGATGTGCCCATTCATTCAGTGGTGTTTGTGCAATTTATTGTTTAGATGGGGAAAACCCACTTTTTCCCTTTCACACAAAAAAACCTGTTGGAATGTCTGAGCTGCTGTTTTTGGTGGAAGGGGTTTGTACGGTCAAGTTCCAAACCAAACCATAAAAGTTAATATATTCCTAGTCTTCTAAAGTCATGTGACGTTTTCTGTGAGTAGCTTTGAATAAAAGGCACACTAAAAAAATAATTTAAAAGTTAAATAAAACAAGTTAAGATTTAGGCCTAAAGGATAAGGAGTTGGACCTGGTACCCAAAGGTTGTGGATTTGAGTCCCAGGGATCGTGGGTGGGTGTGGGGGTCAACAAACAGCACTCTCTTCACCTTTAATACCTAGACTGAGGTGAGACCCTTGAGCTAAGCACCGATCCCTGCCACTGCTCCAGGTGTGTGATTACTTCATTGTGTCTGTGCACTTGGATGGGTTAAATGCAGAGCACAAATTCCAAGTATGGGTGACCATACTTGGCCACAAGTCACTTCACTTTTAAGATCAGCTAATACATATAATATGATGCATGTTTGCTTGTTCCACAACTAGTCATATTGGAACCTTGTTCATACTTGTTAACTAAACAGATATTATTTTCACAATTAACACATTTATGTGGATTTAATCTTTTCTGCAGGAATATACTGAATTCTTCTCCATTCATTATGGCAAACGTGTGTCTTTCTCTGACCGCATGGAGTTCATTAACGGCTGGTACATCCTCATAATCGTTAGTGATGTTCTGACCATCACAGGCTCTCTGCTCAAGATCATCATCCAGCTGAAGGTGAGAGTCAAATTAGTGAGTGGAGTCTCACAGTACTGTCATATGAGAGCTATATTTGTAATTATTTGCTTATCAATTATCTGGTTAAATAAACATTTAGATGCAATGTCAGTTTGTGCTCTCTGTCATGTAACTATGTATACAAAACCATCCAACAGCTTGTAGTCTATACAAATTTCTCTATCTATATATATATATATATATATATATATATATATATATAGGGGCTCACCGGGGCTGCATTTGCTGCTTAAGAAACATTTCTGATTACTATACATTTTTAAAACCGTTATGCTGCTCACTGTTTTTGTGGAAACCTTAATATATTTTATTTTTCAGGATTCGCAGACTAAAAGAGAGATAGTCAAGTCACACAGATAGAAAGATTAGTATTTATTTGTAAAATTATAAATGACTACTGTCACTTTTGATAAATGTAGTGTGTTCTTGCCTATATACGTAATTTATTATTATAATTTGTTTTCATCAATTATTTTACCCCAAGGTTTATCTGTGTAATGTTACTATGTCATAGAGCATATAAAATACATTTTTGTTGTAATTATTAAAATCAAATAAACATTAAAACGGACAATATTTGTAAATACATGATCAGGCTGATTGTATTTTACTGAAAAGACTCTTTCTTAGTGTTTATGTCAGTTGTTTTCTCTGTCTCTCAGGCCGTGGCCAGTTATGATTTGTGCAGTATCCTGCTGGGAACGGGCACCATGCTTGTCTGGATCGGCGTCTTGCGCTACATGGGCTACTTCAGAAAATACAACGTATGACACTGCTCTCATTGCCATCACTGTGGCATTATTGATACCTCTGCTGGGGAAACAGAACATCTTGTTTTGGTCTTGTTTTTCAGTGCAAATATATAAACCTTCTTAAATCAAGATGCACTTACTTCAGGTGCAAAATGAATATACATTAATCACTGTTTTCACAGAGTTTATGCTTAAAATGAGCAAGTATTTTTCGACAGGGAATGAAACATTGTTTTACCTTAGAAATAAGTTGATTTTCGGAACCCCTTTGGCAAATATTTGTTTTATATTAAAGAAAAACTGTGGATTTTTTTCAATTTCAAAGAAAATTACGCTTCATTTTGTTTCTCAAATCAATTTAGGTTTGAAGACATTGAAAATCACTGGAAAACCAGACAGAACAGCAGTTAGTTTTTCGTTGGTGCTGCTGGTGATTGTGAATTGTTATTGTGCTCTCTGTTGACTATGACGTTTAACTGGCTGTGTTTTATAGATTCTCATCATTACTCTGCGAGCGGCGTTTCCGAACGTCATCCGCTTTACCTGCTGTGCTGCCATGATTTACCTCGGGTACTGTTTCTGTGGATGGATCGTCCTGGGACCCTACCACACCAAGGCATGTGCTTATTGCTCACCACACCGTTGTTACTCTTACTGTTAATGAAATTAATGATTTAATGACTAAACAAATAATACTTTATTTTTATATATTTAATTTATTTGCACATATTAAACTGCATAAAAATGTGCACATTTGAAATAATTGTTTAAACTAATTGTATTTGTGTTTGTATTTTTGCAAATTTAAATCTCTCATATCAGAGAGAAAAAAAGATAAAGGATTTAAAATGTATGAATTTAAAAATGCTAGAAATAAAGGAGAAAACCAGAGAAATCAAATTCAAAATTGCAAGTTATAAACTTAGAATTGTGAGTAAAAAAGTACGCTTTTTTATCCCGCAACAGAAATGTCCTTTCTTTAAAATATTGCATTAGCAAATAATTGAATTGAAATAAACTTTTAAATAAATAGTCATAAAGAATTGTATATATAAAATATACGTGTATGTATATATATATATATATATATATATATATATGTGTGTGTGTGTGTATGTGTGCACTGTATGTATATGAATATATGAAAAGTAATAAAAACTAAAAATGCAAAAAGAAAAAAATTACTAAAACTACTAAAACAGCACCTGTAAAAACAAGATATAATTCAAACTATTTCAAAATAGAATAGTATAATATAATATGGAGTCATTTCAGCATTCTTTATTGCATAATATATTATTATATAACAATGAATGATATTGATCCATCTTTTTTTTTGTTGTTGTTCAGTTGCGATGTAAAGATTTAATAAGCCAGCGGGTAAATAATGAGGATCATTTCCTGTGTAAAATGTGAAGTATAAAGCTGAATGTCTGTGTGGTCCTTCAGTTCCGGACGCTGAACGTTGTTTCCGAGAGTCTGTTTTCTCTCATCAACGGAGACGACATGTTCGCCACCTTCAAGAACATGCAGCAGAAGAGCGAGGTGGTGTGGCTCTTCAGCCGCCTCTATCTCTACACCTTTGTGTCTCTGTTCATCTACATGGTACTCAGTCTGTTCATCACGCTCATCACCGACACATACGACACCATCAAGGTGAGCAAGGAGAGAAACAGTGTTGGAATGACTGTGGGGTTTACTGTAAATGGTTTTGTGAGATACGATCAGAGTTTATAGAGCTTTCTGGACTGTGAAGTGTTGCTACTTGTTGCTAAATGTTGAGACTACATTAGGCCCACAGCTGAACAACAGAACTAAAGAAACGCAAGTTAGCTGACTAACTTTTGAAAGTTTGAAAGTGCAATCTTCAAGCTCTTTCCGTTAATTAATTACAGAATTGGCATATTTATGACATTTTAATACATTTTGCATTGTAATGAACTTGTCATTTGTCTTGTTCCTCAGTATATCTGTACGGTAACACTTTATTTCGAAATGTAGTTACAAAGTTACTAATGGTGTGAACATTCAAGTGTGAACATTTGTATAAATGTGTAAAATGTAAGTTTACTGTAATTGA
This sequence comes from Enteromius treurensis, assembly GCA_032275025.1. NCBI lineage: Eukaryota > Metazoa > Chordata > Actinopteri > Cypriniformes > Cyprinidae > Enteromius > Enteromius treurensis. Next base: position 66,593 of record JAUCMU010000032.1, on the reverse strand, counting down.
ATAATGTTTTCATTTCCCATTGACCGATATTAGTTAATGTTTGCTAAATGTGTTGTTTCCAAGACATTTTGACATCTGATGTAAGGATGTTTAAATGTATGTTAGGTAGCCAAAATACAGAAGAAGCATTGGATATATTATTTTGCAATGCATGCAATTTATAATACCTTGAACAATTGTAAAGTAATTGTAAAAATAATGTGTGTGTGTCAGCATCAGCAGCTGGACGGGGAGCCTGTGTCAGATCTGCAGGCATTCATCATGCAGTGTGAAGATCTTCCAGAATCTGGCTGCTTCAGCGTGGATGAGAGCAGCGGTGGATGTGTGATGAACTGCTGCTCTCGCAGGTCAGCAAACCACAGTGTGAATGAGTGTTACTCATGAACGATCTGTGTGTGAGTGATATTAGTAGCTGCAAACTAAAATAGATTTGTCTTCAGATGTGTTTATTTGTAGATAGGAAGCAGATAATGAGCCATATTTTCAGAAACTGTATGCATTTGTATTGTTTTGGTAACACTTTCTATGAAGCCTGTATAATTCTTACAGTCTCACTCTTACAATTCTTAAAGTACCCCTATTATGCCATTTTAAAGGTTGCTAATATTGTTTTGAGTCTCTTAAAACAGGTTTACATGTATGCAATGTCAAAAAACACTTTAGTTTTCTCCAAAAATAAATGTAATTTTACCCCATTTCTAAAAGCGACTCGTGTGAAGCAGTTCAAACACTCAGTCTGTCTAAACCCCGCCTTCTACCGCTACAGCGGTCCACAGAGCTTGTACCAAAACTATACTTTCTGACATTACTAGAGGTGCTTTCTGAGAGAATACGTCAACTACTGTAGTTAGCAAGGACTACAGTGGAAAGTGCTTTTTTTTTTAAGCGATCGGGCACACCTCAACATTGTGAACATTAACATTGTGTGATGCATAACACTGCGTTAAACATCATTTATCATTACTTAAACTAATGATGAGACAGACAGACAGTCAAGCTTCATCAATCACAATGTTTAGACTACATTAGGCCCACAGCCGAACAACAGAACTACAGACACGCAAGTTAGCTGGTGACCAGGACACGTGCAGGGTTGTTACACAGCATAACGTAAACAAATACATATTATGATCGCTAGAAAATACAATCATCAATTATTAATCCTACTTACAAGTAGAAGTTCAGAGGATCAAGTCGGTCCAAATAAACTGGGCACTGACCCATCTTTTATGAATATCGCGTTGTACTCCAAGATTGGAAAAGCATTCAGCAGTAAAATAACGCGAACACAACAAGAGCTTGTACTGCTGAGGTGTTTTTGAAAAAATAAACGTTAACCACTCATTCTTTGTAGATTCATCTTTCAGAAGGGCATTTAAAAGAAATTAACTCTCACAGGATACAGTCTTCTTCACATGAGAATGTGAACGTGGGCGGGCATTATGCAAATATGTTACTTTGTGACGTGGGTCCGCAACAGAAAAAGATTCAAATTGCTGACGACCTGTTTAGGTGAATGTGAGACGACTCTTTTTTTTTTCTTTTTTTTTTATAGACAAATACTTCAATAACGTCACAACTTTGCATATAGTTTGTTCACATACAGCTACATGACACACTGCATGAATGATCATATTTGAAAAGGCATAATAGGAGCACTTTAAGGCATAATAATGAATGCATAATGCATTCTAAAAAAATGGATAATACGTTGTATCATCTTATAAAAATATATATTATATAAATTTGTTACATCACTTATAATCCATTATAAGGAGTGATAAACAATACTGTTTTTTCTCAAACAACCATAAGATCAGATAAATGTGCAATATGACATGTTTGCTTTGAACATTTTTTTAAATGATTATTTTGATGGTAACTTTTAGATAGCTGTTAAGTGACTCTTCAGCTACATGTCAAGTAGCCTTCATTAGAGTATTAGTAGTGTGTTGCTAAATATATGCTAACACGTAATGTTACCATTTTCTATCTATTTATTGATGTATTTGTGTATGTATTCTTTTGAGTGATTATGGCTGGTTTCTTTCTGTATTGATGTATTTAGTAATTATTTGTATTGGTGTGTTTGTGCTGCAGGACACACAGCTCTGATGAGGACATAGACTGATCTGGACACTTTTGTGGTTGGGAGTGACGTGTGTGTGTGAGTTTGGAATTTTGTATTACAAGTAGTTTGTTGACATACCGATATGGGTTTAAAGGAGGAGACCTGTTCTGACTGAATTCACATTTCACCTTGTAACACCTGTGTCTGTATTGAGATGTATTTGACGCTGGTCTTGCTCTTATCAATGTATTATAGAAGTGTTATATTGTAGTGTGTAGATAAAAGAACATTTTGTTTGATTAGACGTTTGATTTAGTCACGTTTTATTGTTGAGCTCATGACATGGGAAAATATACTGTACAGAATGTAGTTTACACTAGCAAAATGTTTAACTGCTGTGTTGGAAATTGAAGTTATATATAAAAAAAATGGTCAAGTACAATGTAAATAATGAAGTATCTTGTAAAGAATTAGAAGAATAAACATGGTTTGTTGTCTGTGTCTCTGTATTTGTGAGGGTTATTTTTAGAGTATCATCAGTTAAGTGAACATAGTAGTAAAGAGTAATAATAGTACAGTTTGTTATTAATATATGGGAAAATGTTAATATTCTTTGTTACATGCTAGGACTTTGAGATTTAGAAGCGCCTGAGCTTGTGTTTAGGTGAACTTCTTGATGAAGCGCAGCTTGACGTAAGCGATGATGAAGAAGATGACAGTCATGATTCCCAGAGCCATGTGATTGTGCCACAAACCCCAGGCTGAGTAATCAATGCCCTGATCGTTCAGATATTCCATGCCTGTGGTGCAGCTGCAATGACAAACCATGAGAACATGATACAAAAGTAGTATATGCTCAATCATTGCAGAGGGAACATATCGTTTTGTAGGATTGCAGGGAAAAGTAGTTTAATGCGAAGAAAGTGAGTGATAATGCAAATGCATTAGAGCAGCTGTAGCTGACATAGATGAGCTCCTATTGGCTGTGGGAATGAGTGCACTACTGTACATCTCTGTAAGTCTGCACTTTTCTATTCTTTCTCTGTGTCGCTTCTTCAATAACACCATCTTTTTTCTCTCTGATGCTTCATGCTGCACTTCTGAAAATGCTCTACAGCTATGCTCTTCACTCACTACAGCAATGCGTGTTGCTTGTTTGCCACATTTTTACTTCACTACAGCCTTGGAAATTCACACAAAACTTCTCAAAGTTTTTTATGCAGCTGTTTCCTGCTCATCATGAAGGTCTTGATTAGCCGCTCAGGTGAGTTTCTTTACCTCTCTTATTTTATTACCATTGGCATACTTCAGAGTTAATGCTCAGAAGTTCCAGCATCTTTTATGCTTTCATGATTATTATTGTTATTTTTTACTTTTCACAATTTTCTGTGCAGTTGTTTTTGTTTTATACTGCATGCAAATATGCTTCAGTAAAGCTGACATACAAATAAAAACAGCATTTGAGGCAATTTTTTACACACACATTGCTGTTTTTAAGTTACTTGCGTTGCCATTTTTCAAACCCTTTTTTCAACAGAATGTGTTGCATACTCACACTTGTTTTTCTATGCCGCTTGTGTTCCTCGTGTCACACAGGTTAAGACCAGTGAATTCATTTATTTCCACGGCCTGCAAACACATTAATCATCAACAGCAGCCACTATTACATTACTTGAACAGTACAGCATTTTTTTATTTTTTTTTAGAACTCAAAATCAACTTTTTCTTAATGTATTAACATAACTACCACCCACATTCATGTACACTACTTCTATACAACTTTTAACATTAAAAAAAAAAAAAAAAGAGTTACAGTTTATTCAAGTCATGGCTAAATGGATAGGGAGTTGTAACCCAAAGTTGTGGGTTTGAGTCCCAGGTCCGGCAGGGATTGTGGGTGGGGTTAGTGAATAACCAGCGCTCGCTCCACCTTCAATACCACGACTGAGGTGAGACCCTTGAGCAAGTCACCGTTCCCCCAACAGCTGATATGTAGTTGCAAAGTTACTTACTGTTAGTCAAATATATAAAGTGGACTATTGAAATAGTGCTTTTCATTACTATATATATATATATATATATATATATATATATAATTACAGTTGTGCAAGGCAGCTGGTATCTGTATCTGTATTTGTTGAGGGGGGGAAAGTATTTGAATTTGAGTAAAATTCAAAATATGTTTAGTTCTGTCCCATTAAGAGCTGCACGCATCTTATATAGTGGCACGTTTTTTTTACATACATACACACACCACATACACAAACCTACATACATACACACACGTACATACAAACATACATACACACACACGCGCACACACGTACAAATACATATGTGCGTATAGGTATGCATGTGTATGTATGTGTGTGTATGCATGTAGATACGTGTGTATGTAGGTATGTATATGTGCTTGTGTATGCATGTGTGTGTATGTATGTAGATTTGTTTATATCTATTTGTGTGTATGTATGTAGGTGTGTGTGAGTGAATGTGTATGTGTGTGTTAGCATGGTTCAAATCATATTTATCTGACCGCTATCAGTTTGTAGCAGTGAATGAGGACGTATCATATCGATCACAAGTGCAGTATGGAGTACCTCAAGGCTCAGTACTAGGGC
>JAUCMU010000032.1:50904-61801 GCA_032275025.1 Enteromius treurensis | reverse complement strand
TATTAAAAAATCATATTGTTTCTGTCTAGGGCTACAATTGTCATTTAGAAATAATTCAAAGTAAATAAAATTAATTTATTTACTTTTATATTTATAGAAAGTTCTATTTTGACCACTTACAGGCTTTGACCCCCTTTTTTTTTTCGAGGGAGGGGGCACAACAATACTATTCTGCTTAGGGCTTCCATTTGGCCGGCAGCTGTTGAGTGTTGGTCTTATTAGGTAATGTCCTATGTGCAGCACCTGTCTTTGGAGTCTTGGTCTGCTTCAGGGATGTTTTGTTAGGAATAGGCACCTGTTGAGTGTTGGTCTTATTAGGTAATGTCCTATGTGCAGCATCTGTCTTTGGAGTCTTGGTCTGCTTCAGTGATGTTCTGTTAGCAATAGGCACCTGTTGAGTTTCTGTCTGATCGGGTAATGTCCCAGGAGCAACAGCAGTCTTTGGAGTCTTGGTCTGCTTCAGAGATGTTTTGTTAGCAATAGGCACTTGTTGATTCTCGGTCTGATTTGATAATGTCCCAGGAGCAACACAAGTCTTTGGAGTCTTGGTCTGCTTCAGGGAAGTTCTCTTAGCACTAGGCACCTTTTGAGTCTCTGTCTGAGAATGTAATGTCTCAGGAGTAACACCTGTCTTTGGAGTCTCTGTCATATCTGTCTGGGATGTGACATCTGTCCCCACAGTGGCAATCTGATTAAGATGCTGTAATTCTGTATCATAACACTGAAGGAATGAAAACAAATGATCAGGAGTTATGATTCATTTGCATTAACCAAAGATGCCTTTGCCCCCTCTGGTGTTAGCTGAATGTAAAGAGCTCACAATAAAAATATCACAACAGCTGTCAGTGCTCACAAGATTTACAAATCTTTTTCTCACCTTCTCCTTTTGCACCACCCTGGTTCCTGTTTGGACAACAATAACAAACTCTTAATTTGGCCAATTAAAATAAAAATACAAACCTTACGATATTTAAAAGATTATCACAAACATAAATCACATATTTTCACTTTTAAAGATTAGCTGTAATACTTGCCTTTTTGTCTTGATCTGTGCCAACAGTAAATCACACCAATTGCAGCCAGCAACAGAAGAACAGCAGTAACACCACTAATAATAGCAGCTGAAGACAGACTGACTGGTTCTGGAACAGATAAATGCTGACATTATTTATAAATGTTGACTGATAACTGATGTAAGACTTCATGTAAAACATTGTATAATACTGATAAACAACACCTTCTTGTTGGTATATCTAAAACAGTGACCCTCACAAGAAAGGCGATATGCTTTTCTTTGGCTCGGTTTAACGTCTTGTGTCGCAAATCCAATGCTGGTTGTCAAGTCAAGTCACTTTTATTTCTATACGCTTTTAACAATACAGATTGTAGCAAAGCAATGAACATTATCAAATAGAAAAACAGAGTGATGGTAATGTATAATGACGAGAATTTAACTTTATTTATCAAATGCAGAGATGGTCTCTTTAGTCAAGACGACGGTAATCACTGGAAATCAGGTGTCAGGTGTTGTGATGATTCTCTAACCAATCAGTAATCTGTAGTGTTTACATGTCACAATTTAGTACCATATGGCTGTCTTAGAACCTTAAAAGTACCTAAAATTTTAGTATCTGTCTGTTACTTTGATTTGCTTGAGAAAATCATGGAGATGTAGCCTGATTTCAGCGACTATTAAGCTCATAGGAGCTTAGTCTGGCCAAGCTACCTTACTGCCCGCTTTCTGGGAGGCGGGCTTAACCTGCATCCATCAGATGCCTCTGTATACTACTGGACGTATGCGTAGCGGCGGAACCTGAAACCACCGTAACCTTCATTAAAGCAGTAGGAAAATGTATTTACTTACTTTCATTACTTCTGCTCCATTTTCAAAGAAAAGCTGTCACGATAATTTCTCAAAGAGCTGCAACAGCAGAGTCGAACGATTGTTGCTGCTCGGTACAAGCCATGTTTGAAATGGTTCTCAGACGCAGAACTGCTGGCTCATCGCGTTACACCCACCTCAGTCGTGCCGGGGGAGGGGAGCTCGTTTCTCATTCCCTTTTTTTTGGAGAACAGAAATGCTCTAAAACGGCAGCTTGGCCAAACTAACGTTGCTTGCGAAAAGAATGTAGCGTCAAAGGAAGTATGGGCGGACTTCAAAACAATGTTAATATGCTGGAATATTTGAAAACTGGTGCTTTTGAACGTTAGCATCGCACAGATCCTGCTTCATATCTATGGGCTTTCATGAACGTCCTGATTTTGGCAAGTACTTTGTGTCACTAGGTCAACATGCTTTTTTGACCCTGGGACAACATTTTAATGCAAAAATTAAATCTGGACCATATCTCTACACCTAAACCCATGAGTAATGCCTAAAACCAGAGGAAAAGAAATAAAATGACTGACTTCTGATTCTGGCATTTTTGTGCCACTTCCTTTCATCATTTTGGTATCTTGGCATTAGCATATAACTGGCATGCTATGTTTCCAAAGTTCCTAGTGGCTTTTTGCTGATTGGAGTAACGGTTTCTAAGATATTGGCAAATGTTTTTTAAGCACTAAAATGCAACACTGCACAAAAGGCAAAATCCGGTATGGTATCACTGGACTGCAATGTTTCACAAGTTCAAAAACTCCTACTACTTGCGATGGCTTTAAACCTCTCAGGGTTCTATATGCTTGGCTCCTATTAATAAAATATTGCTGCAAGCAGCAATTATTTTGCCAAACACTACAAAGGCAAAATTGGGAGCTAAGCATGGCAAGGAGCATTTGACCAAATGCAACAATGAGTAATACAATTTTTTAGGATGATTCTAATTAAATGGTTAAAAAAAATCACACATACAACCACTAGGGGGCAGTCGTGGCCTAATGGGTGGGGAGTTGGGTTTGTAACCCAAAGGGTTACAAATTATTTGAGAACGGTTGGACGGAGCAGGAGAAGAAGAATTCTAATGGAGACAATAAAATTACTGAGAGGATTTACGAATATCAACTGTTTTCGGAAATTGCTGTAGGAGAAAAGGCACTGAATGAAAAAAATAAAAAATTAATATATACTCACCAGTGACAGTGACACTGAAGCTCCTTATGATGCTGAATCTGCTGCTGTTGGTTCGCAGTGTATAATCTCCAGAATCTGTGGTTCTGCTGTTAGTGATGATCAGAGATCCTGTCTGATGATCCAGCTTCAGTCTGTCTCTGAATCTCTCTTTACACTGAGCATTTGTACAGATCTTACTGAAATCTCTGGTGATTTCAGCGATGAGAATTTCATTAAAATACATCAAATAAATTAGTTTTTTAATTTCACCAAGATATAAGGTGACAGAATCTCCCTCCTTTCTCCTTATACCATCTCGTTCAGAAGCAGGAACATCTGAAACACAAACCAATAGCTGCTGGAGGAACTTTCTCTCACGTAACATGAGAAAACTGTAGAGACAAAAACAATGAAACATGCTATAGTTTACCTATTTTATACTATGCTAAAAATCTGTATAAAAAGGATGCATTTAGACCAATGATTACAGAGGGTGATATTGTCACCAGCTAAAGCAGCGGTTCTCAATCCTGATCCTCGCGCCCCACTTCTCTGCATATTTTGCACGTCTCTCTTTGTTAACGGACCTGATTCTGATAATCAGCTCATTAGAAGAGAGCTCCGTGCATGAGCGGTGTTCCAATTGACATGGTCCCTACACAGTGTTCATTGCTCCCTTCTCCCTGAGCAGGGGAAATCCATTAAAGTTTACATCACTTCGGAAAGTTCATTCATGGATTTGCACTGTAAATATGTGAATATGATTTAAATTACGGCTCGCACACTTAAATGCACTTTGAATGGAACGTATACGTTCGCTTCGAATTGGAATCATCGCGGAACATCCAGTGATGTCCACTTCGCAGGGCACATACGTTCGAATAGAACAAATGTCTGAAGCGACAAGAGAAACATATGAAATGTGCAGAGCGGTGGGGCGCGAGGACCGGGATTGAGAAACGCTGGTATATATGTATGTGTATATGTATGTATATATGTATACATATATGTATGTATGTATGCATATGTATATAAAAGTATGTATGTATGTATATGTCTGTGTGTGTATGTGTATGTGTGTATATATATATATATGTATACATATCACTGTCAGTATCTAATGCTACATCCATTACCAATTTACTTTGTTCCAATAATAATTAGAATTAGATATAATGGAAAGTCTGTTGACACTCACCACGAGACCATAACGAGGAATACTCAGATACTTCAACCAGTTCAACCAGTTAACAACACTGGGGAGATTAACCAGCAGCCCTGAGAAGATCTGAACACACAGAAATAACACTTAATATTACAAAAAAACAACAACACATCAGTGTTCTGAGGTTAACATAATTATACACTCAAACACATTTGAATAAAATCACTATAGAATGCAAACACTACATAACTGTCCATTACTGTAATACTAATTTATATAGAAATGCTGTATATAACTATACAAACATATTCAAACAGGTGCATATATACTCTGTACCTCATGACAAAGTAAAAAAAGAACTTTAGAAATCTCTGTACATTAATTAAAAAGAAAAAACTGAAAAAAAAAAAACTGAGCTGTGTGTAATAGTGCTCTGTATGTGTGTTTATTTACCATCATACACACAAATATCATGTTAATGACGATGTTAGCCATGGCCAACACTGTTTGATCAGAGGAGATGGCCAGAGTCATGGATGTGGCTGTGTAGGACACCAGAATGACGGAGAACAGGAAGATAAAGAAAGCCTCAGCCGTCGCCTTCAGTCCTGCACAAAAAATACAAACACATTAGACCGCATGATTCATATCAGTCAAACATGAATGATGGCAACGTGTGTCTGACCGATCATCCAGTATGTCATGCAGCTGATAATGATTGCCGGGATGGTGCGCAGAGTCAGAATGTCTGTCAGGACCTTACACAGGAAGTACACTGAAACTCTGTAGTATCCACTGATGTACTCGTGCCTGACATCATCAAAACATCATCAATCAATAAATTACAATCACAACATTAAAATTGAACATAAAACATTAATCACATTCATAAGACAATCTAATTAAACACATAACAATTTAATACATATTATGAATATCTTTCCGGGCCCCCTTTTCGTACATGGGCCCTTGCAACAGTTTTACTCTTCCCACCATTATGGTGCACATGGGGCCTCATTTATAAAATGTTGAGCAGAAACGATCCTAAATTTGATTACAATCCCTTCTTAGATAGACGATCAAATCTGTGCATACGGATGCTTTAGAAATGAGGCCCCCAGAGCACATTTTTTCACAAACAACCTACAATGCATACATGCATTTCAACTACAAATACTCCTGCAATCAACAAAGAACGCTGCAATTATTATTTTGTGTCATTTTTAGTGTTCACCCACTATGGGATGTTTGCCATGCAAATCAGAACACTTTGAATGTTTTTTTAACAATTATAAAACTGCAATAATAAAGTCAGTCCTAAAGCAGATGTTCAAGTACCATGAATTAAACAGCATGAAAATAACAATGAAAATTCAGTATTTTTGCAATTTTACTCAGGTGTGTGTGTATTTACTCACACAAACAGTTTCCTCTCAGTGATAAACAGTTCAGCAGAGGAAATAGAACTGAAGCATTGATTGGTGATGATGAAGAAGAGCGCACCCGTCCTGAAACGCACATTACTGTTAGTGGACAACCACTGGGATTTTTACCAAATATTTCACATATGCACAAACTTGCCCCAATTATTATTCTGCAAATTATATTTAAAAACACTATCACTAAAGCAAGCAGAAATCATTTATCTCACAGAAATACTGATCGGTATGAGTGTGTGTCATACCTGTTCTGAATGCCACTCAAATTCTCCTTTACTCCAAAAAATATGACTCCAACAACCAGAGCCAGGAAAATATTTACCCCGATCTGGAAAACAAAAAGAAACTCAGTTTAATATAGTACTCCGTTTATAACACATTAATATATAAATCTAGACATGCTTTACATATGAAAATTTCATTTTCAAAAACTTTTGCAAATGAACTCTTCATATGTAAAGAATGTATAGGTTTATATATTAAAGTGTAGTGAAGTTTTACATTTAAGATGATATTTCTGTAAATATCAAATCAGTTTTAAACAATATTGATGTTAATCTAACTGCAGCTTCACTCTACATGGGCCAAGGAATACAAGATGGCTCCTAAAATGTACTGTTCAAAAGTTATTAGCATAGACTGAGCGTTAATTTGAACTGTTGGTGGCGCTAGAGGGGCTGAGTTACAGACACAAATCTAGCTATGGTTGATTTTGATACTGTTCTCTTAGCGCCACAACTTTCCTGCAAGCAGTTCTATGGGCTGCCATAAACCTCTAGAGAAGAAGAGGAGGAGCACCAACGATTGGTGCTTGGCCCCTAATAATAGAGGTGATTCTAAAATGAATGCCTAATGCAGAGATGGTGGCACTGACCTGAACAAATGAGGACTGTGGGTTCAGCATGAGGTTCCTGAATGTTCTCTTGAGGACCCAGTTGAACTGGTGGCAGAATGACGTGCTGTAGGTGATGGTTCTAGATTTGGGTCGTGAGCTATAGTCTTGTCCCTGAACGATTCGTTCCAGCTCACTTTTAGTCTGTTTGTAGCTGGCGCTGTTCTTGTATTCCTCTACCAAACGATCCTCAATGCCCTTCAGAGACGAACTCAGCTGCTCCATGTCCAGTTCTAATACACACAAACACACTAGTCTCAGTCACTGATGATATCATTATCTTAAACAAAGAAAGCTGAAACAAATTCAAAACATTAGCCTATTTGAAAAAAAAAAGAAAAAATTTAAATTTAATTTTAAAGCTGAAAATAAAATAATTTAATTGGTGATGACGTACAATTAATTAAAAAACAAACTACACAATTATAAACTAAACAATTTGTTCTTGATTTGAACTGTTTTTTTTATTTTTATTTATATTAAACCTGAAATAAATGAGAATATTAGTACATTCAGTCTGTGATGTTATTGTTAACTAAACTGAAAAATAACATTCTTTTTAAATGTGAAATATAATAAACTGGAAATATTCACAGAAAAAAAAAATGAACAAAAAATAAAAAAATATTGACTTGGCAACTGAGATAGGTAAAAGTTCAAGTACTTAAACTGAAATGAAAATCAAACTAAATAAACATAATTACAAAATGTAAAAAAAAAAAAGGTTCTTCGCTGCAGTACGGAAACTGTCATACCCTTGCTGTCGTGTAACTTGCTGAGTGCGACTGCTGTGGATTCTCCATTGATGATATCCAGGAAAAAGTCAGCAGGGTTGTTATGAGGTTCACAGGTGTATCCTGACACACACACACACACACATCAGTATCAGGACGTAAGGGTCTGTTCATGTGTGTATGTGTGTGTTTTCATACCGATTTGACTGAAGTAGTCCAGGGCATCTTGAGCTGGGCCCTGATACACCAGTCTTCCTCCCACCAGCAGCGTGAGGCTGTCGAAGAGACGGTAGATGGAGTACCGCGGCTGGTGGATGGAAAGGATGATGGTGCGACCGCTGTTCGCTATTCTGAACAAACACACAATACCATATTTCACCCCAAATAACTAAATATATATGTTCCCATAGGAGGGACATGTTTGCTATTGTTAGTTTATTGCTAGAGGATATAACATCTTTTTCTGGGAACAATGGTTAGATTTATAATTGGGACATTCAGTCACATTTGACAAGACACAGCAATGCCAGGAATGGGTCTGCCTTCTACAAGTGCTGTGCTAGCAATCTGCCTGCAGGACCCTCGTCTTGATGTAAGTGAGTACTGTATGTGCACTTCGATGGGTTAAATGCAGAGGACAAATTCCTATTATGGGAAACCATACCTAGGCACATGCCACGTCCTTTCCTTCTTTCTTTGCCTGAAATCTTTCCAACTATAGAGATCTCATCTATACACTAACAGCTTGTAACAAGAGAAAGGGAAAAAATGCACCATATGACCCCTTTAAATAGGAAAATAGTCTGTAATAATGCAAAAAGGACAACAGTAAATTCTCAATTTTCAGGTAAAGTCAGTTCATCATTGATTGATGAGGTGCGGTTTAGCACCTAGGTCTACTTCCTTGTGCCTCTCAAGAACCTGATAATCAGGTTGTACTTTCCCACAGACCTGCCATCCACAGCACTGTAATGTGCAGCATAAGCAGCAACATAAACTTTTAAGGTGGAGGGGAATGATTCTTCTCTGCAATCAGAACACCAAACAGTGGATAGACTCCACTTTAAGGAACAAGATTATCTGGTAGAGAGATCTCTGGCCTGACTCTGGAGTGACAGTGGCTATCAATACCTATGACAAGCAAATTAGCCATTCATGACCCATTTAGAAGCCACAAGTGGAGGTTCCAATAATCTGGAGTTGGATGCCAAATTGTACCCTACCTCTGAAGGTCCTTCCACCGAGGGATTCTCCAACAAGGGACTGTCGCATGAAAATAGGGTCACAGTGATTTTGCCAAGTAAGACATGTCAACATCTTTTATAACTTACTTTCATAATTGTCTGTGCAAACAGGGTCTTTGCAAGGAGGCTCACGCATATTTACATGAGCCCTATGCCAACTGAGAGTAAAAGAACGGGCAGTGGAAGGACTGGTGTAAAGGCAAGAGGTCCACCTGGGTGTAGATTTGACTCCAAATCAGCTAGACCACATGGTAATGGGCCAATGATGGAACAGAAAGAAACAGGAGACTCTCCACACTGCCCTCCTCCAGGGGAAGTAGTGGCTAATTCACCACTTCCTGAGAAAGGAAGCAGGGCAAGTCTTTGACAGTGTAGCCAAAAAGCAAACACCACCACCCCCAAAAACATATAAATAATCTGCAAATGCATGGAACAGTAGCAATCAGTCTTCATCCTCAGAGAGTACTGGCCCACATTTCGATATTAATAGAGTTCTGCCATGACAGGAGGAAATGGCATGGTAATGTATTTGGTCTCAGTGGAATAGATCTGCTTTGCTGCTGCAGCAGAGCAAGTACCAAGACTTACTACTGCCAATACATTCACAACATTTTGTTGTGAGCATGTGAGAAATTCTGCTACTGCTAATATGACATATGTGAAATAACCCCCATATAGCATACAGGAATCACCTCCTGGCAGGTCAGTACAAGTATAGCTGGGGAAGGTGGAGGGTTTCTGAACTGCTACAGCAAGCACTAGTCATATATTTGAATGATGAGCAGCGAGCTACTAATATAGGGGATAACCAATCAGCTGTGCCATGTGACAATGAGGTCATTAGGTCAGATTGAGTTAGACCTATCAGACTGCACCATCTAGAGTTTTAGACCAGAACTCTGTATTTATGTACAAACTGATATTTACATTAATTAGTACAAGAATTTAGCAATATAATATGTATTGATTTTTATATTTAGACATCCTGTGTATAAACGCACCGCTTGAGCAGCATGAGGACGGAGTTGGCCGTACTGGCGTCCAGGCCGGTGGTGGGTTCGTCCAGGAAAAGCACCGGTGGATCAAAGATCAGCTCCATGCCAATGCTTGTCCTCTTCCTCTCTCCACCTGAAACACCACGAATCAGCTCCGTGCCCACCTATAAAACCAGCCGATCAGAGCAGCCGAGAATAAAGTCCCACCCCCTAAAGCCAATAATTATAACTAAAAACTAGTCAGTGTGTTTGGTTTGTTACCCGTGAATCGGCCACTTTGGTCAGTCCTAGATCGTGAATGAGTCTCTCAACCTTCTCATCTTTCTCTCGCTGACTGATTGACTTTGGGAGCCTTAAAGCTGCTGAGAAACGCAGATTCTCTCGAACGGTCAGTGTCCCCATGACCACGTCATCCTAAAAAAAACATGTTTGAAATAGGGTATCAACATACACCAGTATTGCCAATATTTATAAACAAGCAAATGAAGTATGAATACAAATGAATGTTAGTGTTGAAAAAATGGGGTCATTTTATGTTAAAGGTTGTTATACTGTAGCCCTTTGCTCGGATTATTCAATTGCATTTATTAATGGAGCAGTGCACTCTGTATATCACTTTATTATAAATGAAGCCCAAAAGGAAGTATGTCTCTCTGCTTACCAGTCTCAGTGAAAGAATTTAAAGGTACGTATGTAGGATTGACACCGAGTGGTTGAACTAGGTATTGCAGTTCAAATTCAAAATATTGGAGAAGTTTTTTTCTGTCAAAGATGATTGGGACTGGGAAACCACAGTATAAAGCCAAGAGCTGAACTTTACATGCATGCCACCAAAATAGCAGCAGAAATGTTTGCCATAAAATATGACCACAACAAGTACATTGTACTTATTTTTAAAGGTGCAATAACAGTATCAGTTCAGTACACGGACATAACATACTGTGAGTCTCAAACACCATCATTTCCTACTTTTTATATAATTCAAGTGTTTGCAAAAGACGACTGAAAAACGGTCAAATTCCAACACAACACAGGCGTAATAGTTACGCTCACCACATTTGCATATACCCGCCCATAACTTACCATTCAGAAGGATCAATGTGCAATCTCAGAACAACAGGTTGTTCTAAAAAATCGGCATTGTTACTGACAAGGATGAAAGTTATATTTCTTTCTCATTTGTTTATTTTCAATATTTGTTATAGACATTTTTTATTTGAAACTGCTTGTTAAGAGTTGTTTTAAGTGGGACTTTTATTATGAAAAAGCAAAAAAAAGGAAGAAGAAAAACCGACGTCTGCCGCTCATGGCTGTTAGAAAAGTGTTCATGTTCTGAAGATTATAGTGTACTCATCTGGAGTCAAGAACTATTTCAGATG
>JAUCMU010000032.1:7240-24543 GCA_032275025.1 Enteromius treurensis | reverse complement strand
TATTCTTTATTTTATAAAATCAGGTTTACTGTCAGTGCACACAAATAAAAGTAGACCCTTTACAGTTCTGAATGACGCATTACTACTACCTTTATCAGAGAAAATTAAGGCGAAGGCTATAAAATCCAAGTGCTGGCTGGTGCATTTATCTCCTACAGAACGCGCTTTATAGCGTCATCTCTGCACAAACCATCATGTCGCACATTTATTCTTTTACTGTTTAACGCTTAAACATTGTTTTATGTTTGAACTGTTTTAGCATGCCTATCGATTTTCTTTTAAGGCAAATGGTGATGATTTGAGAAGGCTAAACTGATCAGTCATATTTTATGATCAGCTCTCTGTCTTCCACTGGCCGCTTGGTACTTTAAAATACACAAACTTATATTTAACGAACAAAAAATGTTTAAATAGCTGAATAAAAAACGGAACAAAATATAAACATTCTGTAATTACACTCAAAATCGAACTATTTTAATAGCTGAAACGGCAGTTTGGTAAAGGGTAAAAAGACAGGATGTGATAAGCTGTCGGACAGGGGCGGGCTCAAGCTTGAGCTGCTCGGTCCTAAATTTGAGGCCCTTGCAGGGCTCTATAAATAAATTTCCTTATAGAATAAAAACATTTTAATAGTCTAAATAAAATAAGGGAACGTTAGGCTGGCTTTATACTACTTACAGAACTCAGATGATTTTTCAAACTTGTGCTGCATATTTGACACACTGCCTTTGTTTTGTCTTCAGTTAATTTAAAGTGCTCCCACACAACTGAGGTCTTCGGTATTTTTGTCTTCTTTCTGAGATAAAGTAAATCACGATGTTGGCGTTGCCGCAAGGGCTATTCATTTAAGCGCGAATGATAACCTTTTCTCAGGGATCGATGTCACGTGTTATTTATTTATTTATTTATTTTCGAATATTCAAATCTCAAAATGAAAAATCGAATGCCATCCCTCCAAACGAATATTCTGGTCCAGCCCTACTTTAAACTTGTCTTTTTAACAATTTGTTTACAACTTAATACATTTATAAAATTAATTATAATATTTTTTTTTTAATTTGCAGGATTTATAATTTATAACTAAAAACTGAAAGCATTGTAAATCATCTGAAGTTATTTTTTACTGTCTTTTCAACAGTGGATATCGTTAAATCATTTAATTGAAACAAAAAAGAAATGAAAAATTTCATTAAATAACTAAATGTATAATAATAATAAATAGGTTCAAAATAATTTGATCAAATGTGTTGCGACACTCTGCTTGACCAACGGCTCTCACACTGCCAACGGCTCTCACACAACTCTCACTTCTCACAATCCAGTAAACAGAAAGGAATAAAATCAAGGTGCTATATTTGTGTCACAATAAACTCAGTCTAACTTTCATCTTTTAAAGATCAGCCCAGGTTACTGATGTTCAGAGATAAACGTACCTCTAGCCCAGCGCACGGGGTACAGGTGTCTCCACAGAGATCCAGTCCTGGCCACCTGAGCCCAGACGCTGCTCACCTGTCCACAGCGGCACAGGTCCTCGGGCCCCAGGAACCTGAAGATCCTCAGCAGCAGCTCCTGAGGAAGAGCCGAGACGGACACCCGCTCGCCTCGCTCTGAGGACCACAGATTACACATCAGCACTCACATGATCCCCAGTCAGAGCGGGAACTACAGACTTACTTCAGCGCAGAAACACAGCTGACGTAACCCAGAGCAAGAAATCAGACTTCCCATCAATAACTCACCCAATGACTTCTCAAACTTCACTGTCCTGATATTCTGACTGTTTTTTTTTTCTTTCTACAGGTTATCCAAAGGGTTTTTAATTTTAGTTTTAGTATAACATTATAATGGCATTCATAGTTTTGCTTTTTTATTTAAAGAATAAACCAAATCGATGTATAATTGACATTTGATGCTTAATACTAAAGAAAAGAAATACAGGTTTGTCAGTTTGAGTGTTTTCAGCTTATGTTTATGTGAAAATATGGCATGCAGTTGCTTCAAACAATGTATTCATTCATGCAATGTAAATTGTGGTAACTGTAATTAATTATTGAAATTACAATTTTAAGGGAATAATTATGATTTTGGAAATGGAGATTTATGCATCATCTGAAAGCTAAATAAATAAGCTTTCTACTGATGTTTGGTTTGATAGGATAATATTTGTTTGAGAGAGAGCTGTTTGAAAATCTGGAATCTGGGGATGCAAACAATAGCTAAGTCCAAATGAAGCTCTTAGCAATGCATATTACTAATCAGGAATTATGTTTTGATATATTTACGGTAGGAAATTTACAGAAAATCTTCATGAAACATTATCTTTACTTAATATCCTCATTATTTTTGACAAAATAAAAATGTATTTTTGGCACACCCCAGCGACTTCAGACTGGTGACGTACTATGTCCAAAAAAGTGTTCAAATCACATCTTACAAAATGCCATCTAAAAACATATTTATAAAAATTAAAATAATTAAAAAGCACCAGCTACTTGAGGAAAAAGTCTATTTTGATTACCACATTACCCTTTAGTTAGTGCTATCATAAAAATACACTTACCTGCAGCTTCAAACTTTAACTGTAAACTATAGGCTGCTATATCTGACGAGTTTTTAAAGCCCTTCATATAAAGCTTGTCACATGTTGTGTTATGGACTTATTCAGCAGCAGCTCTGTCTGTGCCCTCTGCTAGATATTTTTCAGATGCACTCATATTAAATTATATATCAACATTAATGGTACTGCTTCACACCGTATCGCTTATAAAAAATATATGGATATGTTGTAAAAAATCAATATATACCACCCAGCACCACCAGTATTTCTGAAACCCAATCAACTGACAGCGAGCCAGACTGGCCTGGTGTGTGAGCCTCACCGTGCTCTGTCTTCTCATGGTCAGAGTATTTGAAGACCTTGTGCAGCTCTCCAGCATGACTCCAGAGGTTCAGGCCCTTCAGGACGTCTGCGGCGGAGCTCCACGAGCCATTAGTGCAGTGCTGCAGCATCACCTGACGCTTGATGGCCTTGAGCTCCTCGTACGTGAAGTACTCCATCAGCATGGGCTGATACACCTGAGGACACACACATAATCAGACATGTTCCAGTAAATCAGTATATAAGAATAATTTTTGAAGATCATGTGACACTGAAGACTGGAGTAATGATGCTGAACATCACAGAAATAAATTAAACTTTAAAACATATTGACAGAGAAAGGGGCTGCTTTACACTAGAATAATATTTCAGCATTTTTACTGTACTTTTGATCAAATAAATGCAGCCTCAGTCAGCAGAAAAAAAAGAAAAAAAAAGTTACAGACCCCAAACTTTGAAAAGTTATGTTAATTTAAAACAATCAAAAGATAACATTTCCCTCTGGTATTATACATAAACAAGACTAATAAACTTAAAGGCTCCTTAATTTTGCTAAAAGTTTAATGACTCATTGATGCTTTCAAATAAATAAAAATAAAATAAAATCACAGGCAATTAGCTTACAACATGGTATGGTATACCTATAAATTATCAGTAGTATTTTCAAATATTAGTATTATGATTAATAAATATTATAAAAATAAACAAATAAAAATGAACATACTTATAAAGTATGAAGTGCTATTACTTAAATCTCAGGATATTTAAAAAAAAAAAAAATTAAATTAAAATTATTCACCTTACATAATTGTATAGTACACCTTGTGGTTTTATAAAGTATTATTAATTACATCTCAGGATATGTTAAAATAAAATAAAAAGTTATTCATCATACAGATCTGTATGATACACCTTGTACTCCTGACAAATTTTAATAGCATCTGATGTAATTCAGGCATGTATTTTGTGTTATATGTATATAAGATGTTTGGGTCTGATGTAAGAGGAGTGCGATGACGAGTCTCACCTCCTCTTCCTCCTTCATATGAGGAAGGAAGTCCTGGGTGAAGGCCTCCAGCCTCTCCTTCAGCTGCTGCGCGTAATTCAGCTGCTCGTACTCGTTCTGAAACACACCATCAACCAGTGTGAACACCTTCATCATCATCATCATCACCACTGACCAGGATTCACACTCAAACACAGACAGACACTCGATATCTTTATTCTTTCCATTTTCCAGACAGGAACTCTGAGCAGGATTTCCCAAAGCCCTGTAAATAATTTAGTGGAAAATTCACAAAATTTGGCAAGTTTGGCCTGATGTGTCGAAATGGACCTTGTCAGTGACGAGAAAAAGCTTTTGGATGACCTCGTACTCAAAAAAAGAATGACAAATAAATAGCTGTTTTTTCCTACTGCTAAACTTTGTTTATCATTTTTTATTCATGTATTATTTTATTGTAATAATTTCTTTGAAATACTGCGTCAATTTTGCTATATAGTAAACATAAAACATACATAAAGATCAAAAAACCAAAATTGAATGAATAGATTAAAAAAAAACTAAGATAAATTAAAAACACTAAGCATTCAATACAAATACATTCGAACTAAACATCCAAATCATAATTGAATAAAATATTTGTTTAAATGTTTATATAGAAAAATAAAAACAAAAAAAAGATAATAAGACATACAATGAATGAAGAATAAAGCATTAAATATAGTGTACCGAGGGGGCGTGGGAAGGCGAATGCTACAGTGGGAGAGTGAGTGTGGAGATGTGTGGTTGGAGAATGAGAGGCTAAGTATTTGATTAATGACACCTGATTTTAATTCCAGTGATTGGGGAAGAGCTGGATAAAGAGAGAACTCAAGCCAGGCTGAGTTGGTTCCTGCTTGACTACGGCTGGTGTGTGTGAGGGGCAGTCAGAAGCGCTAGAAGGAGACTGCGGGCGGAGAGTTTGGCCAGCGTGCCTTTATGTTTGTTTGTTTTTCCTTTGCTAAATCAGTTGATTTTGACATTCATTTTGACTTCCTCGTCCTTCATCTACGAAACTTGCTACACTGGTGCCGAAACCCGGGACGAGGATGATACTATGGCTGGGCGATATGTATCGTACGATATATTATGCGCATCTCATCAATAAAGATAGTTATTTGATTAGCGGGAAAACTCCGCTAGCTGTTTTTAAAAGGAACGCCAGCTTATACACAAAACCGTAGATCACTGAGAAGCTGTGTTGAATCACCCGCGAAACTCAAAGAGCAGCTTCTCAGTGATCTACTGCTCTGTGTATAGGATGGCGTTCCTTTTAAAAACAGCTGACGGAGTTTTCCCGCTAATCAAAGAACCGTCTTTACTGATAATATATCGTACGATATATATCGCCCAGCCCTAGAAGATACAAAGCAGCCGTGCAACCTTTGAACCGTGCAGCCATGAACCCTTGGTAAGCTGGTGAAGTCACTCGCCGGTCTTCACCAAACCTAACATCAGGCACTGGTGGACCTAAAGATGGAACAAGAGGATGGGTTCGGTGTGTTGGTCCAGGGCCAGGAGGAAGACCGGCAGGTCCTGCGAACCTTGCTGGGCCGGGATCTCGCTCTATTGCCCACTCCTCCAGCGTGTTTGCTGGAACCCTGAACAGCATCGGCAACGCTTCCGCTCTGTCGAGTTAAGGAACAGCGGGTGTCCGTTCGTAATGGCCCAACAACTGTGGGACGTATGCCGCAGGTGGCTGATGACCGAGACGTTGAGGGAGTGCTGGGAGTGCAGTTTGTTGCAAGGCTTCCTCGGGGAACCACGGAGTGGGTCTAGTGCCACCGCCCGACGTCGCTGATGCAGGCAGTTCAGCTGGCTGAGGACCACATGATGGCGTACCCCGGGCCCGGTGAGGGCCCCACTAACCCTAATCCTTCTCTATCTCGCCCTATTCCTGCTCCTAGGTCGCGTGGTCCAGGGGTCCCTCGACCCCTGCAACGTGGTGGTGTCTACCAGGGGAACAGGGCTGGGACACGAGAAGGCGTGCCAGAGAGCGGGCGGCCCCCCTCAACCCCCTTTCCTGCTCTTCGCCAATCTCTTAGCCCTCCTGCTGCCGCTGGGGTGGGGGGAAAGCCTAGGCCAGCCTGCTGGAGGTGCGGGGACCCGGGTAACTTCCAGGATAGGTGTCGAGTGATGGAGGTGGGGGCAGTGATTCGGGTCCCTGACTTCCCTGCGGCTGCCCTCGATCAAGCTGGGCAGTACCAAATACCAATGAATTTTAAGGGGGGTACATACCAGGCTTTGGTGGATTCAGGATGTAACAAAACCCCCTTTGCCTGCATCCTCTGGAGCAGTCTAGGGATAAAACACTCAAAAACGCATTTGACCAGGTCTGCACTGGGACGGACAGCTTCTCCAGCCTGATCGGCCACTCAGCTTTCCCTATTTTTCCCTTATTAAAGATAGGTTGTATCGGGTAACCCAAGATACCCAAAAAAAGAAAGATGCAACCCAATTATTAGTCCCAAAAAGCAGTCGGGAAATGTTTTTCCAGGCGGCTCATGGTGCTCCCATGGCAGGTCACTTGGGGGAAGCAAAGACACGTGAACGCCTCATGGCCCGATTCTTTTGGTCGGGCATTCACGAGAACATCCGCCGGTGGTGTGCGGCATGTCGTGAATGTCAGCTGGTTAATCCGCCGGACAGTTCAAAAGCGGCATTGCACCCATTACCACTTGTAGAGGTCCCCTTCGAGAGAATTGCCATGGACCTCATCAGGCCATTAGAACGTTCAGCACGTGGACATCGTTTTGCGTTGGTCCTGGTGGACTACGCAACACGATATCCGGAAGCAGTGCCGTTACGGGCCATTTCCGCAAAGAGTGTGGCGGACGCGCTGTTTCGAGTTATCTCCCATGTGGGAATCCCTAAAGAGATTCTCACAGATCAGTGCACGGCGTTTATGTCACGCACGATACGCGAACTTTATGAACTATTGGGCATTAAATCTGTTCTTACCAGCGTCTTTCACCCACAAACATAAAGGCACGCTAGCCAAACTCTCCACCCGCAGTATCCGTCTAGTTCCCAATAGTTCCCAATGAGAATTATTGCCTAGCCAAAAATATATTTTATACTTTATTCTATTCCAATTTTTTTAGCTTTATTTAAGCGAAGAATATGAAGTATTTATTCATTTTCAAAAACTGACCCTTATCACTGGTTCTGTGCTTCAGGGTCACATAAACAAAGACATAAGTGCATAAACAAGGTCTGTGTCAGGTCAGGTCTGACCGCTGAATGTCAACAACAGCATATCAGTAATTATCAGTTTACTAAACATCACCTCGTATTATAGGTGAAGAGTGGCATTACATGACACACACACACACACACCTTGACACTGCACAACCCCTTCTCGAAGAGCGAGAGCATCTCGGACAGCTTGTTATCAGCGTGGACGTGGTACACGGTCTGACTGCGCTCCTGCAGCAGCTCCATGATGCACTCGTTCTCGATCTGCTCGTGCATTTTGAACTCTGTAAATGTGGCCAGGAGCGACTGCAGAAACGAGCGGAAGTCCCTGTTGTTGGAGAAGTTGGTGTTGGACAGCTGTGGACGGAAAAAAAAGCAATGAAATATGACAGTAATAATAATCCAGAACACCGTTCTATAATCCCTTTCACATGAAAGATGAACCAGGTACTGACTGGACGCAGAGAACACAACCTTACAGACTCTTTAGTCTGAGGGATTCAGACCGTTCTGAGGTTATGATGTTGATATTTTATGTATCACTTGAAAATGATCATTAAATATTGCAATTATGCTGGCTATCATCCTCTGTAAACCAGGGGTTTCAAAACTGAGAGCGAAGGATGAAAATACATAAATAATAAAAAGACCTAACTAACAAAACAAATAAATGGATTAAAGTAATAATGAAAAAAAATATATAAAATGAATAAAAAATATTATATAGAGGGCGAGAGAGTATTAAATAAATTAAATATTTTAAAAATATAAAAATGTGATTAAAATAAACAATGAAGAATATTTCAAAATATAACTATTAAATGTGTATAACTACAAAATGATTAAAATTTATTTTAAAATTACTAAGTTAAAATAAATAATTATTCTAATAAATAAAAATGAATAAAAAATATATAAAAAAAGATAACAAATTATTAAACTAAAAAAATACATTAAAGAAATCATTCAATTTAAAAAAAAATAATAAAAAAAGATTAAAATAAACAAATTAAAACAGATAAATCATTAAAAACTAAATCTAGCTGAACAATTAAAATAGAAATAGGTAATAAAGTTAACACTTTATTTTACACTGAATTTTATATATTTTTAAAGAAAGAAATAGAACCATCGGATTAAAACAAACTAATGGAAATAACTAAATAAGATCTAAATATACTAAAATAAATCTTTAAAAGGTTTTTTAATTATTAAAATCAACAGATTGAAATACATAAATGATAATGGAATACATAGTACATAACAGCAGAGTACTGTAGAAAATTGAGGCAACAAAAACACATATTAGAAACTAACAAAATAAATGACACATGGAAATATGTAGCTGGCTTTGTAGGATTGCGGTCCCTCATATGAGGCTGCTCATACTTACGGGTCTGTAGCATCTAAATTATTGAAGACCTCTGCTCTAGATAACAGCGTCAGCGCGGGTCATTAGAGACTCCTATCAGACGAGCACTAGTGTTATATAACCCTGAATATGTGTCAAGTTACATGAGTTTAGAGTGTGTGTGTGTGTGTGTGTTTATGTGTGTGTGTGTGGATGCACTAAACACAACAAACCTACTGACACAGCAAACACACACACACTGTCATCTTACATAATCAGGGTGTGTGTGATGTCCAAACCCAAACACCCATGCAGGTTTTAAAGCCAAACACCCAATAAAATCCATGAAAAGCATCAGAATCAAAAACCTGTTTATAGTCATTCATCAGACTGAATCAGACAAGAGCTGTTTATCTTAAACCAGGTTACTGCACGACACTTTTACGTCACACTTCATTGCTTTAATTCAGTGTAATGTCATACCTGCAATGCACAAAGTACATTGACAGTGTTCAAATCTAAAAATGATCCGATTGCAGAATCATACACCCTGTGTGTGACGTAATTCACATCTGTGTTACTTATTTACACACAGTTTACAAGCCACACAGAGGCTTATATTGTGTTAGCAAATCAGTAAATCGATCAAAAACTACAAAGAATGTCTGTTTTCAACAAATTACAATACGCAATATTATCAGACACTGCGTATTTCCATGTGTCACGTGGGTTAGGATGAGTTTGAGTGTTTATATTATTATTATTATTCAATACAAATGACGTTTTCTTAAAAGATCTGAGACCAGAAATTCACATTCAGTGCAAAAGTATGCAAGTAATTATGTTTATATTGCATTTGATAAGGTGTTTTGTACAGATCTGAGATCAGGCATTCTTATTAAACTCTCGCACCTTCAATATATGGATACGAACCGGATAAAGTGTGCATCATGTATCAAAATAAATATGAAATAAAGTGTTTGTGCTGATCTGAGATTAGACGGTTGTCAGACGTTCACGTTAAACTCTGGTGTCTGTCTATTATTAGCCGTCTGGCTAACATTAGCACTCCTCAAACACGCCACCAAACCACTTAAAAGCTCCCTGGGTGGTAAAATAACACATGAAACGGACCAGACACGAACCTTCTCGCTGTAGAGCCCCACCAGCTGCTTCATGCGCCAGTGAGGCCCGGTAAAAACATCCACCTCGTCGGGAAACGGAGCCATCGCGCCTCCATCAGCTCCCACCGCGGACTGAACACGGGAGGCCAGATCCTCGGGTAAAAGCCTCCTCACTGGCGAACAACTAATAACACATAAAATAAACCAAAATAAATAAACAAAACCCCACCACACATAACAACAACAGCAGAAAACGTGATCAACAAAATATATGCAATATTAAAAATAATCCTTCTTCTCTGACAGTTCTTTATCAAATTAAACCGATGCTGTCAAACGATTAATCTCGACTAATCGCATGCAAAATAAAAATATTTTGTTTACATAATATATGTGTGTTCAGTGTTTATAATGTATATATATAAATACACGCACATACAGTTTGTATATTTTGAAAATATTTACATGCATTACATATTTATATTCATATAATGTACATTATAAATAAATATGTTTAATATATAATTTTTTTTACATAAATATTTACATGAAAGATACATGTAAACAAAAACGTTTATTTTGGATGCAGTTGATCATGATTAATCTTTAACCGTTTTTAGTAGTGTGCATTTACAGTTTATTAATTTTAATTTTAGTTTAAGTTATTTAAGTACAGGAAGTTAAGCTTAATTGTTGCCTTAAAATATAGCTTTTTATTTGTGGTTTTAGTTAACTATAATAACCATGTAATGGTTACAGTGTTACAGTATGAACATAACCCTTCACAACAACAAAAAACTTTAAAACTGATTTTAAAAGGATGTAAAATGTATTTAAAGGGTTGCCATGACAAGCATTGTTTTGTCGCAAATATTTTTTAGTTTAAAATGTCATATATTAACCATTTTATATTATCAATCATCGCGGTCAAAATATTGATTTGTCTTTCCAGTACCTTTTGGGTTTGTTTGAGCGAAGGCGAATTCAGCGGATTCCGAAAGCACATGGCAACCCGAATGACGCCATTACGTCTACGTGCGCAGTGACATGTTCAACACGAACAAATGACCTGTAAATACACATGCATGTGCGCCATGAAATAGCGCACAAATGCATACAAACATGTCATTAAATAACGGGTAAATGCATATTGAACAAAAGTTAAGACACAGTAGACAACAAAACGTTTCTTTTCACTATGTTTAGTTATTATAGTAAATCTGACTGTAAACAAAACGAGAAACCAGAAAAGAGAGAATTTTAAGACTTTATTTACTGCAGCAATAACATGATCATTCATCTTTGAAGTAATAACACAAGGTTCAAGTTGGAAAAAAAACACAAACACAAAGTTATATTAAACCTCTCACCTTACAAACATATGATATATTGTATGAATAAACAACTATAGAATTCAATTTCATGAACCAAACATTAACTTGCCAGACGATGATCAGAGTACAAATGTCGAATCAACAATCAAAAACAAAGAAAGGAATGAGAAGCTATTGAAGGTGTGCCTTCACACAACGCTAAAGTGTTTATGGGCTCGATATGTGTGCTTATAGTGTTTGAGCACTACAACCGTTCAGCTTTTTGACTTTTGGTTCGCTCTGAAAGAAGGTCTTCATGGCAGAAATTAAAACTTCATCTGATTTATATGTTTTCACTAATTACGATCTTATTTGTGTGCATGTTGGCACCTCACCGAATCCCTCTACCTCTAAACATCGCATTTATTAAACATTCTTATAGAAAATCCTGATATTTCAGTCCAGTCAGATCAACAAAATAGTAGAACGGTCCTGCTGAATTCTTCATTTATGTCCTCCACACCAGGGGAGGCGCTGTCACGCTTTAGCTGTCGTCCTGCAGCATCTCCTCAATCTCACGGTCCCAATTATCGTCACGATTTTCTGTGTCGATGACCACCTCGTACTCCTGAAGCTCCTGCTGCAGCTCCTTCTCCCAGTCAGCCGTCTCTTCTATCAAATAAAGAACGGGGAAAACGATAAATAATAAAGACTTCCTCTTGGAGAGCGAGATGTTTTATTGCATAGGAAACATCATTATGCAATAAGACAAATAAATACAAAGCAGTGTTACGTGAAAAACATCAATAGTATTAGTATTTAAATAATGCCATTAATAAAACAGATAACTCAGGTGCTTAATTTTGATTGGTTGAGCTGCGTTGTAAAATACACTACATGTATTTGTTTACATTTATGTGATGCCCGGGCAACCACAACAGTGTCTGAGGAAATACTTTGATTGGCGGAAGAATATTGGGTCTCAGCGACTAATAATTGCATTCGTTTTTTGAATTTATATGCATCTCACAAAATACTTTCCGCCTAATACACAAAACGAATGAGTTTGTTCATAAACCCGTTCTTCAGTTAGTGAATCTGGAGTGTTCTAAACGAGGGTCACGTTCATGAGGTTAGTCATTTGCATAAAACACACCCAAATCAGCTCCATATAAGGGCTCTTCCGCAAAGTTGCTAATGAACCTTACTGTAAAGTGTTACCATAAAGTCTTCTTGGACCTTAATGCTTTAATATAAACATCTGTCAGCTTTAAAACATTTTTTTTTGGTTTGTTTAAGTTCAAGTTAAAGTACTTTATGGGGCTTATTGCTTTTATGAAGCGGTTATTCCAAATACATATTAAGGTTTCAAAAACAGAACAGAGCAAATAAAGTGTAATGATATTAATAAAGGCATTCTTCCACCGAACAATGTAGCGCAACTCAGAAACAGTTGTGGTTGCCAAGCAACATACAAATGTAAATAAAGGTGTGCGTTTGTAGAGTATTTTACAACAGCTTCAAACGCAGCTCAATCAATCAGAATCAAGGACCTGAATTATCAGTTTTATATTGTATTTTTTGTAATGTTAACTTAAATAAAAATGAAAACATCTAAAAATGGTTAAAAGTGGTCAAACTCACCTTCTTTCTTATCCAGCACCAGCTGCTCCATCTCTTTTCTCAGATCCTCTTGGTTTATGTCGCAGGCGTCAAACGCGTCGCTGACGAACTCGGATACACCGGGGCTGGTGGAGATGTCCTCCTCCTCCTGATAACACAGGGAACACAGGCGTTAGTCACTGAAGTCTGGGAAGAGACACAGATCTAGGGTCCAGACCATACCTCGTTACTCTTAGCTTTAGCGCTGATGGCCACAGGCGGTGTTTTCGGTCTGATGCTTTCTGTGAATAGGAAAATACATCTTTATTTCCTTTTCCAAGAGTCTAAACGATGACTTCACTATTTATGACGAGTGTCATAATCAGTCCACAGCCTTATGAACGGATATCCAACAAGTCATGATTTGAAATGAGTAAATATTGGGTTGATCTTTTATAAATTACTTAAGCTTGTGGAGTACATTTCTATATTTCATTATATTGTATCAATGTTATGAGATTCTGTTAGTTATTATTAATATTAATACATTTAAATTTTTTAAGTGATACATTAATACATCTAGTTTTCATCTTAACGTTACATTACTAATTTCGAGTAATTGTCTTGTGTGTTAGTAATTTTTAATAGCCTACTTTTTTATTTTAGTTATTTTTAAAGTTAGACCATTTTGTTGCAGGGTTACTAACTAAAACTAAACCATAAAAAAAAAAACTATTTAATGATTTAAATATTAATAAAAATATATATATATATAAATATTTATATATTAATTTATATATTATTTATTAATTTTCTTTTAGTATTACAATAAAAAGTAAAATAACTAAAACCTAATAATAGTATTGACATACTGAAAAACACAATTTAAAAAAATTACAAAAACCAACACAACCAAAGTAATGGAACACCTTAAATTAGATTAAAAACAAAAAATATGAAATATTTCAAAAATAATAACAAAAACAATATTTGTAATACTAAAAGAACACTCGTTTGCCGTTTATTGTCATTTTGATGTATTTTCTTAATATCTCGATTTTATTTTATTTGAGTATTTCAGTGAACGCTTACAGTATTTACTGTAATAACATTATTTAGTGGTTTTAGTTCTCTATAATAACCCTATATTGTGAGGTGTTTACATGAATTCTGTCAGCTGTCATCTAATAACTGAAGTGTTTAAACACCTGCGCTGTTCTCGTTCATCTGCGGCGCTGCGTTCTTCTCCTCTTCTCTCTTTTCATGCGCCTGTTGTTGAGCCGCGAGAGCCGTGAGCTGAGCCGACTGCTTGATCAGAGACACGCGGTAGAAATAATTCCTCCAGAACATGTCCTCCTTCACCCTGAAACATACACACACTCAGACTCATCTGCTCTCACAGTCCAGGCAGAACAAACAGGGTTGTAACAGAGCGATTCTCACTGTTTGGGGACGAGGTCGAAGCGCATCCTGTTGAGCAATTCGTCTTCCTGTAACATCACCAGAGCCACGGGGTACATCTGATCGAAGTCGAACTGGAACTGGACTCCGGCCGGAGGATCACGCAGGAAGTTCCTCTTGTCCTGAACCACAAAAACTTTACAATTAATACAATCAGTCACGCCGTTTTGGTTTAAAGTGATCTGAGGGTAAATTATTAAATTAATACTTCAATTAAAAAAAAACATCTTCAATTTTAATGTACTAATCATTTATATGTGTAAAACTCACAGCGGATAAAGCAAGGATCTGCTGTTGAATGGTTTCCTCCTCGTTGTATCCGACCCAGGGCGGCACTGCAGCATCTGTGATGAAATACATACATGTATAATAAGATTCTTCTTGAAAAAAGCTGCACAGGGTCACAGATTCATGCATTTATGTCCATACCTGTTTTCCTTGCATTTTTCTCCTGGACAAATTTTTCCTGCTCCTTCTGAAAATCTCCCAAAATGGTCTGAAAGAGAATTGAGTCAGAGGTGAGATAAGCTCATATTTATGCATCTGAATCAGGGTTATTATACTTAAATAAAACTGAAACTGTGAATAAAAAATAAATAAATAATCATTCATTGAAATAAACTGAAATTGATTTTAATTAAACTACCAAGGCAATAGTCAAGTTGTAGTACTAAAATAACTATAGTACTACAATAAATGAAGAATAATGAATATTGACAAAAAACACACAACAAAGTGCTGACACTTTATTAATGAGAGGATAGAAAAATAAAACCTAGATCTTTATTGCTAAAACTTATAATTTAAAATGAAATTATAAAAATAAAAAATAAACTGTAAATTACAAATAAACTAAAAATTTAAAATAAATTATAAAATAATTAACTAATAAGATCACAAAAAATAATCACTAAAGAAAAATCACAAAAAATTAAAAAAGAAAATATAAAAATGATTAAAAATATTACTAAAAGTATATTGATGTTTAAATAAGGTAACTAAAAATGACTAAAACTTACAAAATATGAACAAAAACATATATTAAAGTTAATCAATGATGCTAAAATAACACTAGACATAATTTAGTCCTTATTTTTAAAATCAAATTTTTATCCAGACTGTAACTAAAATTCTTCTTAAAATACTTACATTTTTAAATACAAAATTCAGATTTTTGTGTTCAGTGGCAAATCTAAGGTTTTTTTCAAAATGACACAATAAAAATTATATTTCTGAGAACATGTCATTAGTAAATCTACCAATATTGTTCTACTTCACATCTCAGACAGTATCAGTCCTGAAAATGAAAATGTGACGCACCTTGTCGATGATGCCATCGATGTTGCTCTCCTCCACTGTTTTCTTGATGGTTTGAGCCGTCTCCGCCACAGACTCTGAGATCTTCTTACTCGCACTACTCGCAAAGCCCAGAATGAAGCCTAACAGAAGGAGTATAAAACACATTAAACTCTGCTTGAAACATCAGACTCATGTTGACACTTCCTGATAATAAGCAGCCATCAATTCACATATAATATTATTAAGATTACATGAAATTTACTGAGATGTCCTGCACCAGAAATAATGCTGTTACATTAATACATGACCAGCCAACATTTTTTGAACAGCAAGATGTTAAATGTTTGTTTTGGGTTTTTTTAATAATGATCTTCGGCATCACGGATTTCCACTGAAATATTGAGCAGCACACTGTTTTCAACACTGATAATAATCATAAAGGTTTCTTGAGCAGCAATATTAGAATGATTTCTGAAGATCATGTGACACTGAAGACTGAAGGTGCTGAAAATACAGCTGAACGACACATAGAACAGCTTACTAAATTTAGAGCAAATACATGTACGAATCAAAATGATCAATTTTTATTTTAATCCGAAAATTATTAGAATTTAAGGTAAAGATCACGTTTAATTAATATATTTTGTTAATGTCCTAACGTCAACATAAATATATCAAAACTCAATACGCATCGCTTAGAACTTTGTTTGGACAACTTTAGGAGATTTTCACAATATTTCAGTTTTTAAAGAGTTGTATCTCAGTCAAATATTGTCCGATCCTAACAAACCAGACATCGACGGAAAGCGTATTTATTCAGCTCATAACTGGTTCTGGTGTCAGGATCTCATCTAGTGAGTTGCTCATGTTATGAGGTGTATCTGTGTCACCGCTGAGTCCTTTGGCCTGCTGCAGGATGTGTTGTGTTTCTTCGGGCTCTGTGCTGCTGTTTATCTCCTGTTTGTCCGGTTTTTCTTCGTCCACGGACTCTGCGCCCAGCCACGAGCTCCAGCTCTTAAACATGCTGTGTCTGTCCGTGTCTCCGCGGTCTATTTAAAAATCTCTGACGGTTTTAATCAGGAGAACTTTACTCCATGATTCGCATACGCAAAGGGCCACATCTACAACAACAACAACAGCAGCAGGAGCAGCGGAGCTCTTCCGCCGTCAAACACATGGAGCTCCGCAGCGCCCCCTTCAATGCGGGAGGAATGGCAATTCACACGGACACTTCGCGTCTCATCTACAGGTTTGTTGCTTTTTATACAGAAGACTTTCGATTTAATATTTTCAGTTGTTTGTAAAAGATGTTTAACGGGTGTTTGGCGGAGTTTTTGTTGCACTTACGTCCTCCTGACCAGCAGACGTCGCCACTGAACCATTTCGAGCGATCGGTTCGATTGATTCAAAGTTTCGAAACGTTTCCGTTGAATTTTTCAGTGCTCTGGTGCGTCTTTTGTTGTATAAACAACTTAATGTACTAACACTGACCTTAACCGACACAATGATTGGAAATGGTTGCCAAAAAAACCAGTAACATTAAAGTCAGAGCTCTGTTTCAGAGAGTCTTATATACCTTTATTTTTATTGCACATAAAGATTCCACATTGTTTAATTATATTATCTTTATCTAATCCTAAAGTAATCTTGACAAACTATATATCATTTGAAAGGTTTTGGACTCTAGTTTTCATATTTGGTGTCTGATTTTCAAAAAACAATTGAAGAGCAATAGATAAATAGCGATATAATCTCCAATTGAGATGTGGTGCCAAACAAACTTTTATTCTATACGTACATATGTTTTAGAGATTCAAAAGATTTAGAATTCACGTCAAATATTCAAGTTACTTCCCAAAATATTTCTGAATAGGATGTCTACTTCATAAATATTTTTTAAATATGGAAAAATATGGTTCATAACACTCAAACAATGAATGCAAACCAAGAGTGCCTGGATATCACCTAGTGGAAAGGATTGGTTCTGCATCCACAAAATCTTTTTATCTCAAAAATAGTTTCTCTCAAAATCTTT
>JAUCMU010000031.1:0-18032 GCA_032275025.1 Enteromius treurensis | reverse complement strand
CCTTACAGTGCAATACCCCGGTTATATATATGTACATATACATATGGCTGTTTCTTTTTTTATATAGATTTTTTTCCTTCTACACTTATAATTCTGGCTCTTATTTGTATGTTTTAGCACAGTTGAGGACATTTCACTGTATGTTGTACCAGCTATAACTACATGTGACAAATAAAGAATCTTGAATCTTTTACAAATATGAAAAATATCTATTTCTGTTTTTTTTATTCATAACTGTAAATGTCATATGCCATATTATAAGTGTGAATGTATATAAATATTACATATAATATATTACATCCTATTTTATTTTATTTCTTTTCACATTTTAAGATGTATTATTGTATTATCTCTAAATTTGCTATTCATCCATCCATTCTTTAAACTGATTCAGAACATTGTATTATATAACATATTCTTCATATTAGTGTAAATCAACATTCAAAGCAAAAAGTTTAAACAGAGTTTCTAGCATGAGGGAACATGTCATGCTGTCCATAAATATGTAATGCTTCTCTCCCAGGTTATGTTGGTAGTTGAAAAAAAGGATGGCATTTCTTTTTGCAGCGTAACTGAATCAACGTCACCCTGTTTATCCTGAGTATTTATGACTGCTCTTGTTTTGTTCTGTCTTTTCTATATGTACTATAGGGAATTTCACAACCATTTTCGTGTAATAGCGCTAAACGCACACAAAAGCCAATCCAAATGCCCAGGCACCATTGCTGCCTAAAGAACAAAAGAGCTGTGAGGTTAGCCTTGCTGAGTACAGAGTTCTCACTCTGCCTAGTCAGGGGAATGTGAATTTCAGCATGGAATGCTATTCCAGGTGAACCCCTACACGGTTGAATTGTTATTGGCCAAGTGTACACATAACAGAGCTGACAGCAAAGGTATGTAATGTAAAACGAGCTGCTCTCCTACAACACAGTCTCGCGACCAGTTCGGATGTATTTTACAAGGTGGCTAATTTGTAT
This sequence comes from Enteromius treurensis, assembly GCA_032275025.1. Classification (NCBI taxonomy): domain Eukaryota; kingdom Metazoa; phylum Chordata; class Actinopteri; order Cypriniformes; family Cyprinidae; genus Enteromius; species Enteromius treurensis. Next base: position 17,055 of record JAUCMU010000031.1, on the reverse strand, counting down.
GAATTCTTACGACCCCACTCTAAACCCCAGTGACGGGTCGGTTTAGGGGCGGGGTTAGGTGCAGGCAACTCGTACAACACATTTGATTTAGTAAAAATCTATGAATTTGCGCAAGTGAGATTCATACGAATTAGCCACCTCGTAAAATATGTACGAAACGCTGTGAGATCGGACTGACTGCTCTAAATGTGATGAGTTCCTGTTTGATTACCTTAAAGAAAGTGTTAGCTGAAAAAATTAAAAGGTTACAAAAAAGAACAACATAAAGCATATAAAACTAGTCCATACATCTCATACACTATAGCTTCTGCATTATGTTTCCCACAGAATAAGTAAGAAAGTCATACAAGTTTGAGGGTGAGTAATTAATGCTAGCATTTTCATTTTGGGATCCTTAAAGATGAGGGATAAGTGTTGGTTGCCAAGTCAGATGATTTGAGATCACACTCAAATTGTTTCTCAATCGTGCTGTTTGAGGAGTTCATTACAGACTCTCTGAACTAATAACAGTGAATTACATTTTCCTCTTCACACTATCATGTGTGACACCAATGAATATTAATTGCTTATAATCCTTTTATGCTGGCATTTAACAAGCCTGTTTCCTTAGAGAATAAAAACAGCAAGATAAGACTTGAGTGTTAGAAACAGAGGTCCGCGGCTTTGAAACAGGAAGAAGTCTCCATAGAAACTGAGATTTTTTTTTTTAAGGAAGTTGATTTCAAGGCTAAGGAGAACAAAGATCTGCATAGTTATTTTGTAGAGTTTTTGAAAATGGTCTTCTACACTTAACACACCTCCAATGAACAGTGAATGGACATGAATGTTGTGAAAGCAGTCAATGTTTAGGATCGACACCCATATCTTAGTCTCAGCCTCAGACGTCACGCCCACGGATCGTTGGCTAAACGTCTGATGCATATGGTACACTAAACTAGAAACGCTTCAGAAGTGTCGAAGTCATCAAATGATTGGTTGCGTTTTCCCGGATTTCCGGGGGACGTGAATGTCACGTTGTTTTTTCGGTCCACCGGGAAACAAAGCGCAGACGTGTGATTGTCGCGTTTACATGAGTGACAATAAGCATTTATAAAGATCAGTTAAACGTTGGATCAGTTAAAAGTATGCGATCCAATTTTACTAGTTGTGCGTCCCCTCCTATCTATTATGGAAGATCAACTGAAGTTACAGTACCTAACTGAGAAGGGTGATGTCATCCGCGTTTGCTGGCAAACATGAAACAACAGACGCTGACATGTATTGCTCCTGGGTGTTAAAAAGTGGAGAGATATGCTTCCACGGTGTTCTGTTGTTGTGGAAAATAAATTTTCGTAACATTTTAAGTAACTTTTGATCAATACAAAGTTTTTATTAAATAGAAGTAAAAATTTCTTTCCCAAAAAATAAAAAACTATAAAAAAACTGACCTCAGACTATTGAATAGTAGTGTATATATATATTTATATATATATATATATATATATATATATATTGCTGTGGGGACATTTCCACGCCCCGAAACGTGACGGTGAACGAAACGAACTGTGATTGGTTGTTTGATATGTCGGTCAAACGGCATTATGGGCGGGCTTTGACCAAAGAAAGCGGCTATGAATTCCAGACCTTCAGCCGTCAGTCTGAAGGTCTGGCTACGCGAGACTGCCCATATCTACTGTCCTGTTCACTCCATTGTCTTTAACATCCCGCGAGATCGGTGGCACCCAGCACATGTTCCTCCTGATGCCCTCAGGGAGACCAGGAATGCCAGGCCATCAGAGCCAGGACCACCACACTGGCCTGGAGCCTCCATCTCTGTGCAGTGAGACTGATGAAAGAATATTCTTCAAGATCTTTAATGGTTGCGATCATGTCGCCTACTAACGGAATATTCTCATAACTTTGGCTAATCTGGCAAGATTCTCTGAAAGTTATGAACAAACATTCTTTCATTAACATTAATGGAATGTTCTTACAAAGTTATCAGGTATTTAATAATGTTCTAACAACCTTGGCACCAAAACGTTCCGCTTTTCAGGTCAACACCAACATCTGATCAAATGATGGATAGACTGAATAGCCGTTAAACTCAAGTGTATGTCACAAAAATGTATGTCATAAAAGACCACAATTGATGTTTCACTTATCAAACACAGGACGCATTCATCTCCTGTGTGATTGTGGCCACCTAACCAACACACTAGCAACCACACAGCAGGGTGTTAAAACGCTCAAAACAGATAAGTGACCACATAGCTATGACTTTAGAAAATGTCAAAGTGAGTTCCAGCCTGTTGTCCTTGAGCTCATGTGCAATGCTGTGCTTCCTTGCATTGATTTGTGATATGAGTGTGAAAGTAAAAGTTGAGTTGATTTGAGTTGACATTTTGCAATGCTGTTTGAGCTGTTGCAAGTGCTGCATTACACTGTCTATTAAATGTACTGATGTAGATGACTGACTTTTCAGTTTGATCTTCAGTGACACATAAAAAACATGGCAGCTGCCCTCTCTTTTTTTTTTCTTAACTGGAGCAAACAAATGCTTTTGCCAAAGGCATTCCGGGGACTCCCTCAAGTCATAAACCCAAACCTTTCTTTTGTGGCTAATAAGACTTTGGAGATTTCGCTTTTTGTAAAAATGTGATTAAATAAAAGATGGGCACTGTTTACGGCTATGCTGATGGAAAATGAGCTATAGGGAAGTGTTCCAATTCGGTAGGACTTCATTCTCCACCCTAAGGAACAAACTGTTTATCCTGATTGAAGGGAGGGATAATTGGGACAGACATCCACAGGAAATACTGTTTCCCATTACAGATATGAAGAAACTAGACTGTCAAACTGTGTTGTGACACTATGGAATAAAGTCTGAAATCTTGTAATAGAGCAACACATGATCTCTTATTGTACAACATAAGCCCTACACTTTTGTGGTTGGTGGAAATGGTTTCAATTAGGCAAACTGTTGAAGATTTTACTGCAGTTTACTATTCCAAACCACACGCAACAATGTATCATGCGCTCAGATGACAGGCTGTATCTATGAAGCTGTTAATTAATTTTTCCTTGTTTGCTCTTGCTTATTTAATGACACGACAATCAGACTTCATGCTCTAGTTGTTGCCTTATAGTAACTTAATTTTTGCATAATTCATGTTGCTAGATTATGTTTTAGTTTAGAAAAAAAAAGCATGTTTAATTTCAGCAGTCCAGTTTCAGAGGACATGCTTTCTGGGTATTTCATTATTTCATAATCATTTCACGATTGCATGTAATTGCTGTATTTGAAACAGGAAATGTGTTTTTTTAAGGAGTCGTCTTAAGTTCCGTTTGTATCCCTGAATGTGTGTTTCCTTGTGCTTACGTGTATTGCAACACAGTTTAAACAAATTGAAATGGTCTGGAATGAAAATACATTTATGCAATTGGCAGACGCTTTTATGTAAATTGACTTACACTGACTTTCAGTGTACCTTTTCAAAGTTTGGGGTTGGTAAGATCTTTTAATGCTTTTGAAAGAAGGCTAAATGTAATTGATCAAAAATACAGTTAAAATAGTAATATCTGGAAATATTCTCAAAATGTGAAATTACTATTTTCTGTTGTAAACTATTGTAATTAATTTCTGTCATGGCAAAGGTAAAATGTTTGCATAAATTACTCCAGACTTCACATGAGACCTCAGAGATCATTCTAATTCTCTGCATAATTTGATCTTCAAAAAAATTTTTTTTCTTAATATATGTTATAAAATAAAAACTGTGTTGGGTTTTATTTGTTGTTTGGTAAATGGGAATGTTCAAAAGAACAACATTCAGTTGGTAAATAAATTTTGGTAACATTTTAATTAACTTTTGATCAATACAATCAGTTTTTACTAGATAAAAGTAGAAATTTATTTCCCCAAAAATAAAAAACTATAAAAAAAAACTGACCTCAGACTATTGAATATATATATATATATATATATATATTCCTAGGGACTCGAGCCCATGACCTCACCAGTGCTACTGCCATGCTCTACTTTATGAGTTAAAGGGAAAACCTTGTATTGTTAAAATTGACATATTCGCTAATCCTGATTAAATTTGTGCTGGAGTTTATCAGATGTATAAATGCAAACTCTCCATCTGAATTCAAGGTTTGTGAAACCCTATTTTTTTTTTTCTTTAACAGGCCTTGGACTCTGACCGCACAATCTTGCAGAAAATGAAGAAAGCAGCCAAAGCAAAGCACATCTCTGGCCAAGGTAACATGAAATTACATTGAATCTATTGGGTGTATTTGTGTTTACATATCTGCGAAAGTAGCTGAAAAGGTATCATTTCTCAGTTATTCGGGCACTAGCAACATTCTGTCATGAATGTCTTTACTACGGTGTAGTTGTTTTTTGAATTTCATGCACGTTAGACTGTAAGCAGCATTCATTTAGTCTTTGAATCAGTATTAATTCATTAGAGAGATTGACAGCCTATGCAAAACATTTCCTCCAGCTCAGCTCTCTATGAATATGAATGAAGTAGGCAGATGCCCCCTATGAGACCCAAACACGTCCACGTCTCTATCTGTTTTATTTTTTTAGCGTCATGTGCTTTTAGCCAAATCCCCATGTTTTCTCAGTTTGTGTTGAATTTCTGCTGCTGATCTTTTTCCAGACCACGTGTTACATTTGGAGGCATACATCAATTCCATGGAGAAGTTGGCCGTGAATTTCCGCAACAATGGAGAACAGGAAGTGGCTTCTGCATTTAATAAGTTTGCAGAATTCTCCAAAGAACTGCTGACACCAATGAAGAACATGGTGAGACACACGGAGCTCCAGGGAGGGCTTTCTGTTAGGCTTCTGCATAATCCCATAGAGTGTTTTAGTGTTAGTCACGGTTTGGACTTACAAGATAGGCCTTATCTGCAAACAACTCAGCTTCCTCGCCAAAGGTTGTCTCAGCTCTCTGTCCACAGTTCCTTATCCCTTCCATTTTTAAAGTGAAAATATGTTTAATGTGCTTGTTGGCAAGTATGTGCTGGGTCTAAATGGGTTTGGCCATTTATCATTTCCATTTTAATGTTTCTGTTTTTATCAGTTAAAGAGCGTGTTGCACAACGTCAACTTCTTCCTGGACTCGTTGGTAAAAGGGGATCTGAAAGAGGTCAAAGGTGTAAGTTGATATCTACAATACAAGCGACCCACTTGAAGTGACATTTTCCTTGTGTTTGGTTTGTAAATGTCACTGTCAGATAAAAGCAGATACAATTATTAAAATAGTATACGTCAAAAATGTATAATACGCTCGAACTTTAAAAAATTAGATCACACTTATCTGATTAAATGTTGAACGTTTTTGATAGTAATTATCATCTTCTTGTACTGATGTATTCACACAGCACTGTAAGGTATCAAAAAATAAAACGGCAATGGTAATACCAACTTTCTGATACTAATGTGACCCTGTTAGTGTTCCTAGTATACAGTATATATGATGCAAATACAGATGAAGTGTGCAGGATATTTTCCCAGAAGGCAACAAGGCATATGTTCTAGTAGAAATCTATTACATAGAGCATTACCATAAGCATAGTGTTTCAATGTGAGCAGATGGTAAGAAGACAGAAGATGAGACAGACTTCTCTTAATTCTTCTCAGTCTGTCTTGATGCAGTCTTTTACTGTAAGATGATGTAAGTCTGACCCTAACACCTTGTTTTCGTCTTGTCAGGACCTGAAAAAGCCTTTTGACAAGGCGTGGAGAGATTATGAGAATAAATTGTGAGTGCTTTTTATAAAACCGTTTTAAGCTAGGCTTGTTCCAGTCTTTTTGTTTTTTTTTTGACACCCACTGAGCAGTGGTTTTCTTTGATTTATTAGATTAGAGATATTGCAAAAGTCTCGAAATAAGCAAAAGAACAAGAACACGTTTTATCACTGGTGTCTGTCACGACTGTCTGGGTTTGTGTGTGTGTGTGTGTGTGTGTGTGAAACAACAACCAATTTTAGAAACTGTGTAGGATTTATAGTCTTTATGCCTCATATGTTGCATATTCTCTGTAGCATCACTCTCATTTTTTATCTTTCTTTTTATCTTTTCTTTTAGTGTAGTTTTAGCTTTATTTACGTGTCAGTAAGACTCCAGTGCTCAAGAAACAGAAATGTGCCCTTTTTGAAATAAATTAAAAAAGAATATCATATCAAATCAAAAATATAATCAATATTATGAAACTCACTTTAAAAAAAAAAAACTGTAGGTGGAAACTCAAAAGGAGCACATGTATGCACACAAATAGGCTCATCTATAAAAATGATGAATTTTCTAGATTAAACAGAGCGAGAATTAAAAGTCTAAAATCTTTAGTTGTTACCAGAAGTCCTTTTAGTACTTCCCATATTGTTATTTTGCTCCTTTTAATTTCTGTTCTTCATTGTCCCGCTTCACTTCTCTTACAATACTTTTGTATTGTGCTTCCACGAATCAAATGAGTAGTGTATTTGTGAAGTACTACACAATAAAGTAGAACTGACCACACTGTCATATGATTTCTGTCCCCTCCAGCACTAAAATCGAGAAGGAGAAGAGGGAACTGGCAAAGCAGTATGGTATGGTGCGAACAGAGGTGAGCGGAGGAGAGATTGCAGAAGAGATGGAGAAAGAGCGCAGGATGTTCCAGCTACAGATGTGTGAAGTAAGATCCGCTCATGTTTGAGTAACTGCTATAGAGAAACAAGATAGATGTTGTTAGATTAATGCTGTGATCAGCTTGTCTGTATATAAATATATGAATCGTGAAAACTTTTTATGATCTTTTTTTATAAACCAATAATGTTTGTAAAAAATATTTATTAAGTATTATAATTTATTATAAATAATTATTAAGATATTGTTGCCTTTAGAATTAAACAACAATAAACACTAAATTATACATTATGAATAAATATTTTTTAATATGAAAGACTAAAATAGGGCTGGGGGATATACTGGTAAACACAACTAACTGGTCGAGATTTTATGGGATTTAATGGAATATATTAAAATAACATTTTTAATGTTTATGGGAGTACTTAAATCAAAAGGCTCAAATCAAAAATGCACTATAATCAAATGTGTAAATATTACAATTAAAAAAAGTTTTCTATTTTAATATAGTTTAACATTACTTATCAATGCTGAAGAAAGTCTTTGATGAGTAGAAATGTAAAAAGGATTTTTTTTGTATTTTGACAACAGTGTAAAAAGCCTTTATTGAGTTAATGTGTCCTCGCTGAATAGAAGTAATCATCTCTTTAAATCTCATTTGTTGTTTTCCAGTACCTCATCAAAGTGAACGAAATCAAAACCAAGAAAGGAGTAGACCTGTTACAGAACCTCATCAAACACTACCACTCTCAATGCAAGTAAGTCTGTGGAAAAAAAAAGGTTTTGGAAAATCATTTATATGGACGTATCCTTGAGACAAAAGGCCCCCATAAAGCAAGATATTCAGTCCCTAACAATAGATCTGTCCAATGACATGGACCATACCATAGCTAAATGAATAAAGTCATCCATGTGAAGAGAAATCTGTGGGATGGGCGGCACACCTGTGCTGGCTTGGCACCATCACCATCAGTGTAAAATGTGTGTGTGGTGTGACTGATTGTCCTTCTTTATAGTCGCATCCCTCCACGCTTGAGCCTGTCACGCTGTTTTGAGTGTGACTGGAATTTGAGAGAGTGCGAAACCATTGAAAAATGCGTGAGAGAGGAGTAAAGATTCCTTGACAATTTACATCAGGAATTAAAATCTCTCTCTCCTGTCAGTTTCTTTCAGGAGTGTCTGGCTGCAACGGAAAAACTCAAGCAGTACATCGACGCCCTTACAGGACATCTGAGCGCTGTGAGTAATCCTTCACATGTTCGCTGCTCACACAGATATTTTCTAAATGCATGGAAGAGATGACTTGTAGCACACATCCTACTTTATTATGAAAATCAGTTTTCCAATTTCATTCATGCTTTTGTTTTGCCAAAGACTGTATATACAAAATACCCAAACTCAAATAGGAAAATACTACTACTACTACTACTGAATATAGTGGCATATAAATATTGTGTATTCATTCTTGTTATTACAATTATTGTACGCTTTTCTTAATTCAAATCCCATGTATAACAGTTATAAAATATATAATCATAATATAATTTCATTATATTTTAATTAAATATTAAAATATGTTAAATAAATTAAATGCAATTTAAAATAAAAAATATATGAAACATTCTAAAAGTATATTGTCAAATTATTAGCATTGTGATTGAATATTGCTATTACTAATTTTAACAACAACAACAATAATAATAATTATTATTATTATTAATACACCAGGGATCTATATAATAGCACGGATTGAGTAATTGGGGCCAATGCCATGCTCATCCTGAGCTTCATTGCTGCAAAGTGATTCATAAAAATGTATTATTATTATTATTATCCTCCCTGATTCCATCCCTTTAGCTCTTATCTTATAGTACGATATGATTAAGACTATATTTTTATCACTTGACAGCTCTTCAGCTTTTATTTTTAGCATGATTATACTAAACTGATCATGCAAAGTGTTTAGCATTTACGCTTGCTTGAGGAAAGGTCAGAATGCAAAAAAAAAAAAAAAAAAAAAGTTGAAATCCAAACTAGCTTAAAAAAATTCAGACAGATAACCTGTATATCATCTGTCAAGCGATTTGATAGATTAGGCACTGTATACTCAAAAATCCATTCAGGCTAACAGGATCAGCCCTGTGTGTGTTTTTATGGGAGGGATGGTCATGTGGTGGAGTGGCTAATCAGTATTCAGAACACTTCTCACTTTGCAGCAATGAAGCTCAGGATGAGCATGACATTGGCCCCAATCACTCAATCCGTGCTATAATATAAATCCCCAGTGCATTAATATTTTTTCATATACCATCCCAAAAGCCAGGTCCTTATTTTTTAATTGAAAAGTACTGGGGATCCTTCACATGCTTTGTTCATTCTCAGCCAAATATATGTCAATTACAGTGAGCAGACTGCTCATGCTGAGCAACCAATGACTTTTGGGCAATTGTTCTGCATGTTTATGGCATCCCATCATCCCTCAAGCTAACACAGCGCCTCCTCAATATCCCTTCATCTCCTTCTGCTTGCTTTGTATAGTCAGCCCAGATCAATAGTTCGTAGGCTAAAAATAGTTAGGTCGATCATCTCAATATGTGCACACCCACACTGATGTTGCCGAGCTCGCCAAGTGACTCACATTGAAGTATAAGGGGCTTTTACTTAACAAACCCAGAATCTTAGATATAAAGTTTTTTTGGGGCCAAATATATATATATCTTTATGCATTGTAATGTGAATTTAGCTGGTGTAGTTGGACTCTTGGTTTGGTTTAGCTATTTAATCTTCTGATCTCCAAGCTAAATCAGCTGACAAGCATCCAAAATTCCACTTTACTACACCTAACAACATTTTGTTCAGGTGAAATAAAGCCTAAATAAAAAAAACTAAAACATTAAACTTAAATAATTTGAATAAATCACTTAACAAAAAATATAAAATAAACTAAAATTGCAACGATAAATTAAAATATAAAAATAAAAGCTAATTAAAAATATAAATAAATACTATAATAATATATATGAATAATACTAAATGAACACTGCTAGAAATCAAGCAGAACCACATTTTAATGATGGTAAAAATGTGGATGTTTTTAGTTAACATCCCAGATTTTCACTCTAGACCGCGAAGAACCACAACGGAGCTGCTTTTGTTTGCTTTGAACATGGTGTATCAAAGTTACCAGCCTCTGCCGCTCTATGTCAGACCAACACAATCAGAGAAAAATCAGCACTGTAAGCAGCTGGTAACAGTAAATTTATGGATGATAAAGCAGACGGCTTCTTTTAGCTGCAGTGAAGTTGTGAGTGACAGACAGCTTAATGAAAGGGCCATTGTCTTACCCAAAGCCTAAGTAATCACACTTAGAAATACACGGCTGAAGGAATGCACAAGGAGGAGAGGATGTGTAGGATGTGTTTGGAGGAATTTAAGTGTGTGTGTGTGTTCATATAGATCAAGCATAAGCAGGAAGATGAGAAGAGACAACTCTGTTCTCTCAGAGATCAGCTCAGACCGGCTCTGCTGTCCGAATTCAAAGAGGTAAAGAATGACACTCTGTTTGCCCCTCATTCCCGCTCCACTGGCACACATTTTTCCTGCTTTGGAATTCACAGCAAATTTCTCATGCATGCTTTCCCTTATTACACTCCCTGCTTTTTAGTTTGCAAATTCTGAACACTTCCTTTCTATATGATCTTGCATTGTAAGGTTTACTAAAGGCTTATGTGTATAGTAAGACAGGGGCAGGTTGTCACAAGGACTATTTCCCAGCGTCTAGTGCAATAAACTGCAGCTCTGTCTTCAGTTGTGTATTGTATAGTACTGTGCTATGTGTAACCCACTGCTGTGCTCTATGTTTTTCCTGTCTCAGAGTTCACCCACCACTATTGATTCACACCAGGAAAATCAATAACATTTTATGTTGCAGTGCATGGTGGTATATATTATTTGTCAGGGTAATAAATAGACAGGGTCTTAAGGAGTAATTTGTTAGTCCTTTTCAAGTATTTAATGGGATTATGGTGGATGGGGATCAATGTATATTTGTTTTTGTCAATCCTCTTCTACAATAATTTAAAGAAATACTAAAATTGACTGGATTGAATGTGAAGAGCAGTTATTAACATAATTGTTTTTCTAAATGTTTCTCTGACAAAATAGCAGTCCAGGAGAGTAAGTTGAATTTTTTTTTTAATTAGCATGTGATGTCATCAAACTGCTGTAAGTAAGCATAAACGCTTGCATGTGAACTGTCACATCATGTTCCTCACCATAAACAATTTTAGCATGTGACATTACCACTAAAGGCTTGCACACTGAGTCTGAAGATTTTGTATGGATTTTTCCGTATTCCTATCAAAATGCACTCTACGGATGTGAAAACGCAGAAAATCGAACCTGATCCTAATTGAGAATTTCTGACTCAGTGTGCATAAGACCATAAGAATATACCATTTTCTTTCAGGCTGCAAAATTTCGATCTGATGCTCGTGTTTTTGTTTTCTGAAAGCTGTTGATATTAGGAATATTTCAGGTTAAACATGTTACACTGCTCTCTTTATACGTTTGCCCTGTAGATGTCCAGTGTAATTCTAGAACTTTTAATACATTTATTTTATTTATTTTTCTACGAACTGTCAGGTATGATTCGAAATTGTGGCCTGTTAGTATAATTTTAACCCAAATATTCATCTTGTTTTTTTATTTAAACTCACTGCATGAATGCCATTCATCTGTTTCGCATTTTTTGCATGTATCGACTCTTCATCATCAAGTGTGAACTGATACTTCCTTTAGTGTTAGCACCTCTCTGCATTAATAGTGTGAAGTTTATGTGACTCTCTCCTCAGCTTGAGTAGTTTAAGTTACAAGTTCAGCTAGATCAGCCAAAAATGGAACTTAAGTCATCATTTAATCCCCCTCATTTCAATCTAAGCCTGTATGACATTCCTTTTACTATAAAATACAAAAAACATGTTTCACACAATGTTCACACTGCTCTTTCCATAGAATAAAAGTGAACTGTGACCTAGTTACATGGACTGATTTTAGGGTACCTTTATGTTGTTTTTTATCAGATTTTGAGCTGAAACTCCCATCAACATTCATTCTATTAAAACGAGCAGAGGGAACATCTCCCAAGAGCAAAACAGAAATAAACTGACACACTACCTACCCATTTTTGTGCAACGTCCCATGCATAGAGGCAATGAAAATCAACAAAGCTTTTTGGGCACCACATGTAAACCAAAACATTCCCGTTTATGTTTCTTTTGTGCAGGATTCCCTGAGCAGACAGACTGTGTACAGCATGCATCAGCTTCAAGGCAACAAGCAATATGGCACAGAAAAATCAGGCTACCTCTACAAGAGGAGCGATGGGTAAGTGAATGAACTTTGTAGCAAATGATTGTGATATTATCAGAGTTCTGTTCCCGGATTCTGCATTCTTCAAACATGAAGTATTATCCACTCGTTCATTAAGATTGCGCTGATAAATCCTTTCGGAAGAGCTCTGGTAGCCCTTCGTTTCTAATTATTCATGTGCTGTAGGACACGCCGCGCTGGGAGTTCCACGCGTATCTGTCTCTGCATTCACTATATAGCTTTGTGTTGATTGAGGAGAATGTGATGTGGGTGCTGTGCTGTAATCTCATTTCTCTGATAGGTTGAGGAAGATGTGGCAAAAGAGGAAATGTACCGTGCAGAACTGCTATCTTACCATCGCTCATGGAACTGTGAGTACTCACATCGCTCTCGGTTAATCCAGCAGCAAGCTTTTTTCTCTTCTGCTGGTTTCTGTGATAAAATGCAAATGCATCCTAGATGGATAGTTCAGTTCTAGAGTATGTTGCCATGGTAAAACTTGGTACAGAATAAGTAAAGCACCCTTGTGTGTTTAACAAAAATGTATGCAAGGTCTAGGCCGACCAATTAAGACTTTTTTGTTGCATATCAAATAATGCACCTTAAAAAGGCATTTCACACCTAGTTTTTTTTTTTTGTATTGTAATATGCAAAATTTTGTGAAATCGTTTGGACTGATTATGACACACTGGACTTTATGAATAGTTTGCTCAGTTTTGTGATAATTAGATTTTTTTTGATGTACACTACAGTTCTAAGGTTTATCAAGTCTCTTTTGCTCACTAAGGCTACATTTATTTGATCAAAGTACAATAACAACAATATAGTAATCTATTTTAGTAGTAAAATAGATTTGAATGTAATTTAATTCTGTGATGGAAAAGCTGAATTTTCAGAAAACTGATAACTTCAGTTTTGGAGTCACATATATTTTTGTATTTTATTTATGTTGCTTCATTATTAATTGTGCTTTTTATTTGCTTATTTATTTACAATATATGTATATTAATATTTAACTATTTATATCGGTAACACTTCATTTCGATGGTCCACTTTAGACAATCTACTAACAGTAAGTAACTTTGCTAGTACACGTCAACTAGCAGTCATTAGAGTATTAGTAGAATGTCTGCTTAATATCTTCTAACACTTTATTTCGGTGGCTAAAACCACTGATCTAAGTTCAGTGGTACTGATACATAGTACAAGAGAGGTGTAAATGAGTGTGATGATATGTTAGTGATGATGTGCTATCCATTTGTTGCAGCCTAATAAATCACCAGCTAAACTGAATCTCCTCACCTGCCAAGTCAAACCAAGTCTGGAAGACAAGAAATGCTTTGACCTCATCTCACGTGAGTTAACCATGTACTCTTCCAGCATTTCTCAACCAAGCGCTCAGTCCCATGTGAACCATATAGAAAATAAACCCCATCGAAGGTAGATTCCAGGATCTTCATGTCAAGCTGAAGCGTACCAGCCTCAGGATATTTTTGGCGAAGAGAACTGCTTAATTGCATCTGTGTGCATCCATGCATTATTCTGGCCTCAGGTCTCTAGTGTCATTATTATGTTATATAACAATCATGGCATATTTTGCGATTTAATACTGGAGTCCTTAAACTAAAGGCAGGTTTTTCTGAAAACAGGGCACTGTTTAAATTCGGTATTTACACTTGAGCATAAATTGTTTGATCTTTCTTGACGCTTGTACTTTAACAAACCTGTTTTATCTCTCCTGATGGTTTGCTGATTACACATTATCTGCTGCCAAGGAATAATGAGGGGGGTTGTTTTTTTTGTTGTTTTTTAGATAATCGCACTTACCATTTTCTGGCTGATGATGAATCTGATTGTGTGGCGTAAGTTTTTCTGTTGTTTATTCACAAACAAAAATTGTGTGCGCTCAAAAAAAGAAAGAATTGTTTATTCACATCAACACATGTTATTCAAATGGCCCTTTTTGGTGTGTTGGTATTTCCACCTTAGAGAACCCACTCAAGCATTTATGTACCTGGATGAGTTTTAACATAATTATGCATAAATCCAAGCAGTAAAAAAAGCTATAATTTACTATTTTTAGATACTACATTTATCTATAACTATGGACATAATGTATCTTGAATTAATAGAGATATATTTTAAATTATGCATTACTTTATTTCCTGTTGAGATAGGAAATTAACACTTTATTACCTTAAGCTGTTAAGCTGTCACAGTGTAATTATACATTTAAATACTCAGGAATATTTATTAATTACATGTAGTGACTATATTGGCTTAGGGTTGCTTGCATGCAATTATGCATAATTTATTGTTATTATAATAGTAATTACATATAACGGGTAACAAGATAAAACCAAAATCTTGATGTTTTTTATTTGAATTGTCAGCAGGGTTTAGTTTTGATTCTCAAGAGCATTTGATTGGACAAATTCTTTTTTTTCCCCATAAAAGGAAAACACTACATTTTACTTCAAGTCTGTGTTTATAGGCATTAATGCTTTAATTAAACATGGACTAAACATTAGACTGATCAAAAGTGACAAGAAAGACTTTTACATTGTTGCAAAAAATAAATATATTTCAAATAAATCCAAATAAATTGGATAAATAAGTGTTCATAGAATTACATTTACATTTACTACAGAAGTAATAAATGCAAATAATTACTGCATCAATACATTACTTTTAAACATATATTAAAATAAAAAATATTCTCCTTTTTTTCTTTGGCTGTAATCAAATAAATACGGCCTTTGTGTGTCATACCAACCCCAAACTTTTGAACGCTTATGTATACACTGCAAAAAATGGCTCATCTTAGTATCATTGTCTTGTTTCTAGTCAAAATGCCATATATTTCATGGGCTCCTTAAAGAGAAATGCCTTTAGACTGCCAGACACTCTTCTGTCTGAGTCTGAGTCCACCCATGTGACTGTCAGATGAGAATGTGTGGACGGCAGCAGATAGGAAAGAGCTTGTATAATTTTCAGCTTGCACACACACACCTCTCCCAAGTTGACCTTTCCATCTTGACAACGTAACAGAGCCTCCATTCTTGGAGAGAAAGAAAAATATGTAACATTTCTTTCTCTGATGCGGCTGTCTGTACAATGATTGAAGTGCTTCTCATGTCAGATCACAGCCCAGGCTTCCATCTTCAGCTAAATGTCAGCGTTGAAGAGGAGCAAGTGAAGAGATTATTGATAGTCACATTACGCCGCTGCTTTTTTACAAAATGAATCCAAGAGAGTTTGTTCACTAAATAAAATTGCACAAAGCCTTGCGTATTTAGAAAAATTCCCCGAGCTGTGACAGAGGGCGTCTTCTCATTAACTGCTGATGAACTCTGATTTAACCTCTTTGAGCAGGATCATTATTAGTCACAATGACCTTTTTCTTGTACTGTATAGTGCCACCTGGGAATACTGATGTTGTTTCAATCTAAAGTTTTTTGCCGCCCTCTAATGGTTGTGTTTATTTTTGCACCTTGCTAAAAATATCAGGTGGATATCAGTGCTCACAAACAGTAAGCAGGAAGCTCTAAATGTGGCTCTGGATGAGAGTAAGCCAAGTGGGGAAAACAGCGTTGAGGATCTGACTCGAGCCATCACTGAGGATATTCGCCGCTTGCCTGGAAACAATGTTTGCTGCGACTGTGGGGCTCTAGGTGCAAAAATAAAGTCTTTACAGTAACACAAATGGTTTTGGACATGCACTTTAAGTATTAAGGAGTTCTTTGAAGTATTATGGTACCGTGTGACATGAATATTCTAAAAATTCTATCATGGAATCTAAATGTTCCAAATAGCTGCATTTTTAAATTACCATTACTTCCCCTAGTTCCCCCAGTCTTAAATATATAGTTTAGGACAGTGGTTATAACATTGTGAGTCTTTAATAGGTTTGATATGTATGCAGAAGACTGTAAAAATGAAATGTAGCAAAAGTTAAAAATGAATTTGGTCAACTTTCAGCCACAAACATCTAAAGTCAAGGGGACTTGACAATGTTATTAGAGTTCTTGGAATTTATTTTTACAGCGCAGTTGGAATAAAACAGGTTTAGAAATGGAAACTAAGCAGTTTAAGCAAACTGCTTTGGAAATGGGCCCCATCTAGCACCTTCAGCTGGTCCTCTGTTCATGCAGTTTTTTTCTTATGCCTGTGGATAAATCATGTTTAATTAAATTACAATGCAGTGAGTGAACATGAACGAATGACCTGAAGGATTTATTGGCACATTTCCTCTAAATAATGCTAATGTTTTGGCTGGAGAGTTCAGATTTTTTTCTCGGCTGCACTTTTTGTCTCCTTTGCAAAAAGAATGAGTATGTCTCACTGAATATCACTGGAGGTCTTTTACACTGGGTCAGTGTTATTACAGTAATTATTATTTTTATATTTTCAGTTTTCATTTTGATGCTAGTTTTAGTATTTGAAATACATTTATTTAATGTTAAGTATACTACAGATACATTTTCATATTTATGTGCTTAATAAAATGTCCTGCAATTGTACTTTTGGTATACTAAACTAGCACTTAATGCACTTTAATTGTGCTGAATTAGTAATGAAGTATATTTGTATGTGCTGAAGTGCAAGTACCGTATACTTCAGGTACACTTTAGGTACTTTGCATTTAAAGTCTGATATTATTCAAAGATCATTCAATCCTTCTCAAAAGTAACATTAAAACACATTTTAGACTTAGAAAAGGGTATTGTGCATAAGTAATATGCCAAGTAATTATAATTTTTATATCAGAAAGGCTAGAGTTGTCTGTGAGTAAATAACTGTATTTAGTATGAAATAAATATTTTAAAACTATTACAATCCGGATTCCAAAAAAGTTGGGACACTAAACAAATTGTGAATAAAAACTGAATGCAATGAAAAACTGAGAAAATTTATAATTTTAAGGGAAAAATATGGTGATTTAAAGTTTCATGGTGTAAACAAATCCCAAAGAAGTTGGGACATGGCCATTTTCACCACTGTGTGGCATCTCCCCTTCTTCTTACAACACTCAACAGACGTCTGGGGACCGAGGAGACCAG
>JAUCMU010000030.1:22262763-22275046 GCA_032275025.1 Enteromius treurensis | reverse complement strand
TTTCATGAATTCAACAAAATCCATTCATGTAAATAAAACACAATTTGGTTGTGTGGAACCAGGATGCATGATTACATAAATGAATTAAGTTAGTTCAAAGACTCATTTTTTGAGTGTACAAATCTCCACTTAAGTAACACTTATTCCTAAAAACATGATAAAAAAAAATATTTTCATTTGGCTATTGGCAGTATTTTGATATATATGAAGTTAAAGAGAGAAAAAAACACTTGTAGCACAAAAAATGTTTGCGATGCTTAAATGTAATCAAATGGGAAAGTATTGTGATATGTATTAGTTCCATTTCTTACCCTATTCACCTTGCACAAAATAAAATAAAATAAAATAAAAGATGAAATCAAACAAACAGATAGATGGACAGATAGACGGATAGATAAGGTCCTGTCAGAGGAATTGTCCTGAGATGACTGTAGAAAACGCAAGTCTATGGATCCCGTCTGGGCCTAGTATGTGTGAAACTGAGATCTTTTTTTCCTGTGCAACTATAAAATACAAATTCAGAAACACAAACAAAAGCGGTGAATTAATGATTTAACACAGGACTCTACTGCCGGCTTGATGGGTGACAGGTGACATGACTGCAGCGCTTACATCAAAGCAAGGTAAACTCTTCTCGTGGAGCTCTCCACGCTGATATGTGGTGAGTTCTGCTCTCTAGAGATTTCCAAAACAAAATGCTCTCCACATGCACAGATTATCAACTAAAAAGTATGAGAAGACTGACTGCGCCACAGATCTTCAAAAACGACAATAATTGACTGAACTCTGGACATGGGCACCGGGAATGACAGTTCACCTCGTTCAACTCTTCTGGCACCGCATGTTCCCCAAATTAATGGAGAGACAGATTTCAGTGTAATGCACCATCATCTAAGTTAACATAACACAGCACAGGTTGTCCTTGTTTACACGCCAGATGGTCCAGACCTTCTGTGCAAACTTTCAAAGTTTGCGGTCTGTGCCTGCTTTGACAAACCCAGGTGGACAGGCTTAGCTTCAAGCATGAGGATGATTTGGTGCTCAGTAGCTGCTTGAAAACAGATGAGAAACCTAAGGTAGACCTGATATGCATTAATATACACTATACATGACAGAATTTGGGGTTTGAAAGTTTTTTTTTTTTACATGTTTTTTAAGGATGCATGCTCATAAAAGTTGCATTATTGCGAAATAAAAGCACAGTAATTATGTGAAATAATATTACAATTGTGTGTTTCCTATTTGAATATAGTTCAAACTGTAATTTATTCTTTATTCAACATGTTCCATCAGAATTTTAAAAGAAATCATTCTAACATGTTAAGAGACTTTTTTTTATTATCAGTGTTAATAACATGCTGCTTAATATTTTTGCTAAGGATGAATATACAGTTTTAAAGCAAAGCATTTATTTGAAGATGTCACTACTGTCACATTTGATCAGTGGTATATGGTATACTTTTGATCGATTTGCTCCATGTTATAGAGTCCATGGCATGAAAGGCAGAAGAGACCCAAATAAAACAAATACAAAAAAAATGCTTCTTCATTTCTTTTGAGGAAGAGTGTACAGTAAAGAGCTGTCAGAATGACTGTCAGTATCAATCTATGTCAGTTGTCTGGTGCTCAGAGGAGAGTGTTGCCTAAAGCACAGAGTGTTGCATCAGTGTGTACCCTTGTAATGAGCTATCCATGGATACAAACGCTTATAAACATACAAAGAGTAAACAGACTAAGCAAACAAAATATGTAAACATGCTTTAGGCAAAGGGATTTGATCTAACAAAGACCAATATATCAGATATAAAAAGGAAAGGAAAGAAAATAGGACACAATTAAATTAAATGTAATAATTTACAAAAAAATATGACAGAATTAAATATTATATAAACATATTAAATATAATTAATAAAATAAAATATTAATTATTGAAATAAAAAAAATAAAATGATAGAATTAATATTGATACAATATAAAAAATATATATAGCTAAGATAAAATACATTGTGAAATAAAAACATTTTATCTTTTGAAGCAATGTTGGTGTATTTACAATGAACTGAAAAATACCCCAAATATTCCTTTTAAGGGGTTAGACATCTTACCTGAGATCTCATAGCTGATAGACAGGAGGGGAGGGACACTAGGCATCTGGCTGTTTGTGGACTGACCTTCTACAAAACACACAAACTACTGCTAATAAACATCATTCAAGGGAAAACGCAAATACAATCACTATGAGCTCTAGACTGTGACTACTTCTAAAACCTTCCAGCTTTAAGGGGGTAGCGCAGGGCATAAGCTGGTTAGCTCTAACTATCCTGAGCTGTGACGTCAAAAGCAACAGGGAAGGGAAAATATAACCATTCAACCTTTTAAGAGTCCTTCAGAAAATACAATAAAATGACATCCATTTAAATCACAATGCAACAGGCACGTCTGATATGAAATCATTTTCTGTCATTCAGATGGACTGGGTTGTAAATTTCCCATCATGCTCTAGCCTCACCTGTCAGAAATATCTCTCCTTAAATACTTACTCTCAGTCTACTTTTTTCTACGTTTTATTTTCTCAATTGTCTTCACCAAATGCAATAGGCAAGACAACTTATTTCTATATCTGTCAAAATAACACAAAGCCTTTTTTTGTCAATGTTTTTACAGTTTGGTAAGTGACAGAAAAATGTTCAGTTAATGCAAGCTCTGTGTCATTTACCAGAAGGGCCAAACTGCTCATGATAACCAGCCAAACCCATTGGTTCGTAATGCCATAAATGAATCACATCTGTCACATTCGGTTCCCCTATAAAGCAGTCATTTTTTCCATAGTAGACTTCAAATATAGCTCTGTCCAATCGAATGTCACGGCTGTTTACTCAGCGTACATCACCTCCATTGACTTTCATTCAGAGAGTAATGTGATAATGCGAGGTATAAGCTGGTTAGCTTTTACTTGTGCCCAAATCTCAGACAGTCAAAAGCCGCAGGATTCCTCCTACACTCTTAAAATCAAGCTTCTTCGATGGATTTTTGCAGCACTTCAGCTAAGAACTCTCTTCTCATCAAGAATCATTTTTATTGTGGCATCATATGGAGCTCAAGGATTCTCATATGGGATTAAATTAAACGTAAAGATTCTCTTACAGCATCATATGGGCTTTGCAATTGTTATCTTAAGGAATCAAATGGAACTTATTCACTTATGGTATCATAAGGGCTTTGCAATTATTTTTTAATCAAATGGAATCAAAATGTAATATTAAATAGACATAAAATTTTAAGTATAAAAATTATGGTGAGGAACAATATTTCTCTTGTAGAATTAAATGTAAATGTAAAAATGAAATCATATTTTATGACATATGAAGCTTATAAGTCTCTTATGGAATCAAATGGAACTCAAAGAGTCATGAAATTTACAGTAGAAAAATGTTGGCATAATATTCTTATACAAATTTAACAGTTTAACATTTATAATATTAAACTAACGTGAAGCCCAGTTTAACTTAACGACCTCATATGGAACTTGCAAAGATTGCATTGAACATATAAACACTGTCTTAGGGAATCAAACAGAATTTAAAAAGATGTCTTCAAATGAAACTTATATTATCCAATGGAATCAAACGGAAATTACAAAGATTTGCTTTTGGGGTTATTTTTTTATGGAAAACACATGGAACTTATTTATCATACTAAATGATTATTTTAGAATCATATAGAAATAGCAAAGATTAACTTATGGCATCATGTGAAACTAAAAAAAGATTCATTTATGGAGCCATTAAATTTAAACTTTATAAAATTAAACTTAAAGATTCACTTAAGGAATCACAGAGCTTACAATGATTCCCTTGTGAATTCAAGTGGAACATAAAGATTTGCTTATGACATCACACGACATTTTTCAAATGGTCTCAAATGGAACCATATGGGACAAAAAACATCTCTTTTTAGAATCGCATAGAAATTGCAAAAATGCCCTTATGGCATCAAATAAAACTTAGAAAGATTCTCTTATGAAATCAAATGGAAATTACAAGGATGTTCTTATGGCTTTATTGGAAACCTATAAAGATAATCTTTTGGAACAAATGGAACATTCAGATTTGCTTATGACATCATGTTAAATGTTTAAAGGTTCCTTTACGGAATCAAATGGGAAGTTCTCCTATGCCATCAAATCCTTTTGGAAACACTTGGTTTTAAGACAGTGAGAACACCTGTGGGAAATATCGTTCTGTTTGTGCTGTGAGTGCAGCGTTGTGTTCTTAGAAGGAAATGCAAATGAGCATCCTTTCCAGATAGATTTGATGAAGGTTTCATCACATCAAAGAATCTTGAAGCTGACAACATCCTCCCAGGGCGAGAACATCATGACTCCATCAGTCAACTAACGCTCCAGCACATTTCCCCCTTTAACTTTCTGCACCGTCTGCGTTCATGTATCTGCTGTCGGAGGAGCAGATTACCCCCCAGTGAAGCGAGGCGTCTCCTGCACCGCGCTGATAAGGACACAGATTTCCCAGCATACGCTGCTCCACCAGTGGCCTGTTCTAATAGCGCTTCTTTAACTGGAGCTTTTCATGCAGTCAGCGCTCATCTGCTCTAATGTACGTTACGATAAGTTTCAATGTGCTCGCCGTACAGTTCTGAGCATCAAAAGAGCAAGCAGGAGGAAGAAAGATGGGGTCATTAATCGAGAGATGGTGTGTGTGTGGAGCATGCAAAGAAATGCTGATGCAATGTATACAGTAGAGTAAGAAATTTACACACATGCTCGTGGGAGGTGGAAAAGCATGACGGATTGATCCATGTATTCTAGGATTTACATTGTTCTGAGAGGAAAAAACATTTTTTCAATGCATCTCATAAATCACAAAATTTTTATAACGTTTATAATTATTATAACAGATAATTTGCAATGAATAAATAATTAATTTCAGTGTTTTTTCTCCTAATAAATATTTTTCAATTCCAGCAACATAAAGAACTCTATGAGTCCCATGTAACTTAAAAAATTGATTATGGCATTTTAAGGAACAAAGATTCTGTCATTGTGTCAAATAGAAAGAATAAAGATTTGTTTACAGAATCAAATGGAACTAATAATGAAGATGTGCATATGGCATCATACTGTATGAAACAAATATTCTCTTATGGAATCAAATGGAATTCAAAGATTCTCTTAAATCAGTTTCAGATTCACTTATGGTATTGTGTGAAACATGAATATTCCCTTTTGGCATCATATGAAACTCAAAGACTCTCTTATGGAATCATATGTATCAATTATTTGCTCATAGCATCAAACAGAACTAAAAGGAAACATATATTAAATTTTTTTTGTATGAAACCAAATTAAACTTAAAAGGATTTGCTTATGGCATCATGTGAAACTTATAACAATTCTCTTATGTATGAAACATCACATGAAACATGAAGATGAAATAGAAGATTCTCTTTAGGAATCATACGAAACTTGTAAAGACTTGGAGGAGTCTATACATATTTATCACAGCTCAGGATAGTCATGAAGGGTTTGAGACAACACATTTTTGTTGTGCTATCAGCCAATCATGGATTTGTTCAGGTGACTCGCTCAACAACAACAACAACAACAATAAAAGAGTGTCCAGGATTGAATTTCTAAGTAAAACTATGCACTGAGAGTGAAAGTACTTCTGATTACTATACACTGTCAAGCAGATAGCTGTACCTTGTTTGTCTTTGTTGTTATTGATGTAGCTGAGGAGTTCTGCGTTGGCCTGGATGCAGTACACTTCTCTGCTCTGAACACCTCCGCCACACAAACCCGTCTGATTCCCACGTCGCCGGTCCTGCTGGCTGAGCAGAGCATCAACACGACACTCGCTCCATTCACTGCTCCTCCAGGCATAACTGAAATTAACACAAAACACAGGCTATTATGTTCTGAACCTGTGCTTTGGATCAACCATCCTGTTATAAAAAATCTTTAATTTACAACGTACATTTTTACGTTACACATGATAAACAAGAGTATTCAAACAAATGTTTAAATGAATGTGCTAAAAACAAACAAACTGTAAAATGGATCTTGGAAAAATGTGATAAGAAATATCTAAAATCATAAGGCAAACGTTTCTAGTTGAAATGAAAAAAAAAAGGAAAAAAAGCATTTTGACTAAAACCCTGGGGATGGAGATGGATGGATGGAGGGAGGGAGTTACGGATGGAGGGATGGGTGGATGGAGAGCTAATAGATAGGTGATGGATTTGTAGGTAGTTAAGTAGGTAGGTAACTGTGTGTGGATGGGTGGGGTGGATGGATAGATGGATGGATGGGATGGTAGATAAGTCCTGTGGTAGCATGAATGATTGGATGGATAAAAGATAGGTGGATGTATAGGTGATGGATACATCGGTAGATAAGTAGTTGGGTAGATATGTGGATGGATGGATGGATGGATGGATGGATGGATGGATGGATGGATGGGAAGGTAGAAAAGTAGTAGGAAGGATGGAGAATAGATGATGGATACATAGGCACATAAGTAGGTGGGTAACTACTGGAATGGACAGATGGATGAGATAGTAGATATGTAGTAGGATGAATGGATGAATAATAGGTAGGTGGATGATAGATGATGGATTGGTAGGTAGATAAGTAGGTGGGTACTGTAGGTACATTATTAGATGGATGAATAAGTGAATTGGTAAATGGATCGGAAAGTAGGTAAATGGATGGATGGTAGATGGATGGAAAGGAAGAAAAGTAGTAGGATGGATAGATGGATGGATAATAGATAAATAATAGATAGGTGACGGATGTAGGTAGATAAGTAGAAGCATGGATGGATGGACAGATTATAGAGAGGTGTATGGATAGATGATGGATATGTTGGTAGATAAGTAGTTGAGTAGGTACGTGGATGGATGGATGGATAGGACGGCAGATAAGTAGTAGGAAGGATGGAGATTAGATTGGTGGATGGATAGATGATGGATTGGTAAGTCCAACATTGTTGGATTGATGGACGACTAAGTGAAGTGGTTAATGAATAGGAATGGATAGGTGATGGATACTGAACGTAGAAAGATATATGTAGGTGGGTAGGTGTGTGGGAATAATGGATGGATGGGTGGATAGGTAGGTAGGTAGATTGGTCTGTGGGTAGGTAGGTTGTTGGATAAATGGGTGAATCTGTGTATGGTTAGGAAGGCAGATAAGTACAGTAGGTGGATAGGTAGGTTGGTGGATGTATAATAGGTAGGTGGATGGGTGGATGGATAAGTCTCTTAATCCTTAAGGTCTTTTATATTCTGAAAAGACTTCAGAATCTCCATTTAACCCCCATTTAATCCTATTTCTGTCTTGGAAAAAAATAGTGATATTAAAGAGATGTCATTTGTGATTTCTCTTTCCCACTTTCGCTATAGTGCGAAACAGAATTGCAAAAAAACCCATTATCTTCTCAAGCTGCCTGTTAACAGTACGTGGGAGACTCTGAGAGCTTTGTTTGGCCTGTGACGGTGTGCCAGAGCAGACCATCTGTGAGAGAACGAGATTAGAGCAGCGTCACCGAGCTCTTAAGATCACTTCCATTTGTCAGTGCATCTCTCTTGGCTCGGGAGCACAAAGCAGCCCGATCCGTCTCACCCCGTCTCCATATGCTCATGTGCTGACTCTCACTGGCACCCCCGCTCACGCAGAGCAGGGGTCAAGCGGCTCCCTGCAGGGCCTCCCGCTCCACACCAGCGTTTCTCCACGAAGAGCAGAAAGCACTACAGTTCGTCACGCTGAGACTGACTTCTGTGTATTTTTATAGTGCTTGTTTCGTGTACATGCCCGCAGGATAAGAAAATCCCAAATGAGCTCTCGTTAACATCTCAATTGCTTCTCCTTGACAGCAGAAGATTAAATCGATCGCAAATTATCTTAGAGTGTTTCTCTGTTAAACAGTTCTCCTGCAGCATGCATCTCTTCTAGATATTCAGAGGTGATCTAAACAATGTCTCCAACTGTCTCCAGTTTTCCAAGATAACAGTAAGAGAGATTTCAGTACAAATTCAAATGCTATCAGACCAAATGGTTTCGTTTTCAATGCAGGTCGGAATTTTTTTTTTTTGATAATTCTGCAACGCTGTTGTTTTAGTATCACTAAAATGCTATAGATTTGATAAAAATTTAAAAAAAAAATTTTTTTGTTTTCTTTTACTTTAATTTTAGTTAATTTCTAGTCACTTTGCTAAATACATATATTGTTTAAAAGAAGTGTGTGTATATATATATATATATTTTTTTTTTTTGCAGTTTTTTTTTGCAGTTTTTAATTTCGGTTGTTTTGTCATTTTTTAAATCAAGTGTTATATTAGTTGTTCATCAAGTAAAACAAAAAAAATGAAGTAAAAAAATAAAATAAATAATTAAATGTTACCTTGGCAATTTAATTTTAGTTTAGTTTACATTTATTGTATTTTAGTTTACCTTAATATAAATTTACGGTTTTAATCTTTAGTGAAATAAAGTTTAGATAGGTGTTTAGAAATTAAATGTTGAGTGGAGTGAGTTGTGCTAAAAGTTTAACGCGTTATCATTTTTTAAAATAATGTGCATATGAGAGATTTACAACATGCACTGCTAAATCCACAATTTTTTTTTATCTTGGAGTACTTTTATCATGACTAATGTTAACAGTCTTGTGCCAGATCAGTAGTGCAATGTTGTACCAGGTGCGCTAAAGAGCTAGTTTACTACATCAGAACAGCCAAACATATAGAGCTGGTTATATAATGCAAATGTAAACATGCATTAGTATATAATAATGCACTATGCTAAAGGCATTTTATGGTTATAACATACCACTAGTATAACCTTATCTGCCTGTTTATCATAATTTATATGAAAAGGAACAATAAGTTGGTGTTTTACTGCCTCTAGAGGTCATTTCAGCTAGAAACTCTATGCATAGAAAATGTTAGAAAATGTACTTAGTAGGCACAACGTTCGAGTAAGCCTAGATTGTTTGTTTTATTGCTCTGAACCTTTACTGTATGTCAACAAATGCCTCATCTGCTTTGATTTCTCTGAAGAAGAAACATCTGAGTTAAAACTTCAATGACAGGCTTACTAAAAACCACATTATATTGTTTAAGTCACACGAAAGAGCAACTGCTGTGCAACAATGTTTCCTCTGGGTCGTCACATAATGAGATAAGACAAGATGACATCAATTTGTTGGTGTACATCTCTTAATATCATCACTCCAATGATGTGATGCCTTTTCACACACGAAACCATGAAAATGAAAACCTCTGATCAAAACAGAGATATGGCACGATTGTGTTATATCTGTAATTCAAAAGCACTCACTCAAACTGACGATGAAATCATGCATACAGATATCATAAAGCACAACAAAAGGGATTTTTGCTATATATATAAAGCCTGACCCTGTCGAGCCACTGGTTAAGATTTTTACTTGCCCTGCCAACATTTTTTAAAATAAAAAAATGTAAAAATAAAATAACTAATTTTAATACCAGTCGCTCTCTGCATTTGCAGTCAGTTTCTAGCAAACGTTAACAAAATGTTTAAACATTAATGCTGTGAGTTTTTCATGGTAGCCAACTAACCCGCTTTTTTACAATGAAAACAGTAATACTGTGAAATAT
This sequence comes from Enteromius treurensis, assembly GCA_032275025.1. Classification (NCBI taxonomy): domain Eukaryota; kingdom Metazoa; phylum Chordata; class Actinopteri; order Cypriniformes; family Cyprinidae; genus Enteromius; species Enteromius treurensis. Next base: position 22,265,389 of record JAUCMU010000030.1, on the reverse strand, counting down.
TACTACAAATTAATATATATATATTATAATAACAATAATCCTGTATGGCATGAGATGCAACGAGGGAATTTTCAAGGACAGATACTTTACAAGATCAACAAATGTATTAAGAACACAGTATTTCTGTGGTACTTACGCAGCGCAGGGTGGCACCCCGTCCCCTTCAGGTTCACAGGCCTGCCTCTCCTCCAGCTCGGGACACTCGGACCCTCCTCCGGTTGGAAGTCGTATCAGCTGTCTGCTGCGGGAGCGAGACCCCTGAGGAACACTGGGGTCCGAGCAGGTCTTTGAGCAAGAGCCCCACGCGCTCCATTCACTCACCACACAGTCTTTGGGCATCAGGCAGGACTGGTACGTCTCAGGCAGACTCCAGTGAGGACACTGGCTGATACAGGACAGAAATGTTATAATAAATATTATAACATACAAATATGTTTTCCCCCCCCCAAATATTCATAAAATATTTTAAAGTAGTTTTTTTTAATAATTACAAAATTCAAACACTATTATAATTAATGTAATAAATATGATCAAGAACACTATGACTGGGTAAAATTAAATAAAATATATTTAATATATTTAATAAAATACTGTATATTTCACAAACATTTCTCATCACATCTATCACATTACAGTATCACTGCAGTATTTTGGCTTCTAATACAGTACTTTAAATCAGATGCATCTGGTAACAAACTCAAATCGCAACTAAACAGCTTTTTTAATTGTTTCAGGGGCCGGTAACTTAATGCTGAGCAGTGTGAATGCAGCAACATCTCTTAGTCTCTTATTTTCTCTGTAGGCAATGCAGCTGACGAGCTATTACAGCTAATTACTGGCTGCTTCCTTTCCAGCGTAGCTTCATTTAGCAACCGCTCATTTAGGTGCTGCGGATGCCAAACTCACCTCAGGGCAGCACGGACTCTTAAACACATAAACTTTAAAGCTGGCACTGTTTTCCACCCACTTTAAACCCAGATTAAGATGTCTTGAAACCATTAAAAAATCTGGCAACATAATGAGACCATATTGCAGCACAATAACTCTTCCTGACGTATAAAATGATGGTAGCCGTAGGTAAACTGTATTAGGCAGAAATAGAGAGCATGCCAGTCTGTTGCTGGAATAGTCATCTTATGTTATAAAATAAATGGGGCTATTATCAAGATTGTGACTAGGGCTGGGCAAAATTGAATTAATTAACTAACCACCCCAAAAAAGAAAGATAAAAAGAAGTTACAAAATGGACACCTTCAAACTACAAATTAGTACCCTTTGAAAGGTTTTTGACCCATTGACAATTTTTTTTTCTCAGTGTGTTATTTTTTTAATATTTAACAGTGTAATTAGGCATGCCTAAAATCAATGTCAATATTTATCAAATATATTTGTAAATATTTATAAAATATATTTACATACAATATTGAAAAAATAATGATTTCAAATATTTTAAAGAGTATTTTTTTAAATAGATTTTAAAAATACATTTACATTTTTTTTACACTAAAGAATTTTTAATGATTTTTAAAATGAAATGTTGCGGTAATGTACATACAAATATTCATATAAAATATGATAATATTAATTATACATAACACTAATGTTTATTAGTAAATTTAACATATTTAATAAATATTAATATGAACTTTATGGTATTTATTAAATAATAAATCTTACTTTTGGGTAATTCAAGCTGATTAACGGAAATAAATTACACATATCAACTATCAATGCCATGTTTTTATAAAGAATTTGAAATTAAACATGAAAAAAAGTTTCCATTACTTCCATAATGTGATGTACATAACAAGATATTCGACAAGAAAAGAAATTGAGGTCGGATTTGTCTTTTCCTGAGTGTCAAAGGCAGTGTTATTCTGCTGAAATATGCTTTGCTATACCTCAAACTTCCAAATATTACTAACATGCATTGTTTTTTTGCACTGAGCTGCACATTTCAGGTGAGCTGTTGTTTACAGCTGCTTGATGGAATGAGGACACCATCATTTCCATTTAAATGAGAATGATGTTTCTCCTTTAATGTAAGAATAACTCAATTGTGGGAATTCAGGAGAGCCTCGGTGCGGCATCAGGAGCATTATGAAGAAGTCCATCAAATCCTAAATAAAATTAGCAGGAAATGCTCAATTAAACAATGCTGTTGTGTGCGTAACACTGAGCAAAGGTATTTTATTTACCGTCTTTGGTTTTCCAGAGCTTGAGTAAAGCCACAAACACAAAGAACTAGCAACAGATGTGATGTCTGACAAAATATTACACTAAAACCTGCTGGGTTTACTAAACTGACAAAAGCAAAGTAATGAAACAGAATAAGAATAATGTGAACTGCTTGTTTGTGACGGTCTATTGGCTAATCAAAACAAAAAAGAAACAAAACAGCTATGAATATTTCAGCAGCAAAGAGATACAAGTTAAAGATTGTTATTTATTCTCCTGGAGGTATGATGGTTGTTTTTGCAATCCCATACATTACGTATACATTTCGGTTGAAACTTTTGGGGTCAGTAAGTATTTTTTGTTTTGTTTTGTTTTTTCTAATGTGTTCGATAAAAAAAAAAAAAAAAAAAAAAAAATATATATATATATATATAAATATATATATATA
>JAUCMU010000030.1:22232268-22247147 GCA_032275025.1 Enteromius treurensis | reverse complement strand
AGTGATTAGTCTTCAGTGTATAAAACCCCTGTCTTTTGAGTTTGTTTTGTCGGTCAATGAATGTTCTGAATGTGTATGGTTTGTGTTAGCTGTAATTCATGTTTACTCTACGTTTAAGGATACTTCTCCAAGTTTTGTTTTCTTCTTTATTAAAGTATTTTTGCTTTATATTACTCCACGACTCCTGAGCACTCCTTCTCCTCTGAGACACATCGTTACAACTAATAAATGTTGTTATTGCTATTATTATTATTATTATTATTGAAGTTATAAATAAAACTTACAGTTTAAAAGAAAAAATATATATTTCAGGTTTTCTACTTTTAATTTATACATTTAGTGTAAAAAAAAATGACAGAATGTTGTGTTTAATTCAATGTGTAAAAACCCCCAGTGTTATAGGCTACTTTGGAAATTTTAATCATTGTTTCCTAAGTTAGAAATAACCTTTTTTTTTATCAAAATATTCCTGTTTGTTTGAGGATCCTGATAAGTCTAAAATAACACTGTCTCACCAATGGTGTTATTTCAAAACTGGTCTATGGTTTTTGCTGACCAATAAAAGGAAGGGTGGAGTGTTTAAGCAATCTGTTGGAAAACAATCATTATTATTAGTTCCATTTGGTGTCGTAAAGGGACAGAAATTACACACTTCACCCTTAACTAAATGGCGCAGCAATATTTTCTCATGGGTCCAACAGCAGCAGTTCAATATACCATTGATCACGAGAAAACTGCTGAGTGAAACCTCAAAGCTTATTCTTGAACGAAATTTAATGCAAAGTTGTAAATGATCCTAAATGGCTAAGGGATACACTGAGATGCATTGAACATAAGTCGCCCCATTTAGTCCAAAGGGTAAGAAAGTGGCCATTAGAGTATAAGGGCACTAAAGATTTACCTTCACCATCTGGCAGTCTATGGGTCCTGTGCTCTCTCTCCTCATTACCGCACTGCTCACAGGCAATTTACTTGTTGTTGTGATCCGGGGAACTTTTGGGATGTCCTTAAGGAAGAGAGCATAAAGAAACAGAATGTTGTGTTATGAAAGACACAAAGGAGTAGAGAGAGGAAGAAAAAGAGGGAAAACAAGAGAGTGCTGGGGTTAAATTCTCCAGACGGTTTATTATAAAGTACAGACAGTTTTCCACTTAGGTTAATTTGAAGTCGGTTGTCGACTCTCTTTCCATTGTGATCTACTGTACATGAGTGGCGTTAAAGTCAGAGCACAAAGCACACTTCTGTTATTGTGTTCCATTTAGCAAATGCTTTTATCCAAGCAGACTTACAGTATTCTTTTTTCCTACCATGGAAGTCAAAAGTGATGCAAACAGGTTGCAAACATTCTTCAAAATATCTTCCTTCAAATTATGACAGAATTTTCATTTTTGGGTGTACTATTCCTTTAAGAGCATATACTGTGTATAAATTGTATTTTATTTACCACAAAGATATTAAGAAGCACAACTATTCTCAACTTTGATAGTAAATAGTATTTTTTTCCTCCTTTAACCTCTTACACTCTGCGGCTATTTTGGGGAATTCCCCCTGCATTTGGCCTACCAAATTAAAAAGCTCCCCATACCCACATGCAGAGGTGTATATACAAAAGATTGGTTTCATTTTAAAGGAAACCTTTTGAAATTACATAAAACACTGTTGAAATTGATTAAAATTATTGTATATATTGTCTATGTTATAATAAAGGCAAAAAAAAAGAGGCGCTTTTTTATTTTTTTGTTGTAACTGAAATTTGAAAGTGTATAATTCAGGTTCTGAGGGCCTCAGCTCCTGCAAACAATTTTAATTGTTTCCAACACATGCCAGCAAGCACAGGAAAAAGGAAATGTATTTCTATCATAATCTATGCAAGAGTTATTCTATTCCAACTGTAGGGAGGAATAAAAAAATGTTCAAACCTTTTCCCGCCTACCCAAATTTCCCCCAAATCTCCTGTATAAGGGGTAAGTGTAAATTACATGTACATAACTTTGTTACAGTAAAATAAATATACAAAGTGATTCCCGGCGGCAGAGCTTAAGCGGTTAAATATATACACACACAAACACACACAAATATTTGCTTTTTAGTATTTCATTTTAAACTAAATAAAAATGAGAAATGTTGAAATTATATATATATATATATATATATATATATATATATAAACAACTATTAAATAGTTAAACTTTTTTTATTATTATTTTTTAAATAGTTAAACTACAAAAAATACTTTTCTATTTCCAGTAGTGCATTTTCGGAAAGTATGTTTCTAGCCTGACAAAAGATTGCATAATTCACTCTGACCTGCTTTTACTGAAAGGTCGAACCAAACTTTTTACAGAGATTCAGTGCAAATCCCCTTCAGCATAACACACAGTTGATTTGGTTTTAATAAATGTATACACGCATAAACACACACACCCTGGCATTTGCAAATAATCTTGTATAACGCTGCCATTTTTATTACAGGGCAATAAAGCAGACCTCAATAATATAAGTCTAATACGTTCCTTGGCATTTGCAAACATTTTTAATCCAGCCATTTATTTTCTGTAACAACAAAGAACACCGCAATAAAGCAGAAAAACACACACAACCCCGGTGACAGAGTGTGTAAATAGGGCACTGCTGACTAAGAACGAGACTCGCAGGGTTTGTGCTGCAGTCTTCAGGCCAGCGGGGAAATCTGCTCGGCTGCAATGCAGAACCTCCAATAGGGGATGTGAGAACGGATGGGAGCAGAGAAACACCCCAGGACTGCCGACACAGAAAGCCAGAGGCACAAGTGGGTCAAGATGGAGGGGCTGATCACTTCCGATTAGAGCGAAACAATCACAGCTGCGGGCTGAACTTGTCTGATCGTCTGACACTTCACATCAGCCGCCGTTTGATTTTCAGTGCGGATGTAACATGACATTTCCAGGGAAGATCATTCACAAACCAGCCCAGAAATGGGAATCTTTACACGGCCCCCAAAAACTGATTTTGTGATATGTTTTGCTCTATCCTTCTTTAAAACAAACGCCACTTGCTTTAACATGTTGTCAATGACATTTAAAACATGTCCAAATAGGTTTTGGATACATATAATAGAATGATTTCCAAATACTTTTATGTCGCAAAATATTTAAGGAATATTCTGGGTTTAATGGAAGTTAAGCTTAACCAAAAGCACTTGTGGCATAGTTATGATTGTAATGATGGATTTCAATAGTATAGCCACAAGACATTAATAAAATGAGTGTTTGTTAACATGATTTTAGTGTGGGAAAAAAATAATGACTTTATAATGTAAAGTCATTACATTTTTCAACTTTGTCGCTCTAACAGCATAACGCTGTAAACTAAACGCCCTAAAATTAAACAAATTCTGCAAAAAGAATTGAAAAGAAAAATACAGTTAAAATAATGCAAATTTTAAAAGAGTTAATGTAACTGCTTCTATAAAATGACAAGCATCATATTTCATTAAATAATAAAATGGTCTTATTTACATATTAGATTAGAAATGTTTAAGTATTTTAATATTTAATTAACCATTTGATACTATTTTAATCTTAATATTAAAAGAATATTTAGTATTTTAATTACTGATATTGGAGTTTAAATTGTATAAAAAATATATTTGTAAAAACATAGTAAATTCAGTAAAAATACGAAGGGATGAATAAAAATATTGTACTCAACATTATGATGATATTTAATAATATTTTAATAATTCAGTTTAATATCAATCATTTAAATAAAATGATTTATTGTGCTTAAAAAACACCATGCCACAAATATTAAATTAAATGGCATAACCTTTTAATATTTTATCATTTAGTATTTATCTTTTAATAATAATAGTTATTTTAATTTCATATTTTGAGTAATTATTTTTAAAGCGAACTTCAATTTTCCTTCAAAAAAGGTACTTAACATCATTGCATAAATGCTGTCAGATGAGCTTAACTTGTATTGAACCCAAAATATTCCTTTTATGAAAATAATGGTAAAAAGAACTATAACTACAACTAATTTCCATCCAAGTCAAATGTACGCAATGAGACACAAGAACAAAAACACTCCATGCTAGACTTCTGAAAATAAGCTTTGCAAATGATGAATCTATGTGAAAGGTTTATACTTTTATCACTTAAGACAGTCTAAATTATGGGGAAAATGACAGTAATTTAAGGATTAGTCTCTCATCAGCCGCGTCAGTGAGATAAGGCAACATTTCCCAAGCTTTCCCTCTCAAACAGAGACAATCATACCGGCTCGCGGGGATTACTGAAGACACTCTCTGCCTTAGACCAACACATTTAAAGGTCATGCATTTCAGTTTGTGACTTTACATTTGTATCCACAGAACCTTTATTAAAAACAGAATTTTGCATCATGTCAGATTGGCCTCATTGTGGGAATGTATATCAATTAATACCGGTGCATCATTCATATACAAACTGATTATAAATCAGTCTTCTTGCATTCGTGCAATCATTAATCACACTTGCTTTGCAGGAAAAAAAAGAAAAGAAAAACATTTTGAATGCATTTTCTTCTCTTTCAACTAGAATATTAGGTTTATCATGAAATGCTAGCGTATTGCTTACTTTACATGTTATCATTTAGCCGATGCTTTCACCAAAATAATATATTGTATCCTGTATATTTTTTTTTTTACAATTTGTGAAAGTATTAAATTCATAAAACAATGCATGCATGAAATGCAGAGGCTGATGTAGTAAACTAGTGATTTATACAGTAATTTGGCACTTTAATCTAATTTGATGAAAAATAGTTGCCATTATATTCATGCTTCTACTGCAATATGCAATGCATTTTTTACAAATGAATATTCTACTTAGTCTATTAAGTTTCACAAATCCAGTACACAACAGAGCACATTGCACGGAATCAATAAACTTTACCTTTCATTCCCAGCTCTTGATTCATCAAAATTAAAGCTTTTTTTGCACAAACTGCATTTAAAGTGCACATTAAAGTATATTATAAGGTATATTCAACATGACATCTGGACGTCACCCGCTGCTTTACTGTACTATAAACATGCATGCAATGTTATGCATGGAAATATGTTTCTACCATGTAATAAAAAAAAACTGAAAAAGTTAACTCTGACATTTTACTACTCAGAATTCCAAGATATAAACCATATATACTGAACATTCTGGTACAGTAAATATAATAGGTCACATTCCCTGTAATAAGATACACTGCATACTGCAAAAATAGTATGAGAACTACATGTTTGTTGATACTGTCATCTCTCATATCACGGAGAGAAATAATCCGAACACCAACCTTCACAGGGTTTACTATTCAGAACAGCATCAGTAGCAGAAGACACAGAGGACAACGGTGCAATAAATTCATGTCAAACACTGAAACCGAGCACAATGGGTAAATAATTCATAATTGAGCGATGCCGTCTCAGTAGCTCATGTGTTCTAGAAGGATGATAATCAAACATAACCACTATGGCAGAAAGTGCCAGAATACAATCACAACACGTAAATAGGACAGATGATTTAAGGCCAACACGGAATGGTGTTTTAATGCAATATGTTGTATTTGATCTGTAATATCTGAATATTGCCTTTATTTTCTTTATGAAGATAAGTCATAATATAATACAGTATAAACACCAGAACATGCAATCAAAAAAATGTTTGCATTACTACTGAATTCACGCAGTATGCACAGTGCATAGTATACATTTTTTCTGCATGCACAGAATATTAGCCAAAATATACTGTCAAATACTGTTTAACCTTTGCAATGCATACATTTCGTGTTGGACAAATGCATTGCGTCAGCTTTTAAAGATGATTTTATTGATTTGAAAGAACTGCCAAGAGGTTAGAGCATTTCATCATAAAATTGGAATAAGAATGAAATTGATAACTGGATATTTATTAATGAAGTAAATACTAAAGGTCAGGTTTTATTTCATGCTGACCTTAAGCTTTTTTGAAACAGGTTTACCACCCTCAAAGCTAGATCAACTAGATAAAAAATATATATATAAAAAAAATCAATCTCTTAAGCTTAAAAGTGCTAAAAGCGAACATTGATTCATTTATGCTTGTGCTTAGCAAGAAATAAAATCTGAAAAAAACTAAATGCCATAAAATGCAGCTTATTACTCCTTGCAGTGAAATGTTAAATGCTCCTGCTAATTTAAATCCAGAATGTGTTTGTGTGTCAAACGAAACTGTGAAGTTCGAACGCAGCGCATCTGGTGATCAGAGCTAAATTAAGATGAGCATCATGCTCAAAAAAAACCCACACGCACGTTTCTTTTATCTTCGGGGAGTGCAGTAGAAATTAGATTGAAGTGCATGACAGGCTTGTGATAAGCAGAGCAGATAAAAATAGCGTCTCTTGGGAGCGTCTGGTGTTAAGACAGCGAGGTGGAGATCTGGTGTCTTTAGCCCTGTCCTCATCTTCTCTCTCCAAAAGAGGATGAAGGCTGATCAGAGCCGCTAACAGACACTCGCTGGATTCTTCCAGTCCACGCACAAATCTCATTATTTGTCTCCAACGTATATAGCTACTGTAGAAATGCACGTTTATGATCATAATGGTGATTATGATTGGTTGCTTAGCCTGGTTTGCTTAGGATAGTGAAAATTAAGTCTGTTTTTTACTCACCTTTTAAACATCCTTGCTAAGTGTATGTGACTATCTTTTCAGACGAGTTATAATAAAAACTGTCCAGACCCCTCTAAGCCTTTCAATGGGTATAAATGGATGTTTGCTGTTTACAGTTCAGAAGAAACCCCTCACACAGATCCAGTGGGTTAATAAAGGCACCCTGTTGTCAATCCATGCGTTTTAGAAAGATAAATATCCATATTTCAAACATAATAAATTTATTTACCCACTTCCGCTGACTGTGGTGCGCAGAAACAGGCCCAGTGGATGACGTAAGATGTACTGCGTTGTGTAATAAGTGACGAGAGTAGAGAAAGAACAAAGCAAAGCATCAGTGATGAATTAGAAGCACAAAATGAGGATCTGTAAAACAAAAAATATTAGAGGACTTTGATATAAGCCAATAGAAGACTGGTTTTCATTTGCTAAAGTAATGTTTTGTTTCTTTGCTCCTACATTTCCCAGAGGCTCATGTGACGCATACATCCTGCATCATCCACCTGAACAACGTCTGCTCTCCAGACGTGAGAAAAAAATATTTATTACATTTGAAATATGGATATGTTACAAAAAGGCACGGATTCCCTACAGAAGGCCTTTATTCACCCTGAGGATGTTTTATTATAGTTGCGCACACTTCATCTCACGTCTTCCGAATATCCAGCAAACACCCGTTTATACCTATTGAAACGCTGAAAGGGGACAGGACAACTTTTAATATAACTCTGACTGGATTTGTCTGAAAGAAGATCATTAAAATCTTTTAATGGCAATTTTTACATAATTAATCACACTAACTTGTTAACATGTTAAATGAGGTTTGTGTTACCCAGATGATCCATAATTGTTAATTTTTTTGTTTGCTTGATTGTCTTTTCAGACCGACAACTGAGGGAATACAAACGTTTCAAATGTGCATACTGATGACACAGAGAGAAACACAATTAACTAAGAATTAGAATTTGAATATCAGGGTATATTGTACATATTTTGTCTTCAAGCAAGTATCTCCTGTTACTTTTTTAGCAAAATAAGAAAAAAATGTACACGTCTTCATTCTGTGTTCAAAAGTTTTCACCCCCCTCCCAGCTCTTTATGCACCAGGTTTCCTTCTGGAGCATCAGTAACCATTTAAACCCTTTGTAATAGTTGTGAATAAGTCCCTCAGTTGTCTTCAGTGTGGAGAAGATGGATGAGTCTCAGCACAGCAGACCGTTTAACTGTTCAGGACCAACAGACATGAATCACATACAGTAGGCCAAGTGTATGTAAACTTTAGAAAATCTACTATTATTTTGACTAGTATTCCATTTGTAAACATGTTTTTAGCCAAATATCTAAATCGGGACAGGACTAATTCTATTATTTGTATATATATATATATACCTGTACATATAATGATATGAGATTATATATCCATGTAACCCAGTAAGGACGAAGTCAAAGGCTAAAGATATACAGTTACATCCTGCTTCGTAACCAATCCTCCCAAAAATACGATATATCCAGGAAAAAAAAAGATACTGGAAGTCTAAAACAGCCTGTGTTTACGGTAGACTGACACAGCGCTTCAAATCAAGCACAACTCCAGTCATTGTAGCTGAAACACACTAATGGATGCGTCAGGCTTTCAAGTGCTGCGAGGGAACAACTTGAAAGAGAGAACAGGCATGTTGTGGGAGATCTCAGGTTCATAAAACCCACGCCTTCCAATGTGTGCATTCACATCAAATGATTTTGGCGCAACTCTCGGCTAGATTTCAGCATGATTTACATTCGAAAAGGGTCAGTAAAGGGATGCTTCTTGTGCCCATTAAAAGAGGAGTTTCACACTGTTGTAAACAAAACACTTAGTTTTTCCTCTTCGCTGCGCTAAAACGATTCTTGCATTAGATAATGAGATTATTACATCAGAGGGAGGCTCATAATCGCTTGTGCATCTTCATTATATTTTGGCTGCACCAACAAACTCCTCCTCCTGACTTCCTTTGATTCTACAAGCTTCAGTCATTAGATTGCATTAGATTTTGTCCCATTCATCATCTTGTCTCATCTCGTATCATGTTTAACGTGGGTGTGACAAACTGCAGGAATATTCCAGATTACGTACAACATTAATTTAGCCGTTAGCAAATCATAATACTTCTGTAATCGTATTTATTTCAATATGAAAAAGTGCAAGGTGGGATTTTTTGGTTGGTTGTTTTTATGCTTATTTCAAGTCAAGATTATTTGTATAGCATTCTAACCAATGCATATGGTTTCAAAGCGGATTAATCCTTCATTCCGTAAGTGCTGGTTCATGTTGAGAAGACATTTTCAAAAGCACTGCTATATTTAATGTTACTCATTACAAAAACATTTAAAATGAGAGAGAACTGAGAGTATTTGAGATTTATAATACAGAGATGCATAGAACTCAGCAGGCGAAAACATCTAAGATGCAGAACATCAGGCAGTGGAATGGAACAAAAACAGGCTAATTATACTAGCACTTGCGACTCTTTTTCATGCTTTTAAGAGCACAGGTAATCAACTATTGCTATAAGAAAAACAAAAATTTTTGTGATTTATAGACTACATTTCAGAAGTAGTTATATCATGCTTTTCACAAATATATAAAGCAATAACTGTTTTCAACATTAATAACCATAGGAAAAGTGTCTGATTTCTAAAGAATCGTGTGGAACTGAAGACTGAAGTAATGATGCTGAAATTTAACTTTGCATCACAGGCATAAAATACATTTTAAAATAGGAAAGAGTTCATATTTTCAAACTATTACTATTTTTTTCAGTATTTTCATTCAAATAAAAATAAATAAATAAATAAAAATAATAATAATAATAATAATTATAAATCTCCTCAAAAGTATATGTATAAAGACCTCCGGATTTTGGAAGTAGTGCATAGCAAAATGTTTGTTGTTTGTAGAATATAAATGTAGCACAAAATTACATGTACACAACTGGCAGAAAAAAAACAAAAAACTGAAGACTTGAGCAATTTCCAAAACGCACTAACAACTGCATAGCAACACACTAAAACCCACTCGAAACACTTTAGTGACCAAATAGCAATGCCCTGGCACTCACATATTCTTCAGAAAGCCTAGCCTGAAATCAAACGTCCTGAGCTTTAAAGAGACATGTGCAGCTCTCCTGGAGGCCAGCTCTCCTCTGAGATGACACGGCCTCTGGGCTGTGATCACAGCAGGCCGGGGCACAATGAACACTGCCGTTTTCTATTAGCAGGAGGGCACTATGAACGATCACACTTCTCTTTTTTCCCCCCTGGCCTGTGATTGCTCTTCTCCCCGAGCCCAGGCAAACACGTGTGAGGAAAATAAAGAGTTTGCACAGATAACAGGCCAGTTTGTTGCCTATGGAATCACTGGTTTGGTACATTATTTATGCCCTGAAGCGAGGAGAAGATAATTATACTGAAAAGAAAAAATACTCCTACTTTTGTTTTGGTGGCACTCTATACTGCAAACGCAGCTGTTCTGCGAGCAGACCAAGGAAATAATCATACAGACTTTCCGAGCATGCCTCTCATATGTTGCGCTGGGACGTATAATTCATTTTAGTGAAGCAAATGAAGCTGTTCAAAAACACTACTGCCTGATTAATTTTTTGTACTCTTCTAGCTCAGCTCTAATTTAACTACTTTCAACCAACGCAGAATCTCTCAGAACTAGGGATGAAAATCCTAAAGAATCGTCTGGTTTAGATTCTGTTTGTATTTTCTAATGATTCCATTAAAAACTCTATTTATGCTTCAAGAATAATTGTTCCAAATTATTTTTAAAAAAGCATCTTTTGTAACATTATAAATGTATTTACTGACAGCTATGATTAAACTAATGTATCCTTGCTGAATAAAATGATTGATTTCTTTAAAATAATACAAGATAGTGTTCATATCATAAAACGTTTCACAAATACAGTACGAGTTAAAAGTTCACTGAAATATTGACTGTAGTATAAAACACTACAAATGATATAATGAGGCTCTTTTACAGATTTGATAAAAAGATTTGACTCATAGAGTTTCATTATTTTTACATCCAAAAGTGATACTGGTTCTAAATAAGGATTGATTCTCAGTCCCCAACACACTTGCGGACACATTTAAATCATCTAAATGGAGCCCTAAAATAGATCAAGAGGATTGTGATACTTCCCGCAGATTAAATTCAATCCAAGAGCCTCATAAACATTCTGGACTCGGACGCTGCAAGTCGTCGGTGATCAAACGATGTAATCTGACCCAACACATCGAGCGGTCAGAGAGAAAGAGGCAATCAATGAATCACAGCGGTGGAAAAGCAGGGATTTATCTCAACAAACACACACCTCACATCCTCTACAGCCATCCCAACATCTGGACGTCTCCGACATTTTTTCCCCATTTAATCGTGCTTGAAGGTTGAATGAGCGTTTGCTGAATCCCTCCCTGTTGGGATTAGAGCTGTAATCGGGATAGGAGGGGCTCTGTGATGGTTAGCACACAAGTCACGGTAAAGCACAAATCTCTTCTTGAAAACTCGTGTTGAGTCACTGTCGTGTCATGAAAGCGTGCTTAGACCCTGCAATCACAAGAACTAATGTTTCTCATCAAACTCAATAACTGCCTGATTCTAAATGGCTCAATTTATCTGAATAATTGTCTGATGTGTGTCTAATGAAATGTTTTAAGGGATAGTTGACCCAAAAATGAAAATTTGATGTTGATCTGCTTACCCCCTGGGCATTCAAGATGTAGGTGACTTTGTTCCCTCAGTAGAACACAAACAAAGATTTTTAACTCAAACCGTTGCAGTCTGTAAGTTATATAATGCGAGATGCATACATGAAAGGCAATGCGCTCTGGCACATCGATATATAGATGTACTGTATATGTTGCTAACGAGGCATCTATTTGTGTGTATGTATGTATGTATGTATATGGAGTGGTACTCCTTTTCAGAAAATTGTTGCAAAATTGAAAAATTGTTGACAGATATCCAGTCCTTAAACAAAAATAAAGAATAAACAAGTATTGCATTGTATTCTGCAAGACACAGAATTACTTTCTAATGACGGCTTCATCTTTTTTTTTTTTCTCTGCATAAGTGCGGCTTCAAGGAAACATGACCAACCCTAAAACATTCATAAACGCCTGAAGTATCAATCAACATCACTTCCTTGTGGCATTTCACTAGCTGTCCTGACAATGTAACCCCCCAGAGGAGACATCTTTAGTCTGTCCCACTGAGATGCAACAGTATAAAAAAAAGTTCGATACATAAACATGAACGGCGGTTTGCAGACATTGTTGTTTTGCACAGCTCCTAAAAAGCTTAACGTTAACTTACCAGCCGTTTCATCGTCTTCATGTGTTGTTGTACTCTCGCTGCCGCTGGTTTTAACGAAAAATGTACTCAGCTTATTTCATCTGGCCGCGAAAGTTTCTAGAGCTTTCTTTCTTTCTTTTTTTTTTTTAAATTCTGGCCTTCTCAGGGCCACCTTTGCGCTTTTTGTTGTCTTTTTTTCATCTCTCGCATATCTCTTAACAACTGATTTTGCTGTTAAGCAAGGTCGGGCGAGTCGAATGATAATTTCGGGGGTGAGCAGATAAATATAAAAATTTTCATTTTTATTCCTTTAAAGGAGTCATACAAAGCCAATTTTCCACAAACTAATATGATTCTTTAGGGTCTTATTGGAAAGTTTGTAATATAGTTTGTTTGAAAGTTTCTCAAAGATAGTTCAAAAAAACGCTCATTTTACCCTGTCAAAAACAGCTCTGTTCTGTCTTTGGAATTGCTCAGACACAGTTTGTGGGGTTTATCTCTAAAGCGAGACGGATGGGTGTGTGTCGGCCTCGGCTCTGACGGGTCAGCAGACCCAAATCCAAAGAGCTGTGTTCAAAGACCACCCCAGCAGGAAGCGCATCAAAAGAACTCAACCGCCGTCCGTTCAAAAGAGCATGTTTTCACCAGATCAGACGCTGAGGCATCCTCCAGTCAAAACGGGGGGCATTGGGAAAACATACAGCTTTTTTTTTTTTATTCCTTTTTATTCCCGGTTTTTTAATATTGTATTTATGCGGAAATAGTTACATTACAGGAATACAATATAAATGCACACATTTAAATAATGAATTATTTAAGACATTGCTTATATATTTTTCATTGTAATAAATACTAAAAAGGGTTTTTCCCCAAACAAATAATTCTATAAAAGCTTTTCAAATAATAAATATAAATATGAACCCATTTTTGAAAACAATCCCACAGCTCATTCTCTGTGGGATTGCAGGGTTATTGTACAGCCTATAAATATACAAAGCAATACAAAAATATGTATGCAAAACATGAGATATTAAACATCAAACATACATTATTTTATGACAAATGATCCTTCAATAATCATTCTAATATGCTGATTTGCTCAAGCAACATTTCTTATTAATATCAAAATTTCAATCAGCTCAATTTTTTGTTAATTTTTTTTTTCAGAATTCTTTGATGAATAGAAAGTTTAAAAGAACTGTATTTATATAAACTAGATTTCTTCACTAGATGTCTTCACTGTAGCTTCTGATTAATTCAATGCATCGTTGCTGAAACTTTTGAATGGTAGTGTATATTTAATTTTTAACTTTTAAAATTTTTAAAACGTAAAAAAATAAATAAAACACTACTACTACTACTACTAGTAGTAGTAGTAGTAGTAGTAGTAGTAGTAGTAGTAGTAGTACATATATTACAGATATTGTACCATTGTTGGCATTGCATGTACAGTTATCAGCCAATAAACACTTCCAATCTGCCTCAAACTCCTATAAAACTTTGCACGGCAAACTTTTCTGCACTTGCGATGGTGGTCTCACAGCTAGCTGAATGGGAGGACAGAAGAACTCACTCCTGTCTCATCCCTCCGCATGCTATCTCCTGGCCAATCTGTGCTCATGTAAATACCAGCTGCCTCGGTTCTATGAGCCATGGCAATATACACCCACACGCTCCACGGCAGTCACATGACGCGGCATTCAATGCTTTAATCATATAAATCTCTCAAAAACTGTCACTAGCCAATGCAAGATTCCATCTGTATCCTTTTTCCCACTACTTACACCAGCTAGCAGAGATAGCGATGCCATGCAAGACTGCTGTGTTTATCAGAAGGATAGTGAGAGATCGGACTGACCTACATAAAGCACGAGCACAGTCTCTTACACCCAGGCACGTGGCTCCACTACTGCAAATACTCCACCACGCATTAAAAAAAAAAACACATACCTAGAGCCATGCGGCCTTATGCATGAGCTACAGCATGTTGTCAGGGTAGAAATGGAGAGAACGGGAACACCAGCTACATTGTTTCAGCATAACAATGTGCTTCCTCCGTGTACGGAAACTGTAACAGGTTCAGTTTAACAAGAGCTCATGTCAGAATACACTTGGGCCATACGGATGAGCGCTTTTGACAGTATATACTGTACAGGGTATGATGCTAGAAATCTGTCAGCTGGTAGATATAACCTTAATACTCCTATAACCTTAGCTGTTCATTTGTCATACATGTGTGAAAAATGCCGAAGTTTTACCGCGTCAAGACAATATAAACTTTTGACGAGAAAAAAATAGGGCAAGATATAGATATACTCTGTTAAGAATGAACTGGATTGCAAAAATGTGCGTTACATACCTGGGTAGAGCCCGACCAAATTGAGCTATTTAAAGCTATTTAGCAATTAGATCTAATGGCCTTAAATGAAGACAGAAAAAAGCAATTAAAGGAGATTTTACAAATATTTTGTGTTTTTTCTTTTTTTTTTTTTACTGGGCACTGATATAATGGTCACAATAAAACACCATAAAGTCATTTCGATTTCTTGTTGCCATTAGTTTGGCTATTTATAATAGCTATAATAATTTAAAAATATATATATTTTACTCTGCAATTACTCTTTAATGCAATTAGGTGTAAAATATATATATATATATATATATACACACACACACACACACCAGTTAATGATTAAGTTTTATAAAATGTACATACACATATACATATATATATATAAATACATGTGTATTAATTTAAATAATTATTATGTTTTATAAAATTTATATATATATATATATATTTTCTTTTTTTCTCAGTGTATTAGCGCCCACAAAGAATGTGAAGCTGTAATATATATAAATATATACACAC
>JAUCMU010000030.1:22227691-22232168 GCA_032275025.1 Enteromius treurensis | reverse complement strand
CTCAGTGTATTAGCGCCCACGAAGAATGTGAAGCTGTAATATATATATATATATATACACACACACACACACACATATATGAACAGCAAATATAGCTTAATATACATATATACATACATATATACATACATATATATATATACATATATACATACATATATATATATATATATATATATATGTGAACAGCATAAAGATCATGTGACACTAAAGACTTGAGTAATGATGCTGAAATATTAAAATTCATAATTTTTCAATAATGTTTTTCAGCTTACACTTACCACTTTGAACAAATGTGTACTTTTGCCAAGCATCATTCAACATAACTCAGAATTGACATTTTAAATGTTTCATAATGTGAAACTATTCATTTTTTCATTTATTTAATCGGATCTTTTGGGTCTAAAAGGGGAAAATGATCAAATTTGATTAACCTATTATCTTCACTTTCATTCTAACACTGTATCAAACTCATACATTTCATTAGTACTCGCACATAGAAATCAAACCCATGAACTTGCTGTTGCTATAGCACCAAAAACTCTGCACTGGAATGATTTGTAATTCCACAATAAAGCGCTACGGAAAATAAAAGAACTATGCAGATGATATATACTGTTACAGTTGATCTAATGACTCACACAGGATTTCAGTCACACCGCCCACCCCTAATAACAAAGTGCTTCCTCCACATAGGGAAACTGTGTAACACGCTCAGTTTAACAGAAGCTGGTGTCGGGATCCACTGTGGATACACACTCAAAGGAAGCAGATGCAGAGTACCAGAAGAAAGAAGCTCAAAACGATACTATGCCTAATATAACATGGTTGCTATGGCTGCAACTGTCAGCATGGCACAGGGGGCTCGTGCCATGACTGACAGCTGTGACAGCGATGTAATCCAATCCCCTCGCTGCAAAAAAGAGATCATCAGAGCCCGACTGCACAGAGATCTCGACATGAACTGAGTGGGAGAGGAGAGCGTAGGCAACACAGTGGAACGCCGCCCGGCGCATGGAATCAGGTTCTGACGGAGGAGAAATTCACGAAGAAGAAATAATCCGGTAAGAAGGTGAGGGACAGTGACAGGGCAAAGTATCCAGAGGAACATATAACATAATGAAAAATACATTTACAAATTAGTAAATTCAGTGAGGTTTAGGATTGAAATTAGATCGTCAGTGAAGTTTGTTTTAAAATTGTACATGCACTTGCATGCAATGATTTGCTTTGTTTTACACCAAACCATCCACTTTTGACAATTCAATTAAATTCTAATGAATAAAATCCAAATTTAAAAGTAATCGCGCACACAATAATTTTATCCAATTGACTATTGGCTCAATATTCCAAGTCTGTATGAGATATACACCTATTCTTTGAAAACTGTAACATGTTTCAAAGAACAATTACATCTTATTTTCTAATCAATCAACTACAAGTAATTAAGCGTATATCATAGCATTTTTTATGAAACCATAATACTGTTCAAAATGAAATCTATATTCAAAATTAAAGGTAAAATTAAGCTATTATATGGCTTCAGTAGACCTGGGCAGGTTTTCATTTGACATTTGAGAAGGAACTGCAAAGAAGTAAAAAAATAAATACTGTACAATAAAAATAAAAACACTTACTTAAAAGATTAAATGTTTCATTTGTTTACCTGCATGTCATGTGAGCATTACCCAACAGAAAATGGGAAACATGCAAATGCGTTTCTTAAAAGTAGGGGTGGGCGATATAACCAAAGTCTTCTATCACGGTAGAAGCAATTTTCTACCTCGAGAACAATATATATCACAATATATATGAAAATGCATGAATAAAAATAAAAAAAACAAAGAAACTGTGTCATATTTTATTTAAACTTAATTGCTGCAATTGCTGCTACCCACCATACCGTTTAATTTATTGTAAGGTTAATGTTTTTTTTTTTTCTCAGAACAACAGGTACTAATATAGTGCCTGACAGTATACCAGTTTCCACCGCTTGCTAAAACATTGCTCTTGCATACCTTGCAAATCCCGTTCGTTTCATTCGTATCACTTTTCTTACACCCAAACACATTCCACATCCACACGATGCACCAAAGTCACCAAGGGGGTCTGAAAAGTCACTAAATCTAGCGACAAAGTTGATAAGTTGGCAACGCTGCTTCTTCCATTGTCGAAGTTCATGTTTATTGTGTGGTTACGTAACCTGCAACGTCACGTTATCTCAACCGCTACACATTTCTACTGGTTAATCGTGTCTACCAGTATATCGCCCACCCCTAGATCCAAGGTAAAAAGTTTTCGCCACTAGAGGTTGCATTTTCAAAGCAATAACAGAGGTGAAGTTCTATGACGGAATGACGGAGCATAGAATATTGGGAGATGTCGTTTTCACAGCTCATTTATATCCGTTTAATCACCTTACCGCCTGTTCATGACTATTTCTTACACAATGAATAATATATATATTTGCTTACCCGTCTATTAAAAAACACGCGAGAGCAGAGTGTCTGTTCAGTCTAATCTTTAAACGAATCTCCCTCCATTTCGGAAACGCCACCACGATATTTGTTCTCGTTTATTTGTTCCAATATCTTCTTGCCTCAGTATGTATACATTTACATTTCATGGGATTGTGGAGAGTGTAACCATGGATCCATGATATCAAAATGCACAATAAATAACTACGACTTCCGCATTTGTCCACGTGTGTTGCTGTAGTATTCATAGGTAGAAACCATCATTTCTTTTTGTGACTGAAGAAAGAAAGGCATGAACATCTTGGATGGCATGGGGTGAGTAAATGATTAGGATATTTTATTCTAGAAGTGAAAAACTCCTTTAATGTTGTTGTTTTGAAGCCCTTGTTGAAGCATTACGCACCGAATCACAACAACTGTTGTTGTCTATAAAAGAGGCACATGAAAATTCTTCTTTTATCATGCAAAGAAGAAAAAAAACAGCATATGGGTTTGGAATGACATAATGAGTGAGTAAATAATGACAGAATGTTCATTCTTTGAATCTAGAATATGAAGCAGATGCCCACCCATATGGGTCACATAGATAGTAGCCCTCAGCCCACTGCTCTCAAAAATATCAATAGCTCATCAGCACAGTGTCAGCACACTCCACTGACGCACGTGGAGCTGAAAACATGTCGTTCTGACACAGGGAGGCAGGTACTGAGTAATGAAGTTGAGTAATTAGAGAAGATGAAAGACATCAGTATTGGCATTGTGTCAGTAGATGAAGTGAACTATAACTGGAGGTGTGACAGAGCTGAAGCTCATGCCCGCTGTGTGCCTTTAGATGAGATCTGAAGGCGTCAGTGCCTGGGTGGAAAAGTGGAGTTGCTGCCACAGCGAGATCTGACACTACAAACAACACCCACATCAGAGCAGAACTAAATTACTGAACAAATTAAGTTTTACACAACGGCGAAAAACTGGAAGGGGAGGTCTGTTTAAAATATTCTCTCATCTTTGGTTAAGATTCTTCGATTTTCTTGCTTGTAGAGGTTCATTAAACAATGCTTCAAACGGAGCTTGTGAGAGTTAAGCATTTTTAAAGAAATGGAAACTTTTATTCATCAAGGATGATATAAAATTGACCAAAAGTAACGGGAAAAACATTTAAGAATGTTACAAAAGATTTCAGACGAATCTTGTTGTTTTGAACTTTCTACATCATGCTATAATTCAGTGTTACACGACAGGAATAAATCGTACATTCTATTATGTGCCTCTAGAGAACAAAACCAGTCATAAATAGCCCAAGTATATTTGTAGCAATAGATACATCAACATTTCCATGCCGAAAATCATTGGGATATTAAGTAAAGATCGTGTTCTATGAAGAAGTTATGTAAATTTCCTACTGTAAAAATATTAAATATTATTTAAATTATATTTCAATTTGTTTCCAACTCAAATCGTTTCATTTAAAATGAAACCAAAACAAACTCCTTTAAGCCTGCCATGAATGAGTAACCTCTCAAGCTCAGGTTTTATTCTGAACACTAAAGATTAGAAAAGCTATGAGAGGTGCAGGAAACGAGCTGACCTGCCTGCAGCCACCTGCTTGCTTCTTTCAGATCCAGAAGCCTGTCAAACATGATTACCTGTAGTGAGAGTCTTTACACATCCAGGTTGAGGGGGAAAGTTCTGGTGAGTGCGCTAGGCTGCATGTATATAGGTTATGTTAAATCTTATCAAACCAATACAACAAGCTCCTGGAACAACGTAACCTGATCATCCAAACCCTTAACTAACCCTAAAGACAGAGGACAATGATAAGTTGATATGAATTTTGCTCAAGCCTAAGCCTAAATCTTTTCCAGGACCAAATCAAGAGGTCAATCAATCAATCATTTTCAAAGTCATACACTATCATTCAAACATGACCTAACATTTTCAATATTTAGTCTCTTATACTCACCAAGCCTGCACATAATTCAAAATTATACTGTAAAATATTT
>JAUCMU010000030.1:22220191-22222691 GCA_032275025.1 Enteromius treurensis | reverse complement strand
ATATGAATTCCATGATCATGCGGATCTCGTCATTAAAGCTGGTTCTGTGATTAGTAGTAAATCTCCATTACCTGCTTTCAAACGGAGCAGCATTTACTACACAGTAGGGTTGGGTGATGCCGACCAATTTGGCATCGTACGATGTCTAATGTGAAACTACGCGATGGATGATGGCATCCTTTTCGTAGGCGCTGGGGGGGTGTTTGGTTGTAACTAAAACACCAAGCCCTACCCCATGACTGACAAAAATGACAAAAACAGTGCTCGCACAAGCAAGTGAGTGAAGATTGAGCACAGGGATGATTGTGTGCGAGTGCTTGAATTGCGGGCGGATGACACATCAAATGCGTCCGAGGGTTTGAAATGAGCTCACGGGACCTGTTTCTTCGCATGTGCATCTGTTTTCCTCTCGCGGAAATGATTTATTGCGCTCGCCCAGCAAAAAAGAGAGAATGGTGACTTGTTTTCATTATCAGAACCGATAAGGGAAAAATACACTTTCATATACTGCTACTTTAAAACTGTCATTTTATGCCACCAGATAAAAAATAAATAAATCCCCATTTGGGTTTATGTGGCCAAAAAGTTTGTAGAGTTCCGCACTCTTAAAAATAAAGTTCTTTATTAGCTTATATGATTCCACAAAGAACCTATCCATGGAACCTTTCAAATGCACAAAAGGTTCTTTATATTATAAAAAGATTCTTTAGGTCATTCAAATGTTCTTCGCACTAAGAAACGGTTCTTGTGAGTAATACACTGAAAGGTTCTTTGGAGAACCAAAAACAGTTGTTTTTTTGTTTCTCTACTTCTCTAGGAAAAAAAAGAAATGACAGCAACAAATTAATGAATCTCCAAAGACCTACAAAGACAACTCAAGAACCTTACCCTGCTGGGGGAAAAATAATAATACTGAGAAGGCAAGAACCCAATAAGGCTTCTTTGGTTAAACAGAATCACCAGAAGCCTGCTAGACCAGCACTAAATCTAAATAAACTGGAAGATATGGTCTTTAGAGCTTGATAAGTAAAAGCATTATTAGCTGAACCTGCAAAATTAAAAGGGTCATATGATGTTGCAAAGATTTTTTGTGTATGAAATGCATGCATTTATACAAAGATCATCTTTCTGAGAAGCAAGGTGTGCTCTGATTGGCCAGCTCTCTAGTGCATGGTGATTGGCCGAATACCTCAAGCATATGACAGAAATGTTACGCCCCTTACCATATTGTGATGCTGTGTCAGGGAGAGATGATACAAAACCAATAAAACCCCTCATATATGAGGCATTTGTTGCATCCAGTGGGGACATAATTAGTCGTTATAATGACTTCTATTGTCTTTTTACGTGGTGCATTGCACCTCGTAAACATCACCATGTCTGCATTTGCAATCAGAGAAATGACAAACAAGTACTACTCAACATTGCTCAAAACTCGCATTTGAACAGTCAGCAGTAAATCCTTTAAATATGAAAACATAGATACGTACAGGCTGCGATTCAGGAGCGCCAAACTCTCCTTGCAAAGTTGGAATTGCCACACTTTATAGAAACAGCCTTTGTGCACAGCTGGTGCAGCTCCTCTCCTCCCATGTTCAAGAAATAGTCCTCTGTAAAATTACTGCACACACTGTTTGGGTTGAATTGTTCTGAAACAGCGTTGTAAATACAACTTAAGTTGTGTCCTCTTTTGGAGGCACAAACTAAGTAGTTTCACTTTCACAATGAAACAAAGCTTCTCCAGAAGATGGCACTGGCAAAACACTACTGAGAGAATGATAGCTCCACCCTTTTTCTTTGCATAAACATTTGGGCGGTGTTATGAAAATAAACCAGAGAAGTGGGGGCATGTTTAAACAAGCCATTTTAGGGGGCGTGGACAAGTCATAACATTTTTAAAGAATATTTCTTTGGTTTTAAGACTTCATAACAATGTGGCTCGGATGTTACTTATGACTAATAGAACATGGATATTAAGCTAATGGATTCATTACGAAACTAGCGTAACATAAGCAGAATCCACTATATATGGTCTCTGTGCTTGGCCAGGTAATGCGTGTCCTGAAGTGCACTTTGGATCTCAATGAATCACATGGGAAAACATGGCTAGAGCTCTGAGCGATGCCTTAAGCATGTAAAGAGAGAGTACACACATCTTCAGTGCTATCGACATACCCCTGTAAAAAAAAAAAAAAAACTCACCCTCATGCGTCGTACTTGCTATTGTGAAGCATAAAGGAAGATATTTGAGAAATGTCAATAAAATGGAAGTCAATGAACTCTAAGGGTGCTTTAACACTTGCCTCATTTAGTTCGGTTGAATCGCACTAGAGTTCGTTTTCCTAGTTGGTACGGTTTGTTTGGGCAGGTGTGAATGTAACAATCGCACCCGAGTGCGCACCAAAAGCGGACCAAAAAAGCGCACCGAGACCTCCTTGAAGAGGTGGTCTCGGTACGCTTTCAAACGAACACTGGAGCGGTTCGTTTGTGGTGAGAACAT
>JAUCMU010000030.1:22154170-22200403 GCA_032275025.1 Enteromius treurensis | reverse complement strand
TTAAATTTAATATATATATATATATATATATATATATATATATATATATATATATATACACAACGGTGGCCAATATTATTAGAATATTAATATTCTTTTCACCTGAAAGTGTGACTGTCTTCTGTGTGTTACAGTGCAGAGATGATGTTGGTGAAAGAGTGTCAGTCCGTCGATCCTCCAAAATACTTTGCTGACTGTGTTTGAAACAGATGGAGCAGACTCACACAAGATTAGATTCTTCCTGCTGCATTACTTACACACACACACACACACACACACACACACACACACACACACACACACATCAGTGATGCTTTCCATGCCAACTGTCTTTGATTGAATGGTAAAGAGGTCGTTATGATGGTGGCGGGAGTTTAAATAAGAGTCTGATTAGAGGGAGTTTTAGTTTATTTTAGTTTACACTTTAGTTGATTACTGTAATGTCTAAGCATATGTTAATGTATAAAACGAAATCTATATCTGTGTATAATTCAATATGATTGTGCTGCTGCTGATGGCTTTTAAATACTGTCACTTTATTATAAAAATAAAATTAACAAACCACTCCAAGTGTTTTCTTTTTTTTCTTGAAGATGCCACATAGTTGTCAAATATATGCAAAAGAGAATAAGCAAATAGTATAAAAAAAATATTTAAATAATTAAAGTAAAAGTAAATGTAAAGTTTTAGTTTGAGCATCACCAGCTGCTGTCTGAAATCTATTGCAATCTGGATTCTATGCATTTTTGATGCACAGTTTCCCCTGAAATAATAATAATACAAAATATTATGATTTAAAAATAAATAAATAAAAGCAAATATATATATATATTTTTTTATTTTAGATCATGCATGCAAACTGACAAATTAATATTCAAATACTGTAAATAAATGCTTATTTTTATTAAGACAGAATGAGCAAAATATATTTACATATTTTATTTTTGACAAATATAAATGTTAACTTACTAGACAATGCTTGTTGTTGGAGACAGATGAATGATGTCTTCACTGTCTTCTGTATGTGATTCATCAGACTTATATATGTTAGAGTCTCCTCCACCTGCGGCTGCACCTGTGCTTGGATAATTACCTAATTAATACTAAGATCTCTAAAATTGAGCTCTGGTTCCTCCCAAGGTTTCTTCTTCACCCACCCAAACCAATAGTCGTTTTTGACATGACATTCTGCAAAGCAGCTTTGAATGAGTATGTATTTTGAAAAGCATGCAAAAAACACTTAACATTACATTTTAATCTTTCCCAGTAAAACCTGCCAAAACGGCAAGTCGCATGAGACTTACTGTAGACACACAAACCCATCTAGTATGACAATGCACAAGATCAAGTCGTTTTGGATCATTCACAATTACTAAATGATCCTTAAAGTAGCGCGTCTGCTCTATTTTTCTAGTTTCTAGAAACTGCTATTTAAATGTCAGCGCCTTGCCCAAAATGCACTTTTGCACAAAAGCATTTAGTCTTTATGAGGACCTGTCAACTGATCCACCCAAACAAAGTACAGCGAGGATTTACAGAGTGATTTCTGACCTCTATTATCTGTCTGCTGCAGACATGGCACATCAGCTTCAGAATCACTCACTGCTGGAAATGATTGAAAAAATACAATCTAAAATGAACCGATTACAGCAAATATGGCTAGATTTCTTATACATACTGTATGTTGCGAATAAGGATGTGCCCAGTGTGCTTTGGGTTGTCGTGGAAAGAAAAGTTCTCTAAGTGTTGAGAGAGAAAAGACCAGGTTGAGTCAGATGATCCCTTCAGTGAAATGTATTTCTTGTACAAGGTCTCATCAATAGAGAATGAGCGAATTGCTTTATACACACACCCAAACATTTCTTAGAACTGGTCTCATTTACATAGAATTCTGAACACACACACATTCTACGTCCTGTATAAGCTAAAACATTTCTATATATGGGCATTAGGTTCAGCTTAAACACTCTGCATATGTTTTTCATTAAAAGCAACTCCATAGACAGAGACCATAAGGCCTTAAGGGCACTAAAGGTCAAGCATCTCTCATGCACTCTTGCTTGCAACGCTCTGCTTGTGCTTGTGTGTTCTTGGCTGACTTCTATAAAAAGGATACAGTTAAACAGGATGTACATTCTCACACCTTAAAACTTATAATATCAGTATGTGCAGATAACAAACATCTGTTAAACACAAAGAAGCTTTATGCTCAATACATCTGTTAAACACAATAAAGCTTTATACTCAATTTTTCCAACACAACTGTTTATTCTGTTTTTTGACTGTTTGCTGCCTGCCCCGATCTCTACTGTATACCTCAACCTCGATTCTGCCTTGTCCCCGTTGCTCGGTTTGCCGGAATTTTGACCCTCTCTGTCAATAAAAAAGTCTTGCCTTAATATAATATATATATATATATATATATATATATATATATATATACATTAATTGAATTATTAATTTGGTTTTCAAAAGCTGCAAACTTATGGAAAATATATAAAATTAACTGTAGATAACAAATTAACATTAAAAAGGCTACATTTAGCACTAAATGTATTAATCACTAAAACAAAGAAAAAGGTGCCTGTTTTGATGGCTTGTAACATTTTAATTCTAATATTGTAACATTCATACGTAAGTATTTTTTTTGGTATACATACATTACTAAAATTAACAATTAAAGCTGAAAATCACTTATGGTCCCTGTCATATGTATATTAACTTATTATTGATTATAGATATTATTTCTGCTTTGTTTTAAAAATCATCAGTTATTTACACTTAAGCATAAGTATAAAGTCACAACCCATTTATTGATTATTTTTTCTATTCACCTATCTATTTATCTTTTCAATTCATTTTAACATCTGTTAAATCAGATGCTTTACTTTTAATATTTCACTCAAACCCATTCAAGTTAAATACACTAATGGGCTTTGTTAAGAGAACTGTAGTCATTGATAGGACAGACAACTTTTTTATTATTATCTTCTGTGAATTTCTGTATAATGTCAGAATTTAAATCCGTGTGTTGATTCTTTTGAATAAAATAAAAATACAAAGTTTGATCACAGGTGAAACTACATCTAAACATTCAAGTGTTCTCATGTCTCATATCACAAGCCATCTTTAGATGCAAAACCCTTCAAACAATTAATGAGTTGTTCCCTGTAACACCTACTGTATACTTTTTTATATTACATTACAAATACATGCATAGAATTTGGTGTCCTACTGCATATAATTGCATCTATGTAAGTCTTAAAGATGTAGTCTTGTCCATCACTCTTGTGTCTATCAGTACAGACGTCACAATCTTTATATCTCACCTTTACAAAAATTCTATATTCTGTACATGCATTCCTAACATTTTAAAATGTCATGTTTTATGGTTAGCTTTCAACCCCTCTGGTTGTCAGTATCTTATCATCATCATTCAGCTTCAAACAGCAGTTACAGGAAAGATTCTTGTGTAAAAATGTTGCCCCTATTGTTCTTGAATTCCCGTCAGCATATAAGATGTTCTCATGCTGTACATACTTGCTGATTAGATTTTTGCTTTCATTATCTCCCTCCACGTCAAAAGGAAGGGAAAATATATGTTTTCAGTAACCGGTGTCACTCCTAAACATTCAAAACATTTCATTAAAATCAGAGATTTTGGATGTTTCATAAGACTACCAAATGATAAAGATTGTACTGAATCACATATGGAAATATATAGAAGTACTTCACTTATTAGACATGCTATTATTTCTTTGCACACTGGTTGCATGAAACTATGGTCTTGAAAATCTAAAAATGCAGAAAGTTTTAAATACCACTTTGTGCCTATGGAATGTGGCCATAAAACATGGAAACCCAATGTTGCTAAGAGGGACCTCTGGTGGTGAAATGGAATCTGGAATATGTTTCAATTGTGGAAAAGCAGTTAAATAGAGCCATAATATGCATTAAA
The DNA here is from genome assembly GCA_032275025.1 of Enteromius treurensis. Lineage (NCBI taxonomy): Eukaryota > Metazoa > Chordata > Actinopteri > Cypriniformes > Cyprinidae > Enteromius > Enteromius treurensis. The sequence continues at coordinate 22,196,445 of JAUCMU010000030.1, read as the reverse complement.
TCCAAAACAGCTGATTTATAATCTATAGAAAAAAAACTGATCGGAACAGACATTCTTAAAATTATACAAAAAGATACACATTACAAGGAATTAGAAAGGTGTCTGAAGATTAATGGCAACAAATAGGATGACAGGGCCCTCTGCTGGTTGATCTGAGAGTGCATCTTTGAATGACTAATTATAACACGAAATATAAAGAAGTGAATTGCAACAGACATGGAATAGTTGTAAATAAATAAATCGTAATTTTCAGCCTTGGGAAAGTTAATGAAGTCAGTCAAATCTGGTTTGTTTACATATCTAAATTTAGAAGTTTGGTATGCTACCACTACCATGCTACAATTGTAGTTGAAATATTTTTTAGCTTTATACTGTAATCACTAACAACTGGAATTGATGGAATCAACTGGAATCAATGCTTTTTTTAGTTAAAGTAGCCTATATAGTGACATTAATGTTATTATAATCATGTAGAATAGATTTAAATCTAGGAATAGACACACTGGGCTTCTGGTAAATTAATTGTATCAATCGAGAGAAGAACCAGCGTGGCTTACAAATATCTTAAGAAAATTAATAATAATACATTCTTAAATTAACGTTTTTAATGAACAGGTTAGACGCCAATTTGAAGAGGATGAAAACTAGGCAGACTTTCCCCTCTGCATTACTACGCTTCTCTTTACTGTACCTTTTGCCCTTAAAAGCACTCTTTTTCCTTTCTGTTTCACTTCTATAGGGACATTTACCGCAGACTGATAATGTTGCTGATCCACTGGTGATCCAGTGTGGGGTTTGATGTTTGACTGGTCATTTCAAATCCTGGAGAACTGCAGTGGTAAGGACAATACATTACAATTCACATACACCACAGACCGAGTCGGATGATGATTAAACGTGTAACATTGTATTTTGTATCTGAATAGGGACATCAGTTGCACTTTTAAAAATGCATTACATTTACATAAATAAATGTTTTTATATAGCTTGATGCATAAATTGTATATAGTTACGGTAGAATAATTTCGCTCATCAATTTTCAAGGTTCTGTTATTGGTTTAATTTCTATCATTTAAAATTCTGTGGGGGAAACATTACATTTTATTTCTGGTTTAAATCTTTCATGGTAGTGTCTTAGATATGACAACATTTACAACTACTAATGCTTCATTACAAAAGTTACTATCACTGATTGAAGTCTGTCAAAATGTCAAAGTGGATAATGAAAGTGAAAATCACATCATCACAGTAAGTATGTTCAGCATGACTTGAGTTTTAAACAGTGCCGGCCTGAAGGGTTATGGGGCCCTATAGGCGACAGCAATGTAAAATGTGAATTTATTTTATATTATTATACACAATCCCTTTCATTTGTTTTTACCATGGTTTACCTATAGTAAACGTGTTTTGTGACGAAACAAGTGACTTGTGACCAGGTATGGTGACCCATGCTTGGAAAACTGAAAAAAACGTACCCATACATATGAATCACAGCAGTTTCCAGTTGAAATGAACACTAGATGCAGTAAGGCACTGCACTTAGGTGGTGAAAAGCACCGGTTCCAATCCTGTGCGAAGCGGTTCGAAATAAGCAGCTCAAATCAGTGTAAGGATGTTAATATAGCATGACTGCATCAGCCAATAGGCTTTTACATTACTTTTTTTATTTGTTAACACTATCGAGTAGGTTTGGGTTTGAGTTTGGTGTAGGGTATTTTTCAAACATGATAGAGCATTAATCTTTATTTCCAATAAGCCGGGGTTGGTTTTTTTTAGACTTTTCCTGTAACTAGTTCTTGGACTTGGAGTAGTTAACTGGAGTTAGTCATTTAGATTTTTAAAAGCTGTAATCAGTAAACTTAACTGATGCATAAAGAACAAAGTTTCTAAAGTGAGATATAATTATGACTTATGGATATACTTATGGATTAAGCATATACAGTACATAATTTAGTTGGAACACTGAAGAGAATAAATAAAGCAATGTGAAATTAATTACAATCAAATAATTCAACAATGAATACTTTTTTTTCCAGATGGCTTATTCAGTTGCTACTTATGCTAAAGGAAACTTTGGAAAGGTGTATAAAGTACCCTATGGAAATACCCGTGCAGCACTTAAGAAAGTGCCTTCCACTTCTGTATCTAAACAAGAAATTCAGAAAGAGAAAAATATATATTGGTGAGTATTTGTATATATGCTTTTAACCTGCTGTTTGTGATATTTGTTCATATTTGTCACATGTTATCTTATTCCAGGTCACTGAATCATTCCAATGTGGTGAAGCTCCTGGCTGAGCCCTGGCTGGACTCTAAGGGCATGTGGAATATCCCACTGGAGTTCATCTCTGGGAAAACTCTGGAAAAGCTCATGTTCAGCCCGCAATCATACATGGAGGTACTGCAAAAAAATTACATTTAAACTGATCTACTTTATTTACATTTTTTAGCTATAATGTAAACTGATAAAAGATTTATCCTAAACATAGTCAAATGTTAGTTGAAATTCAGTAATGTTACAATTAAACAAAGAAAAATAAATAAATAAATATTTGTGTAGAAATGTGCTCTTTGAGCTAATAAAATAGTCATTAAGAACAGCTGTCTAGTAGGATAAATGATCGCTTCTAACACCTAATTATTCAGAAAGAAAACAAAAGTAATAAACAAACAAAACTTTTATCTATGTGCACCGTTATATAGTCAGATTTTTAGCAGTGCAGTTAGTGCTATAGCTCTTGTAATTTTCTCTCTCTCAGCTGACGAAGCCTGTGATGATCACTATTATCCGCGGTATGTGTGAAGGTCTTACTTACATGCACAGCAAGAACATCGTCCACCAGGACCTCAAGCCTGACAACATCATGGTGAGCAAATCAATCTTTTTCTGGATGTGACACAATACTTCTGATGTCTGTTTTTACTGTTATTCACAACTTTCCATTTGGCCCATTGACTGCCAAGTAATGAACACGGTCATGTCACATGTTGGAAAGTATCAAATGCGTACGCTGTGTGTCAGAGTGCCCTTGTATTGCGGCTGACACAGAACTGCGTATGTTATGTGCATCCAATAGATGCTCTCCAAAGTAATGCAGAATTTGTTGAACCCTTGACGGCTGGAGTAACTTAAAAAATGATGAAAATAAATCACTTTGTATATATTAGGAGAAAATGCATTTGTTAAATCTGGATTTGAAATACTTTTCCAATACAAACTGCTTGCATTAGTATATGCTTACCATCACATAATGACTGATTAAAAATATAAACCCTAGAATAAAATACAGCTGAAATATTCTAATCGTGTTTAAGCATTTACCGTAGTTAAATTTTTTTGCAGGTGGAATACAACACTCACCGGGCTGTCATAATTGACCTGGGCCTCGCCAGATTCCAGAAGAACAGGCTTTGCTTTGGTGCAGAAGGAGGTAACTTGTGTTACTCTGCCCCGGAGATCTTCCAAGGTAAACACAGAGACCAGTACTCTGATGTGTGGGCGATGGGTAAAATCATAGCAGAGCTGCTGATCATGCCCAGAGTGAGACTTCCTCCGACCATCAACACTGTCTATGTGTCCGGAGCCATGGGTTTTAATCCTTACAGCTTCCCCGTCTCTAAAATGGTGGGCGAGTTTGTTGTATTCAGACCTACAATGCAGCAGATCTTAGGAGATATTCTTCAAGCAGGGAAGAGGTGGACTATGTTTAGCAGCGGTTTTGGGAATATGGGATTTATTTATTTAAACAGCTGTCAAGAATCGTAGATTTAAGAATGAGTTTACCACTAATAAACTTTTTGAAAACATATGTTTTCTGACAAGAATATCATTTACTTTTACTGTATTTCGTTTCTTTGAATATTATACAGATTTTTCCCCATTACTTTTATATCTATTGATTATCATTAGTGCCAAATTAGTGGTATGAGTTAAATAATGTAGTGTTGTTGTTCATTGTAATAATTCTATTCTTATATTTTTGTTTATGCCACTGTCTGTACATAATGTTTACTTGTTTTGAAAAGTATTATTTCTAAACACATACTACTTGTTAGCTGCCAATCTAAAGAGCTGTTAAACTGTATTTCATTGTACCTAAATCAAAATAAATTTGTTTTTATGATTAATAGGTTGGATTTAATTGAAATGTAAGATGTTTAATTATCAGCTTTGTTTGAGATGTTTCTCTTAAAACAAGGTGGAAATGTCAAAAATGCATTTATTTGCCATATGTATTCTTAAAGGGGTGCTCAGTCACAAAAATGTTATAAAAACATGACAAGAAGAAACACTCTGTTTCACTCTCACTCTGACAATAGAAGTCAAAAGAGCCCAAAACATGTTTCTAGTACATTGGAAGGAGGTACTGCTTACTTTTTATAAAATTAGAATCTAATGGAACAAAGGACTATTAGGGTACACTATTAGAAATAAAAAAAACTTTATTTTTAATAAATTAATCCAGCACTTTTCTTTACCTGATTCCACAACAAATCACCTTCAGTGAACGCAAGAAAAACTGGACATTTGCATTTATATTAACACTGACTTATTTATATTTGCACTTTATAATAACTCATTAGTTCTATAGCATACATACAAAGTGAATTTAATATCGACAGAAACAAACCCAGTTTACTTCATTGCTGTACACTGTATAATGTATGTTAATGAATTAATTAGCAGTATGGTGGTTTATTGAATTCTATGGGTTTTCAAGCACAAATGGTGTGCAATATGATAAAATGTAATTGAAATGCTACAATAAATTAGGACAGCACTAACAATTTTGCTGTAAATTCCATTCTGTACTGTACTATTATATGCAGTTCGTTTTTCCAACCAGCAGAGGGTGTGTGAAGGCTTTGAAAAGTTCAGAGAAACCACTTTGATTAAAGTGCATTCCTGTGAACGATGTGCTGATTATTATTGTAGATATAGATGTGATTATCATTGCATTTGTGTGTGAACAGTAGATGATAATTTCACATGTGTATCAAAACAGATAAAGGTGATCACATTTGGCAAAAGAAATGTAAGTGTCTTCTATGGAAAAAAATGAATGCTACCTCACTTCAGCAGCAGGTGTTGAACCTGTGTGAAGTCACCTCTTTGAACGCTACAAGTCAAACGTTTGGACAAAAAAAAAAAAAAAAATAGGCCCTTAAACTGAACATTTTAAAAACATAATAAGCAAATAACTCTGCATAACCATAACATCTAGATATTTACACATTATATACAGAAATCTGGTCTGAACTGATATTGTTTAAGTCCTTTCAACTGACTGGAGGTTTTCTAGTAAGTTTAATTGAAAATATAATTATTTAATTGATTGATTCATTCATGGATTCCAAAACAAATATCCTAATAAAATATAAAATAATCCTAATAAGTCAAACCAGATTTTTTTTTTTTTTTTTTTAGAAAGACCATAAGCAGTTTATTCTGTTGCAGTGTGCAGTGGTTTTGTTGGCCATGATCCATCTGTACAGTGAGATCACCTGAGGGGTGTGAGGGTCATGTGACAGTGAGAATCTGAATCATGACTGGGGTGTGTCATCGGTGAAGCACCTCTAATGATTGGCTCACAGAGCAGAAAGAGAGCTGGAGAGATACATTACCTCATAGCAAAGGAAAAAGAGATGAGGTCATACTCACCTGACTCATATTCCCTGCTCAGAGAAGCATTTACACTCAATGTAAACCCCAAGTGTTTATGTGAGAGAGAGAGGGAGGAAGGGGGAGGGTCAGTACAGTCATATAGCTCAATAGCAGGAAGACCTGAGTGATGGCCATTGATAATAATATCTCTTCAAACATAAAGGATAAAGCAAGTTAATATAAGCACTTTTTATATTTTACAAATAAATAAATTCCAATCAGTCCATATTAAGTGTGATTAATATAAAATATATTTATAATTATATATATTTTGGATTATATTATGCATTAATTAACTTTTAATAAAGTTACACTTACACTTAATATGGATTTCCAGAAAATCCAGAAAAACATAGCAATGCTAGGGTATTTTTTTTATTGTTTATTTGTTTTGCCATGCTTTTATTATTAATTGTATTATTATCGTTATCACTGTTATTTACAAAATGTACAATCATGAAATCCATATATAATACAATTAATATATAATATAATAATTATATTAATAATAATATAATTATATATTATTTAGTAGTTGATCATACTTAATATATATTATGATAATGAAGTAATCCTTATCAAACATGATTAACTATTTAAATTACACAAATCATAATTTGTTAATGTGACATTTAAAAAACATATGTGAAATAAATATTTGATTGTATTATAATCCTTTTGTGTATTAATTAAGCTTAAGGTATTATTGCCGACTGATTCGTGTCATTGCTATGTGACACCACATTACGGCATGTGTGTGTGCTGACAAAGGCTCCGCTGGATGATGTCATATTAGGTCATTATTTACAGAATGTGGGTGTAATGAGTACGATATGAGTACATTCAAACATATTGGCTCTGCCAGGAAAGAGAATGTTCAGCACCGACTTCAAGAGGTGCTTCCAATGACTAGATGCAGATTCGAATGAAACAAGCAAAGTGAACGAGCGGAAAGACAAAAGGGGGAATTGATAAACAAAGGACCCAGGCCCACAGACAGACGGAGCAGGCAGGGAAACATGATCTGTTATCCATAGTTGATATTGATTTGGGCCTTGGGCTCCCAGTGGAGACCATTAATGGAGGCAAATGACCTTTTGGACATACTGACTGTCACTAAGGTGCTGGCACTGATCCAGAATATGTGAGAAAGACCCGTCATGTACATCTCATCTGAGCGACTCATGCTGATGCAACTTTAAGTGTCCAGCTGTCTGACTGACCAATCAAAACACCGGAAAAACTGCAGATGCAAATGAGAAGAGACGTAGTGTAAACAATCACCTCTATATTTGCCATGAGAAGAATTTCATAAGCATTTCCTAAAAAACAGTTAAGTATGCTTGCTTTTGATGGTAAAGAATTATGACATTCAGTGTAGTCAAAATAAAACCAGTTACTACACCGTACTCTCATGTCGTCACAACCACAATTTTAGTTTTCAACGCTGATGCATTGCATGCATTTGTAAGTACCTGCATTTGATCCAAATCATATATTTATGGATATTATTTGTAGCTGTAATATTTAATTGAAAACTTTTATTAAAACTTTTTTTTAACCCTAACTAAACTATAAAATAACAGGCTCTTTAGTATATTTTGTATAAATATTGTATAAGGATTTTCAAAAGTTAAATATAAATAACAGTTTTAGGGTACAATAAGACCATAAGAAAATAAGTTGCTTACACGTCTAAATAGATTTAATATATAAATATCTGATATTGGTTCTATAATATAAGATATATATATATATATATATATTTAGATAATGATGAGGATACATGATGATAATATAATTTGTAATATTATTTGTTTCTAGATTTTTTTACCAGAACAATTTTAAGATTTTTGTTGGCCAAGAAAATGCTATTAAATATGTTCCATTGTGACAAATTACCCCACACATTGTGACAACATGCCCCAGGTCAACATAATTTAAATACATTTTGTACATTTAAAAAAAAAGGTACACACACACATATAAATATATATATAAATGTATTTTGCATGTTTATGCTTTAACTGAGTTTCAATGCATTTTAAAAATATCATTTAAAAAAATAGTTGGTAGAAATGCGTATGTACTGTATTTGCTTAATATAAATAATAATTTGTTAATAACTTTAATGTTTTGATACAATTTAAAATATCAACATCTGGTATAAGTTCTACATATTCAAACTACAATAGATCTGATTATTGGTAGTATTAGTATTAGTATTATTGCTGCTGCTGCTGTTTTGACTGTTGTTGTTGTTCCAGATTTCATCTTTGCCGCCAGGCGTGGCATCATGAGGACAGTGTCGTCTGAGGTGGAAACACGAATGCTCTTTGTTCAAGGTTTGCCTGCGATGTTGCTAGACACGTGCTCGCTCTCCTCTCCTCTCTCTCTCTCTCTCTCTACCACAAATGTGCAGTGCAGATCCTGCAACGTCTGTCTGATAACTCCCCGCGTCTTTTCTTCTCAGCGCCTCTCAATGTACCAGCACTCCATGCGCAACGGTAGTCCAAACAACAACTCAGTGACCCGCTGCAACCAACGGCAAACAGGGTGGGCGGACCCCCAAATTATGTCAGTTTAACTCTTTCAGTTTGGGGAAATATTGGGGCCAGATGTTTCAGTTCCTCGACACACGGCCCTTATTTTCGGTCATGTTATGACACTCCGCTGATCAAACATCACAACAGAAGTGCTGTTGTTGAGATACAGAGCGGCAGCTGGATGGTGTTGTTTGCAGGCGCACACGTGTGATCATCCCGGCACGCCTCTCCTCACAACAAAACACAATGAACTATGATGTTGTGGCCTAATATTTACGGCATAAAAATTCTGTTTTGGATTATTCATCAGAAGTGAGTTGTTGGTTGCTATAAAAGAGTCTGAATGCAACGGGATGGATGGAAGGGTGGATGGATAGATAGATGGATGCACGGTGACTCTGTCTCAGGGAGGCAGGACATGGCAAGCTGTTTGAACATTTATTATTTTACACTAGTAGCTTATCCATTTTAGAATTAAATAAACTGATTATCTTATAACAGCGACACTAAAAATAGCGATTATTTTAAGTTATATCTTTTATTACTACCACTACTACTACTATTATTTATTATTACTATTATTATATTTCTTAGGCTTAAAGAATAAAAAGATACATAAAGTAGGCTAATATAACACTAACAAACAATTTTCTTTATACAAACGTCCTTTTTGTGTGTAAAGCTGCTATTTGGTGTTTGTATTTTTATGAATAATGATGACTCACTGGTGATAATTACACCACGCAATTAATCTATCAATCTCTAATCAATAAAGATAGTGTGTTGTTGAAAGTCCCATAAATTTAACTGGATAAGTATTACCCCTAAAAATAAATGTAAATAACAATTAAAATTTAATAGGATATCAAAATATGTATAATGCATATTGGTTTTATTTTTTTAATTAAAATGTTATTTTTATTACAAGTTAGAATTCAAACTGTATTTTTTCATAGTTACTTTATCACTACAGTAATTTTTCTAAGCATATTTTGTAAAATATGCTTAGTGCATATTGCTTTTTGTTTATTCAGATTTTTTGTTTAATATTTAAAGTAATAATTACATAAAAATTATTCTAAATAATAATCAAATTACAATATTGTTTACTGTTCCTTAAAATAGAAACAAATCGGTTTCTATTTAGTTTTTTTGTATACAAAATATGAAATATATTTAAATTTAAATTTTATATTTTAAAAACATTCTTAAAATAAAATTTTATAGTAAAAAAAGTAAGATACGAAATTGATAATGTGATGATAATAATAATAATAATAATAATAATATAAAAATGCATTAATTTATTTAAAATTGTGCTTATTGTTATTGCGAACAAAAATAAAGCAGTATCTTTAGTAAGAAAAAAAAAACTAACATGTGGCTCAGTCATGGTACCAGTGACAAAAATAGATAGATTCCCGGGAATAAATGCTGAAGCGGCTTGCCATAGGCGGGGACTGAGCGAACCAGACGGGGTGGAGCATCACTTCGCCTAGCCCCTCTCGGCGCAGACATCCTTGTGTCCCGTTCGCCTTGTGCGTTTCGGAACCGGAGAGGGGGCTGGTCTGTGGGAGGGACTAGCGCAAAGGGGGGACTAGGACCAGGAGGGGGCGGGGTGGCGGCGAGGGTGCTGTTTCTCCAGTCTCTTACCAGTGTCTTTGTCTCACACTCTTTTGTTAGCCATGCCTAGCTTGCTGGTTCTAGCAGGGATCATGGAGAAAAATGGGGGCTACGGCGGGGATTTGGCCGGCTCCGGCTTCGGCAGCGAAGGTCTCCTGGTGCCGCCCGAGGAGGAGGAGGACGATTCCCGTGCCCTTAGAGTTGCGCTGGGCCAACTGTCGCTGCTGGGTCTTGGAGAAGGCGAGGACGGGGCTCCTGCGGGTGGAGGTGGTGGTGGTGGAGGAGTTCAAGACAGGAGTAATAGTAACCACCACAATCACATCCAAGCCGATTCGGGGATGTTACAAGGGAAGAACAAGTTATGCGCCCTGTACGAGAGCTCGCCCACCGAAACCAAAGGACGGGGCTGCAACATAACGGAGTGCGTCCCCGTGCCAAGCTCCGAACATGTGGCCGAAATAGTGGGGAGGCAAGGTAAATACAACGATGCGCACTTTCACATGCTTTCCAACTCGTTGTTCTCCAGGGTGCGCGGCTCAAACTAAGTGTTGAGCTGTCTTGACAAAGAAAAAGGGAGTGGTGATGCTTTTAACGTGTCTTGTTTAAGCCTCAATTCAGCACTCTGTTTCAGCGCGTAGATGGCATGTACATGGGCATTTCCTCTTAGCTCTAAGCAAACTTATGAGCGGTTGCGAGAACAAAGGCGTTATTCCACATCCACGCCTTCAATGTCAGCACGCTGCTTTCCCTTTGTCGTCTGAGCGCGCGTAATTCTGTTTTTGAAACAGAAAATGGAACGCGTGTGCGCTCGCTGGATACAATGTAACAGTCAACGGTCTTTGTTGACTGGATACATTGTGTCACTCGCTCCTTCGCGCGCCTCTGTAGTTCCTAGGGGCTTTCATATGCAGCACCACGTTGTTTTCGTCAGGCTACCTCAGACAAAGAGCACTTGTCGGGTAACTTTAGTCCACCGCTGATGCCCGACTGTCTCGTGAGCGTCTAAAAGTGATGAAATTCTGACAGCGTGGTCAGACAAAGAAGTAAAAGTCCTCGTGTGCGTTGAGGGCAGAGCTATATAAACGTGACTTGGCGGAAAAGTTGAATTTTGTGTGTGTGTGTGTGATGATATTTTGAGTAAGTTGAGGAGGCAACTGCGTGTTCTTCGATCACTTTGGTGACCCGGTTGTCTCAATAAGTCACTTTGTAATACATTTCCAGCATCCTGGAAAGCCGTGTTGCATTTGGTCCTGGAGAGACAGACTATAAAGACTGTATTAGAGTCACGCCCCGTCTACCAGTACAACAGCCCTGCACTCTAAGCAGGGGGTCAGGAAGCCTCTGCTGTCCATTCATTAAGAGCATAATATCTCACCCGGATGAAATATGCTCTAATAAACGTCCCGGCAAGCGGGTTCCCCGCATATGACAACTTTGTTGAGTTGTAAAGTGGCCTGCGTGCTTTCAGATCCTAAATGGGGCTAATTTGGGATGCAGTGAGCGCATGGCTTGGAAATTGCTGATTAAGAGGATTCGAAATGGGGGCTTTACCTCATTAGTCACTGATAGTACGGCCACATCCTGTGACATTCGTTTGGCCTTTATTAGGTTAATTTAATTGCATTTTTCTAGGAATATATAGATGCATTTGGCCTCGTAATAACAAGCCAGAGTGATGGCGAAAAAAAGCAGCACACTTAGGTTTCCTTGTTATCACCATTAGTGGGAATTTTGAGCTGTAAGGTTCCAGTGCTTTGTTCACCTGCAGTGGCTGCCATGCCTGTTAGGAGATGTGCTCCTGCAGTGAAAGGGACGATTCAGCGGCGGGAGGGAATCTGTGCTCCCTGCTGTCAGTGCTAGACAGTCCATCCAGGTTATTTTTTTAGCTTCTGCCGTACACAATGAGGCATGAAACCAGTGTGCAGAGATCTATCCACTGAACAGGCCCCTGGGCGGAGAAAGCCACCCCACTCTTAATAAGACACCACTGAGGTGCTAATAAATACTCTGGTGCTGAACACGAGGCAGACGCTGTGGAGCACCACACCTTGTCATGAATTCATATCTTCACAATAACTTTATGGGGGATTCTGCGTGCTTGCTTTGTCCTCGAGTCAACTCCTTCTGCAGAATAGCTGGGAAATTACATCGGAAGCATTTTAATTTGGGTTTCCGTGTTGAAAATCGTAGTACCTGTAACTGACAGTTAGCACATGGCACTGTTGCAGAGGAGGCGTCATTCACACAACAGCGATTTTTAAGTGCTATTGTATTTGCAGGTTTTATTTTTTTGCATCCTAATAGGATTCATCAACACAGTGGAAAATTTTTAAGAGGATTTATTATGCTAAATAGTACAATAATTAAAAGGGAGACATTTGTATGTATATATAAAATGAACGAAACAGCAAAACAATAGTGTAATGCAGACAGTGTAATGTAGAAAAAACGCATTGCTTTAATGGATTTGTACATTTACCAAAACAGACAGAAGTGAACAGTTATTTCCAAATTCACTTTGGGCCTCATTCATTAAACACGAGCAGAAGACATTTCAGTGTGCTTTGTTCAATCAACAGTTTTATCAACGAGAATGGCAAAGGAAGAAAGATTAACACATATTTTTCTGTTTATGAATAAGGTTTAGTGGGTGTTATCAAATGCAACAAATTACAAAATAATTCTTATTTTTATCTTCAAAAATATTTTCATATATTTTGCTCAAAATTGCAACACTATATTCATTTTATAATAAAAAGTTGTTATAATATATTTTGTACAAAAAACTGTCAGACACTGTCCCCCCGCCTTTTGTACAAAAATAGCAAAATAATGCAATTTTTATAACAACAAAAAAATTATATTTAGTATATTTTGTGGAAGAACAAAGCTCATTTTTAATAATCAAAAATTTTATTTTGGTATATACTTTGTGTATAGGTTGTAAGAGAAAAAGGCATGGGTGGGCACAGACTGAACGTGCTGACTTGTGCAATGAATCTGCAGAATTGTGTGTATTTAAGCATGGTAAACTGATGAAACATGGTCAATTTGATTCAAAATGTTTAAATTACAGTCAACACAAGAAGAACTTTGTGTATGAGTTCTTCTGCTGCAGATTCTGTGCATGGGTGACCTTTTGACCTGGAAACAAACAAGCAAAATAAGTATTATCTGACAACATTTAGTACTCCCACTACTATAATACTCCTTCTCCACTCAACAGGTTGCAAAATCAAAGCTTTGCGTGCAAAGACAAACACCTACATCAAGACCCCCGTCCGAGGCGAAGAACCAGTCTTCCTCATCACCGGCCGCAAAGAGGACGTGGCCCTGGCCAGACGTGAAATCATCTCAGCTGCGGAGCACTTCTCCATGCTGCGGGCCTCCAGGAACAAGCTGGGCGTCTCTTTCAGCGGCTCACCTCCTGCGCCGCTACCTGGCCAGACCACCATACAGGTGCGGGTGCCCTACCGCGTCGTGGGTTTGGTGGTCGGACCGAAAGGCTCGACTATAAAGCGCATCCAGCAGCAAACGTGCACTTACATCGTGACTCCGAGCCGCGACCGTGACCCCGTCTTTGAGATCACCGGCTCCCCCGGGAACGCAGAGCGGGCGAGGGAAGAAATCGAGGCGCACATTGCCTTCCGCACGGGTGGCCTGCATGACCACAACAATGAGAACGACTGCTTGGGACCTGACAACGGCAACGGGGGTTTGGAGAGCCGCCTGCAGCAGGTGTGGGGGCTACAGGGGGCCCCGCGCAAGCCGCTTGCCAGCAGCTACCGCCAGAATTTCTCAGACGCCATAGTCGGAAGTGGCAGTGGAGGAGGAGGTGGTGGTGGGATTTACAGTAAAGGTGACTTTACCAACCATAGCAGTGGGGACAAGCCATGCTCCTACTTCGGATCCGAGGGCAGTCAAAGCTGGGGTGATCCCGACTATCCCAAACAGGTGGCTTACTACGCCCAGCAGCGCTCCAAAAGCTTTGGAGGCCTGCCTCTTCCTCTGACCAGACTGTCGCCAGGACTGCCTGAACCATGCGGCACCGGAAATTCCAATGCCGTGGGGTCTCCTCACGCCCAGGCACGCCGCGCCCACAGCGAGCCCACCACCGTCACCGCTGCGTTCACCGGACGTCTCCCCGTGCCGGATTCTCCACCTGCCGTGGCTCGGGACTGCATGACCTGTTTTGAGAGCAAAGTGACCGCTGCTCTGGTCCCATGTGGTCATAACCTCTTCTGCATGGAGTGCGCCATCCGAATTTGTGAGCTTAACCATCCGGAGTGTCCTGTCTGCCACACCCTGGTCACACAGGCCATCCGGATATTTTCTTAAAAAGTCGACTTATCTTTACTTTTTTTGTTGTTGTCGGGTTTTTTTTTGTGATTCGTTTTTACTCTGTAGAATCAGTTCACTTTTAATCTTTTTTTTTTTAATTTGGTCAGTATTCACTTTTTTATTTTTCAGAAAACACAAAACCAAAACAAGCAGATATTTTAGAACACACTGCTTGGTTTACTAAAAAAAAGAGGAAGAAGTATTTTCAGATTTTTCTTTTATATGTACACATATATACATATATATTTTATAAAGGTTTTTTTAAAAATGGAAAGAACGTAGTTCTTAGCATGTTGGTTTATTTTGCTTTATTTTATTTAATTTTTTACTGGTGCTGTTTTTTTCCACATGCTGTGTGTGGACAGTAACAGAAGAAATAATGTGAACATTTTACACTTTTCCTTCGCTGGGGAGGTATATTATATGAAAAAAATATCATTACGAGTTTATTTCCTAAGATTGGAGTATAGTTTTACATCCCAGCATCTTTTGCAAATAAGCGAGTATTCTTTTTTTAAGGCAAACTAGAATCTTAAATCTTTGCACCTTAAAACTGATGTAAAGTGATTGTCTAAAAAAAACCATTACATTTCTAGATGTCTATGCGAAATAGATGGTATAGAAACAGGGGCTGATACATATACGACCTGATGGCTTTAAATTCGGATCATCACAATTACTGATGTAGTATCTGCTTTGCAAATCAATATTCGAACGGGTAATTGACGAGTAAAAACAGGGAGTTTCTTTTTTGTTTTGTTTTGTTTTGTTTCTGCACCAGTGAGCCTATTATGTGATGTATCTAAAACGGTCTTATTAGGTACAATGCGAAAAAAAAAAGAAAGAAAGAAAAAACTATCTGAGCAAACTGATTGGTCAGCTCGAAAAACCTTGGAACTCATCCAGCTTTCTGTTTTTTCAAGAACACTTCAGTAACGTTTTTATTCTCTTTCCTGCACTCAGTCAGTAACGTTTATGATTTTTCTTTTCCATATTATTTAGTAAAACGCTGAACATAAGGCATAAGATATAAGTAGGGGGAAAAAAGCAGAGGGGGCGATTGAGAGGAGGGGGTCTGTAATCTGATCCTGAATAGACCAAATAGACAAAAGCAAGCAAGACTCTGAGCTACAGTACAATGTAAAGCACCCGTTCCCGAGGAGCAGCATTTGAGTTGCAAAGCGTCCTCCGACTGTCCGTCTGCACTGAGGCAGGTGTTGCGTATCGTACTTTAGATTAGGTTTTTTATTTTCTGAGGGTCGGGCTTGTCGGGGGGGACTGTGCTCTAATTCTACGAAGCGCTCATTCGCTGTAATGACTACAGAGCTCCTCCCTGTGAGTATATTGTTTTGTCGCAGTGGTGGTACAATCCCCGGAGCACCCCGACATGGCCTGCCCTAGGAGGAGCTGATAATTAGCCATACATCAGAGTCCAGGTGCAAAGCAACTGCTGTAGGAAGGAGGGGCGGTGTACAGTGGCGTGAATGAGGACGGAGACGGCGCGCAGGGGGCTAAACTAGGTGCAGCTGGGGCCCCTCCTGTTGATCGCTTGCTCGCTCCCGTTCTGGTATTCCCATTGGGGAGAAACGGGGCCTCTTGTGTCCTGCCGTGGGGTGAATAAAAAATAAAAAAAAATCCAAGAGCAGATTTTATTTCAAAGAGAAAAGCTGGCCGTTCTGAGTAGAGAGTGTGACTAGATAGACCCAAAGCATTTTTCTTCAGAGATTTCTCGTTTAATGTGCACAAGAGGCAGGCCTTCGAAGTTTCCATGGAGTCTTCCTTCATGAGCGGGACATCCTGCCGTGACCCCCTCGAGACAGGCCTGCCAGTGCACGGTCACGAGTAGCCAATCGGAGAACAACCTTGAACTCCACAATGAAATCAGACAATTGTAATTGACAAGAAAGCAGGGGGGGAAACGCCCAATTTGGTGGCCGCTCATGCTGAATCAAATTACACACCCACTGCCTGTCTCATTGCAGGCTGGGGGATTTCGGGATAGGGGATTAGAGTGTTCGGAGGTTGGGAAACTGTCTTTTTTTCCCCCTTTCGCTAGAAGGCCACTACAAAAGAATGGAGCCACTGAAAATGTACTCGGTTTGAAATGGGTCAGTTTTTCCCCCATCGAGCCTCTCTGCGCCATTGCCACATGTGCGCGGTGTTAGAAGATATGCTAGGGTAAGCTTGTGATTGTATTTAATTTACTATAACGATTTACCTTTGAGCCATTAGCTTCTTAAATATTAGTTCTGAAAAACTTTTGACTGTTACAGCAGATTATACTTAGTCTTTCGCCTCATCTGAATTCACGTATTACGGCCGCATTAGCGCCTTGTTTTGTTAGCATTAGTGTAATAAGGTACTTTTTTGAAATGAAATATTTTTCACGTCCCTTTAAGTAACTCAGATTTGAGATACAGAACTGAAAAGGCTTAACAAATTAAAGCTCTTAAAAGCACCTTATTTTGAAGTAAACGAACAGCATTTGCAATCGAAAAGCGTGTGCATTTCTCGACAGCAAACACAAATGGCAAATGTTATGGTTATTATTGCACTTAGGTTATATTTTGGGTTAGTTGGTTGTATTTGCACGGATAGCGTATTTTGAACAAGTCACTTGGCGGTATTTCTAAACGTCACAGTTATTTAGAACAGCATCTTAATTTACTTTAAAATAAAGGGTCAATAATACGATGGTATTTTCTTACCTTTGTTACTAGTTCTTCAAATCCCCAGCACTGATCAGGGACAGACATTCCTCCATTGCAGGAATAAATGCTTGTGCATTTCGGTCATTATATATATATATATAAAACCCATTTTAAAAATAGAATCAATTATGCAAACTTCAATAGCTCGATTTTCAAATCCGATTGAGAACAACAGTCGTTTGTCTATATACCGCATTTTGTTCTCCTGCCTCTTTTAAGGTCACTAGGTCAGCGTATGCAGGAAACAGCAATAACCGTCGTAATAAAACAAGTTAATCTTTATCCAAAAATGCACTGTTAGATAAATGCTTCTAAATGGTTGATAACCCTAAGAATTGTTTAAAGCCATGCACATTGTATTTACCCAACTAAAGCCCTTTTTATGAACAAAACAAAAAAGCAGTAACGACTTTCCCAATTAGAAAATGCAGCACTTCAGAAGTTTTGTTTCTTAACCAAACATCGCAACTTCTAATAGAGTAACGATGATATACTTCAAAGAATGTAGCCTGGATCAATGGAGGAGGTGCTGTGTAAGTATTCAGAGCGAGATATTATTCAGGACAGGCTTTGAAAGGGAGACATTTTAACTGTTAAAGACTTTATACAGCCAATCACAGCAAAACCTTTTGTGAGTATTATTTATTTGATAGGAATAAGACTATATTTATTGACATTTAGGGAGATATATAATAAAGACTGACTACCATAGGCATATCATTAAATATATTTCACTATATAAGCAATTCTGAAAATATTGTAATAGTCTCTAATAGCCTACTTGCTAGTTTGTAATATTGCTTCATCCCAATAGACATGAAATAAAGATTGATGTTACTGATGCCCCAAAATCTGAAAGCTCTTCAGAAAAGTACATAACCAAAAATTAGGGTTATCACAATCAATAGGGGAAAGAATTCATTTAGTTTAGTTGTACAGCATTTGCTTTGCCTATACTGATGCATACGGTTATGACGATAATTTTTTTTAAAAAAATATCTGCACACCCTATTGACAGGATTTAAGAAATAGAAGTATATTTAAAAATGCATATCAGAACGGTCTTATCATCATTCAAATAATTTCAACTGGCAAGTTCCTTTAGAATTTCAGAATGATGAGGGCACTATTATTATGCCTAATCCAAAATAATAACTGCCCGTGCAAAAAGCCATTCTGATCGAGAAGGGGGAGTGGTCACAACCTACGACTACAGATTCACAATGAAAAGTGGTCCGGTTTGGAGTCTGACAGGTCTAACAAGAATGTGTTGTTTAACGTAAAGCTTAATATTAAGAACCACTGTGAATCGTTTCCCTTTCAGCTTCTTCTTTCTTTTTTTTTTAACAGTAATTATGTGGTGGTGTTGTTAAATAGTTGCAGTTCAACAGCTTCTCTTGCTTCTTTCTGGTTGTGCATGCTGGGAGATTATTTTACAGAGCATTATTAACCTTTGAACAGCCTGTGTAGATAAAATATAACAGAGCCACTTGTTCTACAGAGATTTTTAGTGAGGACAGCTGGTGTTTAATGTAATGCTGTACAATGACACTAGTTTATTTTTCCAAACATATTTCTCTTACCCAACATAAAGTATCTAATGCACAAATACCAGATAAATGCTCATATGTTTACACACCCCAAGCAGAGTCTGTTTTAAAAGGTGCTAAGCATTTTTGGTTTTTTAAAGTGTTTTTATTTTTAGTACTGCCCTGAAGATGCTATATACGAATTGATTTAACCCGTTCAGAAGTTCGCATACCTTTAGTTCGTAACACTGTGTTTTCTTCTCAAGCGTCAATGATTGTTTGCAGCCTTTTGTGAAAGCTGCATGAGTCCCTCGATTGTCCCGAGTGTCAGAGCTGGAGACCAACATCGTATAGCCGCCGTGGGGAAGAACTCAAATGTGTAGAGCATGCTGGGAAACCAAAGAACTTGGAGGATGTTTGGACAGTGGGTTGCTTCAGCTCAGAGGACAAGCCAGAGACTCAAAACTATCACATAAGACACAAACTGTCATTGAGGAGAAAACGCATTAATTTAAACAAGGCCTCGTGAACAATTTTGTCTTGTGGAATATTAAGGCGAGACACTCCAGGTGAATAGAGTAAAAAAAAAAAAAAAATAATAGATGAATATATTTCTCAGTTGATTAGATTTTTAAAATGTTTTTGCAATATGTATAATGGGCTAACCCTTATAAATACACACAAATTTACATACATTTCCGAAAACATAAAACACTGGATAGAGCCGGATTAAAAATTACTGTTTTAGATGAGAGTTACAATATTTTACAGAAGGGTTTTTTTATTTATTTTTTTATCCACAACTATTGTTTTTAGGAAAAAAACTATTATCTGTAAAACAGCTCAGAATATAGATAGGAATAAAATTGTAACATACAGAAGAAAAAAAACTAATTTTGAGAAAATATATTATAATTGAAATCTACAGATACAAATAGATTAAGTGCAATGCAATAAATATGTTTCTTTCCATTAGTCACTACGCATTACGCAAGGCCCAAAATTTGTCAATGGCATGAAAAACAAACAAATAGTGTTTTCATCTGAAGTGTCTCGCCTCATTTCAAAAAACTGCCTAAGGGATGTACTAAAAATAAAATAAAATGCAATCTAAAATTCTAGGGGTTTGCAAACTTTTGAGCTGAACTGTACCTTGCATTCCCATAACGAATATATTTGCATTTTCAGTCTTGATATTTTTGAGTGTTTTTTTTAGGCGAACAGTATATACCCTTCTATGTTCTGACATAACAGATAGCGAGGCTGCACGTATTTATCTATAACCACTGCAGCGTCCGTTCCATAGAATCACCAGAGAACATATACGTGATGCACTTAAGCAATTATAATGCCTTTCAGTATAGTACAAAGGGCAAATAATGTATTTGAATGTAAAAATGGCCACCCAACCAATGTCTAATTTTGCCTTTTGTTTCTTTATCGAAAGTGAGCTTTAAGTTGAATTTCATGGCTAGAGAAATACCACCATATCTGTTTAGGTTCTTCCTCACAGCATTTATACAAAGCAACTTAAAAGGGAACTTAAAATGTCTTATAGCTCTTTCGTAAGATTCTATTTTGCTAACATGCATTATTATTTCATAGAGGAAGAGGTCAGTATCTGGATGTTATTTATGAATATCTTTAATGAAGCAAACATATTTATAAGTAACTTCAAGACGTTTTGTTTTTTAATTAATAAATTAAAAAGTTAATATATTTCTAAAACGCATGAAGTTGATTTCTACTAAAATGATTAAAACTATAGAATTTTTATTTATGAAAGTTAGAAAAATCCACACTTCTGACAGCAGAAAAGAAAAAAAAAAACGAGTGGGGTGGGGTTTCAAAGGCTTATATTTTAAAACGTCAGATACGCAACGTGTGCATTAACAATGGGATAACGGCAGAAATATTTTATAGCATTCGGGGGTATTTTAGTCACTTCAACTTTGTGCCTCAATACCGTGTTTTTGCATACTAGAAGCGCTCAGAAGTGTTGTGTACTTGTCCTTTAACACCTCATAGCTGAGTGAATAAAGGGTCCCTTCCTTTTTTTTTTATATATATATATTAAATTGCTTTGGTTTTAAATGCAATTGTTACGATAGCGATAACAGGCTGAAGTATAACAGGGTGAAAAAGAAAAATGACTGTGCATAGTACACGCATACAGTAGTAATAATTCAAGCAAAAAATCAACTACATGTAACGTCGTTCCAATTTAAAAATATGCATGACAAAACTTAAAAAAAAACAAACAAACCCTTTTTTTTCCTCTCCACAAATCAGATGTTCCGTTATCATTTGTTTGCAGATAAGTGAACAGAATGCAGATTTCGAGCACATTCACAATAATACCGTTATTTGCATGTAACTTCTATCAACCTGTTTTGGCTTATGTACAAACTACACTCATTATTACTGAGAGTGTCTCAAACATGTCAAAGCGGTGAATATTGTTTACAAGATTACACGCAGAAGCATAGTCTCAGTACTTTATGGTGAACACGCATCTCGACTTTGTTTTGGCTCTGTGGTGGCAATGATAGTTGTGTAGTGGTTTCAATTTCAGTCAGACAGGAACATGGGGTGGGGGGGTTTTAGGACGGTCACTGATGTGACCTCGCTTGGGATGAGTTACTCCGGTCCGACAGTCTGTATTTGGTAGCTTCCAGCACAGTAGAAGTGTTTCATACAGCTCTCATAGTGGTCTTAGTGCATTAGTTTGGTCAAGCATCTCCTGGTACTAGTGTTCAATTTATTGTTGATAAACGAGGGGTTTGCCATATCATAGACGAGGCTAGCCAATACTCCACGAGTCGTTTTGATTTCATAATTCAGTATCGTGTCTACACGGGGCACGCAAACTGCAGGTTTTTTCCTTAGAACATGTTCTTTGTGACTTTCATTTTTGATATTTGATCAATGTATCTATGCCATACTAGTTTTGATTTTTTGGTTATTTTCCAGAAATTGTATTGTAAATGTTTCTAATAAAACAAACTGAATAATCTGTCACTGCTACCCTGAATTCTGTTGCTCTCACACCTGATGATTTAAAACAAAACTCTTTTTATTTATGTGTGTTATATTAAAATACACAGCAACGTCCACAAGTTAACAAAACAAAAAAAAGATAAAAATCACCAAAAAGGTTTAAAAACAGAAGCGTTCACGGGTTCCCACGGTCACGGAATTTTAAAACCGCCTGGAAAAAAAAGTCATGGAAATTAATAACATTTCAAAAAGCTCATAAATATTTCATCAACTAGAAATTGCTCTTTGTGGGTGCAATCTCTATACGATGAATTTTCCTTGTCCGGTATTCAGGAATGACTGGAAAGGTCACGCGGAAGTCACCAGTCAAAAGATGTGGGAACCCAAGTTTCCAA
Organism: Enteromius treurensis; assembly: GCA_032275025.1. NCBI lineage: Eukaryota > Metazoa > Chordata > Actinopteri > Cypriniformes > Cyprinidae > Enteromius > Enteromius treurensis. The sequence continues at coordinate 22,174,635 of JAUCMU010000030.1, read as the reverse complement.
GTGTCTATGCAAAATCCATTCACCCAAGCTTTAAAGAAAAAAAAAGCTGATAAACATTCATAATCACTGAAAACGTATAAACCTATTTGCAGCATTCCGAGTCTTTGTTCAGGAGTCCCACTGGGAAAAGAGCAGGCACGATGACAGAATCTTCCCAAAGCAGTAATTATCAACGACTCCAGCTAAACGGCTGATATTCAGCATAACAGATTGATGGCATTAGCATAAATCTAACAGGCAAGGCATTTATTGAAGCACCTCGTGTCTTTAAACAAATGACAAGACATAAAGCTGTAAACACGACCCCAGCTGTCCTATCCCGAGGCGAGGAGGATCTGAACGCCACTGAGCACATATGCAAAGATAAAAATCGCAAACAAAATCTGCAGAAGACAGAAAAGCCAGGACAGAGAGTGAGATCTCGAGAGACCTGCTGCTCTTCGGGTTACATGTAGCAGATAACAAGGGTGGCCAGCGAGGAATTCACTTCCAGTAAGAAAACCTCAGCAGTACATCACAAGCCATCAGTTCCCCTGCCTTGCAATATAATATGGTCATTGCACCCAATCATAGAAGTTCCTCTTAGTGAACTGCATCCCACCTGCTGCTCATTTTCCAAGCAGAAAAAAAAAGCTTTTAGTCAAAGACAACACCCAGAAACCAGCGCTAGCTAAACTAATCGTGCAAATTTCCATCATGATAAAGTCATAAAGCAGTGGGGGAAAAAAAAAACCATCTGATCTGTGTATGTACTCCGAATAAGGATGGGAATCATAGCGATTTATAAATGTAAATAGTTCACACAAAATCAAAAATTGTGTTCTAATTTCAATATATTATATGACAATATGATTCGATACACTATTGTATTAAATCCACGCAAATGTAACGGTGGACCACAAAACCAGTCATAAGTGCCAATTTTTCAAAATTGAGATTTAGACATAATTAATAAGCTTTACATTTATGGATGGTTTGTTAGGATATGGAAATATATTTGGCTGAGATACTTAAGACCGGTTTTGTGGTCCACAGTCACAAATGGTGTGTTTTCATACTTTTATGTTTGAAAATAAAAAAATAATGGCTAAAAGTTCAATGCTGATATTAACGCACAGCAGAGATTAAATAAGCATGCATCATCACGACAAAAACTTATAGTGGTTCTATAGTGCATATTTTATTATGCATAAAATAGCAGAGATTTAGAAAGCACCAGTTCAAGAACCGTTAACTGAATCAAGTGTCATAGAAATAATGAGTTCTTACGAACTAGTCAACGATTCCCAACCCTATATCTGAATATAGTATACTACATCACATACAGCCATTAACTTAACCTATTAACATGACTCAGTCCACAGAAAACACTCCCAGCGCTTGTACAAATGAGTGCCATGACTGGAAGGAGAAACCCTTGAGAAATTACGATCAATAATCTAGTGATGGATAAAAGCATGACAAAAAAAGAAAGCAAAACAAAACAAAAACAAAAAACACCACAGAATAACAAGATTGTATTTGCATTCAATAAATACAAGAGATGCCGTAACAAGGTAAGAATTGAGCAAACAGGCTATGATGACTCGGGTAATAAGATGCATGGAAAAGATGTCAGACTACTTCTGCACTAGCACACTAAAGAAAGGAAAAACAATATATGATTTCACAAGTGAATCCCCGCTGTGATCAGAAACCATTCAAGAGATAGTTAAAAGAAGCATTATGCGCTCTAAGCACTTTTTCTTGTTCTTCAGCCCATGTTTGTAAGCGGACTGTCTGTGGCAAAAAGTGAAGAAAAAAAAAAAAAAAAAAGAGCAGCCACATCTGAGCGTCCCAGCTAACTGCTCATTTCTAATTAGTCTGAAACAAGAAGCGTGGCCTCTCAGTTCTGAGAAAATCCTTGATCCATTCAATTTCAACCTTTCTTGTTCTCCAATTTTGAAGATTATTACTCATTTATCCTGGGAATAACTATGCAAGTCCGTTACATACGTTAAGCACATTGTGCACGGGGAATACAACGGTCATGGTCAACCTTGCAGCCCAGCCCAACAAAGTTGCCGAATTTCCCCCGGATCCCATGGTGGCGCTGCGGCAGCTCAGTTATTCTGACAGCAGGCGCCCTGCTTGCCCGAATTCTGTGTGGGCTGCACGGTAATGGGAACCACTTTTGAGCTGGGGGAGAAGCCGTCATCACCACGCCCTGACATCTGCCTCTGGGACACGATACGGTAGATTTCTGTGTGAGAGAGAGGCAAGATTCAGAAATCGGCATTAATGCCTGATAATTGTGATCTTTTAGGTGTGTGAAGGACAGAGCAACTACAGCTACGGTTCATTACGACGCATAGAAATGAACAGTGTAACTGTGTAACACGGTGTGGCTGCAGAGAGGGATTTCCCAGGCCAAACTAATAAATAAACAAATAAATGCAAAAGTGCAAACCACTATTTCTGCGTATCAAACTTTCGAAGTTTGACCTCAAAACACAGTTTCATTCATTCACAGGAAGGGCAGAGGATATCTGTCACGTGGAGTTTGACGCCATCTAGAGGTTATACTCAATAGCATTCAAAAACAGAATCTCAAAAACTGGCAATAAATGTCTTTTAGAAGAGAAAAGAGAAAAATCATTTTTGATTTAGCAGATTCTCCTATCCCCAAACTCTCATTACTGTAATCTGACAAAATAATTACATTATTTAAAAGATTTTTAAAGTAGTTATATTTTTATGCCTTATTTTTTACAATAAGGTTCATTAGTTAACATGAACCAAGAATGAGCAATACTTCTACAGCATTTATTAATCTGTGAATTAATTCTGTAATTAATTGTTGTGCTGTGAACGAACATGAACTAACAATAAATGACTGTACTTTTATGAGCTAATGTTAACAAAGATGAATAAATATTGTGATAAATGCTCAAAGTTCATTGTTAGTTCAAGTTATTCAATACATTTACCAATGCTAACAAATGACACCTTACTGTAAAGTAAACTTTACCGTTACAAGTTTGTTCGGTAATAAATGATAAATTAACAATATATATAATTCTAATTTTGTTTACTTTTTGGAAAGCATCAAGCTTCAATCACTTATACCGCGAATGGTGCATTTTAACCCTTGTAACAGCGGGAAACAAATCACGTGCCTGAGCATGCTTTTGATAATCATTTATTGTACATTCTGTGCTTATTTTATTATGCTTAAAACAGCATAGATTTAGAATGCAGAATTTGAGCAGAATTTAATGTCAGAAGCGTCCAGTTAATAAAAAAGCCACTAGATCACATTTATTTCAAAAAAATTAAAAATGTATTTTATATACTAAATTATGCATAAATTCTTTGCTATTTAAATACTATTCTTGTCATTACAATAATGAGAATGTTCTTAATACAAAAATGGCTGGTACATGTTCCTCCCAGTTTTCATGCACCCTTCTAAACGATTTGCTCAGGACTGACCTGTAAGAATGGTCTGAAAGGCAAGTTCAACATTAGAAGAGTCCAGCGCTGAGGTCTCCAGGAAAGAAAGTCCATGCTTCTCTGGAAAACACACACAAAAACACTTTTTAAATAAATACTGTACAGCTTCCCAGCTATCTCTTTCTGAGATAAACAAGTAGTATGCACTACAAAATAATAATTACTGCATTCAATACTAAGATTTTAACATCAGGTATCAATCACAGGGCACAGCACCAGAAACGCCAATTCATTTGACAATTACCACCCTAACACAACAATGGAGGTAGCAAAATATGAGGACAGCATTGTGACTTGATTGTTAAATGAAAGGCATTACACATAAATGAGTAACGCTAAATCAACACTGTCTAAAAATAGTTTCCCTGATGCCCTGTCATTTTATTAACAGTACTGCTTTAAAAGGTTACAATGTAGCATTCCGTTTCAAAGAGCCCAGAGAAATTAACATACAAACATTAATTCCTGACCATATTCAAATCTGAGACATTCAAACTGACCAATCAGCAACAAGACCTGTAACGTAAACACCTCAGTCAAAGGGCCTTGAACACTACCAACACCTCTGTGGCCTTTAAAGGTATTCCAAATTACCTTTGGCGGTTTAACAATTATTTACTTAACTCTCAACTCAAGCTGTCTTCACAAAAGCGGCATATTAGATCTTATTTTTACAGTGAAATATTTCGTATTCGGACTCTGCGTAACTTTTGTGAACAAGACGTGTGCTTTAGGTGTCATTCTAAACACGATTTGCCAGAAAAACATCACTTACACTCTATAGAAGCAATTACAGTTCACACTAGCTAATAAAGTTCTCACAACACTAACCGGCAAAAGCTTTGGCTTCATCCATAGGAACGGCCCTCAGATGGCGCAGGTCACTTTTGTTCCCTACTAACATGATGACAATATTGCTGTCAGCATGATCCTGCAGCTCTTTCAGCCAGCGCTCGGCATTCTCATAGGTCAGATGCTTGGCAATGTCATACACCAGCAGGGCTCCTACGGCACCTCTGTAATACCTGTGAACACACACAAGTTTAAAAGATGCATCCATTATTCAGAAACTAAAAGATCCACAAATAAAACATTTATTCCACAATCTTAGATGCCCAATTATAGTGTGGTTACCAAAGAGTATTTGGCCGGCCATGTGAAATAAAACTACTATTAAAGTCATTATCTTGTTTGAGTGTACATCATTAGTGGCCAAGCAGTGTGTTTTTTTTTTTTTTTTTTAATTCAAACACTTTCCACTTGATGGGAGTCTACATCCTTCCATTATACTATACAGTAAAAAGGCAAGCTCAAATGATTAGAAATCTGGCACTTTTTTACCCTAAAATCTTTAACATAAGAGCAGGCACAGACATTTTAAACCTGAATGTGTGAGGTTTCCAGTGTCAATCGCTTCCAGTAAAAATGTTTTTATATATAATAAATATATCATTAAAATATTTATTTAATATATAAATGTACTGCACATCTTAATAATTGTACCTGTAAAAGAAAACCTGCTTAATAATAATTATGCATTTCTGAATATATTTTAATATATGATGTTTTTACTTCCAGTTCTTTTTAACAATTATAAATCAGTTATAAATGACTATATACAAAATTAATAGTGGTTATTAAGATTGACTGACTGATTGTTTTGAAATTGGAGAAATGTGCTTGAAAAAAACAACAACACCACCACAATAGGAATATTAATTTGCCTAATAATTATGCACACATTGTAGTTTTTATATTTGTTACATTCTATTTATTTTATTAATAACATTTTTATTTTATAATTACATTTATTAATGTACATTGAACAATGATTTCTTGAATTAGCTGATGTCTAGTGATGAACAGAGTCACTTACGCTGATGTGATGGCCCTGTATCTCTCCTGTCCAGCCGTATCCCAGATCTGGGCCTTGACGGTCTTGCTCTCCACATGGATGCTGCGAGTGGCAAACTCCACCCCGATGGTGCTCTTGCTCTCCAGGTTGAACTCATTGCGGGTGAAGCGAGAGAGCAGGTTACTCTTGCCCACACCTGAGTCTCCGATCAGAACCACTGCGGATGAAGAGGACAAGGGTGCGTGAGATCAACTGGCTCTACTCTACTCTACTGTATTTGCTATTGTCCCTGGAGACACGCATGACACTGTGCTTTCAAGCAGATTCCATTTGTGCGCTTTGCAGGAACCGGCCTCCCTTCACCGCACAACAGCAATTAAATTTAAATATTTCACACAAAAAGGGTGTGTATCCACAAAGCTTTCGACAATGATAGAAAAGGGCACGACTGAAGAGCAACTCCCTTTTTCACCCACACAGGTAGACTTACGAAAGACTAGGAACGTCTGTGTCTCCCGCTGACAGAGCCAAAAATGGAACAGATATTACATTTACAGTTACCCTACCGTTCAGATAGTTTAGGCTCAGTAAGATTTTTATTCAGCAAGAATGCATGAAATTGACTAAAAGTGACGATAAAGATATTTATATTTCGAATAAATTGTGTTTTTGTACTTTATGGTCAAAAAATGATCCTGTAAAAATATATCACATAAATATTTAGCAGCAAAACCTTTTGATATTGCTAATAATAATAAAAAATATTTCTTGAGCAGCAAATCAGTATATTACAATAATTTCTACAACGGTTACAACGGTTAATTACAACGGTTAGTGCCATAATAAAGACTGGAGTAATTTAGCTTTGCTTCATAGAAATAAATTAGATTTTAAAATATTATATGCCAATAGAAAAAAACTATTTTATAAAATGTTAATATTTCACAATATAACTAAATACATGCACTCTTGGTGAGCAGACGAGGCTTAAACATAATAAAAATCTTGATTGGTTTTTAATATCTAATTAAATCAGTATAGGCTAGGTGGGCACACTGTAAGAGATAAGAGGAACACTTTAAGTAAAATAACAAAAGATGCTTATTTAGATTTTTTTTTTTTAAATGGGAATAAGAAAAATTTCAAAGCTTTTGTGAAGAAAAAAATCATTAGTTAATGGCTTAAATTCCAGTCAATTCATCACAAAAAGAAGAACATGACATGAAGGTGATTAAACTAAAAATTTTATTCAATCTAACCCTGATATAAATAGGGTTCATGTTGCCAACTCGTCAACATGAAAGAAGGAAATCTGTAAAAGATGCCTCGGCTAATAATATCAGAGTAAGACACACAGGAATGCACTTTTTCAAAGACGTCTACATGTTTAAAGAGCAGAGCGGTGATTGAACAGCTCTGATTGATTCATGCTCAAACAGCGATATGTCCACGGACAGTTTAAACACATGGAGGTCAAGAGCAGAAGTTTGACTAATGGAAATGTCAAATTCATGGACATAACCACGGCAGACATCAAAGAGGTCAGATTAGTAAAAAATTATATCATTAGTATCCGCTTTAGTAGTCAATTACTAAATAAAAACTTTAACATTTGATCTTCTTCAATCTCAAATAATTGGTTATATATTAAAAATAGAACAAATTAATGATCTGAGTGATCTTCTTTATCAAATGAGATTTGGCTCATTAGATCAAAGGCAAGCTTTTAAGACCTTCTGAATGCAAACCCATCCTGAGAAAGACCTGATTTATACAGGTCTTACCGGTTTAACTGTGCTTATATTGCTGACACTATAGAAAACTCTAAATCAATTTCCACAAAAAAGGCTTTTTTTAATTTTCTGTGTGTCAAGTTCATTAAATGTCCTACTTGTTTGTTCCCACATCATGAGTTAAAATGTATTGTATTACTAATTCTCTAAATATATAGATATAGGCCTATATATACATATATATACATACATACACAGATACACACACACACACACGAGAACTATAAAATAAAACAAGACACATTGGGAGAAACCAGTCATGTTGTGCATTACATTATCAATCTAAATTAGCACTCAGAATTATTTAAACGAACAATTTCTATATATATTTTGCCCTGCTCAAATGCATTTGCTTATGCCATGTTGGAAACGTCATTTTAAGAAGGTAGCTGTGTTTTGGAAAATAACCTAAGATGATAATTAGCTGGTTGACCTGCCACCATGACCCAAAAAACCAGCTCATCCAGCCAAAAGCAGTGTGACCAGTGTGCTGGTTTTTTGCTGGTCCAAGGTGGTCTAGCAGCGACTGACCAACTTGGAGCCTCTCGAAACAGCTGCAAATCACGGCATATGTGTTTCAGGATAGAAAAAGAAAACATCTATGACAAGGAGGACAAGCAACACATGAAGACGACATGCATCGTTAAGTATGAAAGTGCGGTAGGTAACGTGGTACTCACCTTTAAAGAGATAGTCATACTCGTCCTCTCTACCCGTCATGGCTTTAATCTTCTTACCGGCTTATTAACAAGTCCGTGTTTTCAGATTTAAAGACGTTATGCTCTTCCGGAGAACCACAAGGTGCTATAATATTTACTACGACGTCAAAGAAACTTTGTTTATGTGGCGCATCAGTTGATCACGAGCGCTTCATTACTACACGCGTTTCATACGTTAAAGACTCTCAGAATCCAAAAATAAAAATGTACAATGTATTTCCTTCTGTCGACTGTTATATGTAAAGTAACCGTTACGAAAAATAGGTCCCGAATGCGCCAAAACTACAGCTAATCAACTTCGATACGATGTTGCTGGGCTACGTCAACCAAGTTTTCGCCCTGATGTCTCATCTTAAGGCAAACACCTACGTCATTGTGCTGAGATGTAGCCCCGCCTTTTCCATGATCTCATTGGCCCACTACCCTGTCTATCACACGCGTGAAGCTCTGCGACCCAATAAAATGTTTGACGGGGCTTCCGTACAGGTGTGTAGTCGCAGGTGTGTCTTTTGTAGTTGTCAGGTAATATATAAACACAGAGTGTAATGATACAATCAATATGCGTCGTAAAATAAAAATATAAACTATAATAAAACGAGGTAGCTACTCAATACTTTAGAAATACAGCGTAAAGGAAAGCATGGAGTCACAGGTGTATTTTAAATGAGCTCTTCCACATTCCACAGCGTGACTTCACTCATGCTTTACAGAGGATGATGGGACATGAAAATGCCACGTAGGAGGCCAAGAGGAGGAAGGGCCAATGGCTGTGCACCATTCAGTGACTGAACTGAAAAAGCTGTTTAAATTCCATTTTAATTACTGGATTTAAAGTTAAATTGCATAGATGTGTCATTATACTTTTTATGGGTGTAAATTACCCATATTAGATGTTTAGTTTATCATTGTTTTAAAAATCTTGTGCTCACCATGCATTTATTTGAATAAAATTACCATGAAAAAATGTAAATAGAAATAAATAATAATATTATACTTCACAATATTACTATTTTTATGGTAATTTAATCAAATAAATGCAGCCTTGGTGAGCATATGAGACTTCTTTTAAAGCTTGAATTAAGAATTTGTATATTTATTGCACAGTTACTATAAATAATCATAATTCATTCATTCACTCAAAGAGGCAGTTCCGATTCGAACTGGTCATATCAGTTAATGTTGCAAGTAATTAATTGACAGCATATCTTTTAAATTCATATTTATTACTAAGTTTATATTGAATAATGATGATTTTATTTTTTGTTAGACATTTAGCAAAATGCACTTGAGATTCACTTTGAGAAAAACAATTCAGGCATTTTTCATACATATCTCTGCTTTAATTCTTATTGGAAAATGACATGCTGTATATGTTTTCTTTATGTCGTGTTAAGAGCAGCACTTGATAATACCCACAGCATTCGCATACATTTATGAAGACACAAATCAACACGTTGCTTATAAATGCTACATATAAATAGATTTTAGTAGCACAAAATATTAAATTAGTGCCGATTAGTCTTAAATGATATAATAAACACATGTGGGTTTTTGTCAGTTGTCTTCATCAGGTGTGTAAAACAAATCAAATTAAAAACCAAGCAGGGGGGATGAGCATGCAAATCAAAAAGTATGTTTTTTCCTCCATTTTATACTACTGTAATTAAAGTAATAAAGTTAATTCTCCAGCATCTGTTGATTTTAATAACATAAGTAAGATGAATAACTTGTTATATTCTTCATTTGTAAGTCTCTTTGGATTAAAAAGTCTGTTAAATGAATTTAAGTTAAAAAAAAAAAAAAAAGTTTGGCATAACATTTCATAAATAATTCAAAGAAAAATCTCCTACTGAGAGGGAGCATGTAGGGGAAACACATTAAAATTAATTAAAATTGACATTAATCCTTGTCAGACCTAACAAACATTAAATGTCTTTGTTAAAAAATATGTCAGTCAATGAAATGGATTTGCTTTAGTTTATATCATACTCGTTCTTTCATCATAGCTCTACTGTTTAAAGCTGAATTTACAAATCCTTTAGGACCCTCGTGAAGTCCTAAAATGTTCTTTCACATGTTCTTACAGCAGGCCCTCTTTTCTTCCTGTGCGTCATCTGCTGCAGCTTTAGGCTGGGATAATGTCACTGCATTGATAGAGCCTCGGGTCACTTCTTTGCTGTTCACCTTTTTATGGATTTCTGGAGATCAAATAATGGCAGCATGATTATGATAATGAAGTGCTCACACTATTTCAAGCCTGACTGAAGAGGAGAATCCCAGAGGGCAAGGAAAACATGTAAAGTACATGTAAATACGGTATGATGTGTTCAGAATAAACAGTAGCTACCTGTAAGCACAGTGTTGAACACTGCCTCGACGTTTACGGACTCCAAAGCAGAGGTTTCCATAAACAAAAGACTGTTCTTTTCTGTAAAAAATGATGATATGAATAACAAGATATATAATCTATATAATACGTACAAGCTAAAAAAAGTATGTAAAAATACTGCCCAGTGTACTATGAAGGAACATTCCTTACAGATTTGTCCTTTTTTTCTTTTTCATTTAGCCTATGATTTGAATTAGGCTTTGCATTGTGTAGAATTTGAGAGTTTAAGGAAATCTCTGTAAATTCCACAGAAAATGTAATTTCATGCAAGGAAAAAAATAGACTAGAAATGTAAAATGTATTTATTTACATCTCTGCATGCAATGCACTGCAAAATTTAAAACACCTTTAAAAGTGCACCATATTAATAGTGCATTGTGCCTGATTACATTTTTGTTACAGTTTGATTAACTTTTTGGTGTTTTTCATTTGCATGACTGGACATTTAAATGAGTTTAATGTGGCTTATTTTACTGTCAGGAGAAAAATATAATATAAAAAATTATATGACACAGAATATAAAAAAGATTGTAATGTCAAACATAAATTTACTATAAGAAAGGGTGGTAATCAAATTATAAAACTAGTTTATCTTTTAAAAATGTAGCAATCCCTTCTTTATATTTTTATATTATATTTTTTATTTATTTGCGATTAAAATAGGAATTATGCATTTTTTAATATTCCTTAAAAGTAATGTTTAATACATTATATTATTAGTATTACTACTTTAAAGAGAGTACATTCTACTGAGCAATAGTAAAATAAATTAAAATTATAATTTCTTCAAGCTAAAAAGAACATGTATTGTGGCAGGTTGTAATGAAAACCTTAAATGTTTCAATAAATTGTATTACTATTATTAATGTTGTTGTTGCCAATATTATTACTTGGAGATGTAAATGCTGCTGTGCAGTAGTATTTATCATCATTTCTTCAGGTTATGCCCAACTTTTATTTTGTAGGGTTGTCACAAAGCCTTTTCTCTGTGAATTTTGCACAAGCCTGTATAATATAATAAGCTGTGTAAAGTAATGACCTGCAAAGTCCTTTGCGTCCTCTGTTGGAACAGACCGTACTGCTGCCAGGTCCGATTTGTTGCCCACAAGCATCACAACGATATGAGGATCTGCGTGATCGTAGAGCTCCTTCAGCCAGCGCTCTGCACTTTCATATGTCAAGTGCTTTGAAATGTCATAGACTAGCAGAGCTCCAACTGCTCCTCGATAATATCTGTGATACAGGAAAACAGATCACCTCAAATCAGATGAGGCGATTTACTTCCTTTTTTTAAATGAACAGAACGCTGTCATAAAACATTGTGTCATAAGCAAGATTACATAATGAAGATTGTTTAGAACAACAGGTGAGAAATGAATTGTGTAGCAACGGGTGGTGAAACGTGATGCGTTACATTTTTCTCAGTTTGCAAAAGAATAGATGAATGCCAATTTACATACAGTTAAAAATGTATTTGCATACAAACATATTCGGAGAGTGAGCGAACTACTTAAAATTCAGTCATTCTGTGAAATTTGGTTCAATTAAAATAAATCTCTTCACAACACTGCTCTGGCCCGTATAAAAAAGAAGTTCATTTTGTTTTTAGTTTTTAATACACTTATTTCTTTGCAATTTGTGATTGTAAAGACTTTCCCATTGTTACAAAATATGTCTAAAAATATTTTTGAACATTTTATTCAGTAACGAATACTGAAAAATGGTTTAATTCATGGTAATAATAAGAAATGTTTATTGAGAAGCAAAACAACAGATTGAAGAATTATTTCTAAAGGATCATGTGACACTAAGGACTGGAGTAATGACCCTGAAAATTCAGCTGCGCATCACAGGAATAAATTACATTTTAAAACAGTTACTTTATTGCTTATTACAATATTACAGCATTTTTAATTCAATAATGCAGCTTTGGTGAGCAGAAGACTTTTTCCAAATAAAAATAAACAAATAAATAAACAGTAATGTTTATAATGGAAATAAGAAATTAAAATAATTAACTACACTAAAAGAAATCAAATAAAAAAGTGATTTATTTAATTTCATTTGAGCTCACACCTATGGTTACCATGCTTTATGTTCCACAGAAACAAGAAAAACTCAACATGATAGTGAGTAATTGACATAACTGTCATTTTGGGGGAACTAGGGGCATATTTGGTGGTTCAGCACCACCATTTGTCAGGTACTTCATCGTGTTAAACTCACGCAGAAGTGATGGCCCGGTACCGTTCCAGTCCAGCTGTGTCCCAGATCTGAGCTTTGATGGTGAGGCCGTTTAGCTGCACAGTTCTTGTGCTGAACTCCACTCCGATGGTCGTACGGCTGTCGTGGTTAAACTCATTCTTGGTGAACCGTGACAGCAAGTTGCTCTTGCCAACGCCAGATTCTCCAATAAGAACCACTGCAACAAAATGCATATGAGTGCAAATGAGTCCGAAAAATCCACCAACCCAGACTTATGTCATGCCAATCATCTGGAAACAACAACCCTGAATGCCCATGTGAAGAGAAGCGTTCTCTTGGCATTTGTGAAAGATCTCATGATTTGTTTTTTTTTTGCAACGGCACTGCTTGGTGTATTAAGCAACATTAACGTGTGTAAAATCAATGATTAGTTATGGATTAAAATACCAGCCGCTCACAAACTCATGATGTAATTGGTTACAATGTCATGTTTGTTGTCTTGGACTTTTGTGGCAAGTAACTCTTCAACAACAAGTGCAACATTAAGAGGCAAAGCATGTCCTATACAATCCCAAATCTGCATCCTTATTATGAAATTGTCCAGGCTTGTTGTTCATTAATACTCGAGGCAGAAACGTGTCTGATCCTTTATATTCTTCTGTCAAAATAAACCAACACTGGATGAACACTATGTCCCAGTATAGCACTCCTTATGAAAACCCAGCTAATTGCAGGTGTAAACAAAAATGACTCAAACATGTCAGGAGTAAAATCAACACTCCACCCTTGCAGGACTATTTGGACATTTCTGGGATTAGAGCTCATTTATCATATTATATAAAGAGAAATGGCAATTTTAAATATAAAAAGGAAAAACAGTATCATAAAACAAGAAATATACAAGGTTAACGCAGAAGCCTTTGAAAAAACATTAAAAGGAATTGTTCACCCAAAAATGAATCTTTGCAGAAAAGGTACTCAGACAATCCAAGATGTAGCTTTGTTTCCTAATCGCAAGAGATGTTGAAGAATTTTAGCATTACATTACTTGCTCACCAATGGATCCTCTGCAGTAAATGGGGGCTGATAAAAACATGACAGTAATCCACACAACACCAACAGCTGTCATCTTCATAGAGAAAAGCAGGATGTTTGTAAGAAACAAATTCTTCAAGGCGTTTTAATACTAAACCTTTGCTTCTGGCTAAAATAAGATTCCGTTAGCCATAATAACCCTTCGTCTAGTGAAATGATCCATCTACTTTTGTTCTTTCATATCAAAATTCACCTAGTAAACAATGCTAGGTCTATTCATATTTCTCTTTTGATTCAGACCAGACAATTTTTTTTTACTGGAGAAAGCAATATTATGGAGAGAGGACTCATATTTTAGGTAGAAGCATTTGTTTGTAGTTACAAATAATTAATATTTCTTACAAACATGCAGCTTTTCACTTCATGAGACATTAATTGGTGGACTGGAGTGGTGTTTATTATTGTGATGTATTTATCAGCTGTTTGGACTCTCATTCTGACGGCATCCATTCACTGCAGAGGATCTATCAGTGAACAAATGTTGCTACATTTATCCAAATCTGTCCAGATGATGAAATCATCTGCCCAACATCCTGGATGACCTAAGCATAATTTAATTTTCAAGATTTTTTATTTTTTTTTGGCAAACCTTTAACAAATATCTGTGTGTAATTTCAGATTAAACCACCACTAAAGGTGATAAACATTACAGCTGGCCCTTTAAATGATCATAATCTGGCATGTTCTAAGCAGTCACTGTTAAAAGACTTCCTGTTCCTATTGCTTCAACTGTTACGAAACCAAAACATAATGCAGGTCATTTTAAGTAGTCTTTATGGTTTGGTGTTGTTTGACGACTGCTCTAGCGGATCATAGTTTCACAATGGGCTTTAACAGATACAACTATTTCCTCTCCCATACTGAGTAACCTAACTGAGTAATCTTGTGTAAACAAAACCTTGTTGTCATGGAAATCAGATTGCAACTAACCTATAGGACGAGAGCTTTACAAAAAGAAGGAATTGAATCGCACAAGGTGCTCAAAATCCAGCTGCTTTATGTATTTCTCTATAGCCGTTTTCTTTTTTATTGACTATTTACCAACCCTACAGCTACTGCAAACAGTGTAAAAAATGCTTGCACAAAACGAACTAAACATCATCTAAAAGAGTTTAAAGCCGTATCAGAGATTGTTTAATGTGCATGACAGCTCAAGTCAAAAAGTGTCTTACCTTTGAAAACAAAGTTGTAGGCCTCATCAGACCCCATATTGTCACTCAATCTTCCTTCACTAATCTAGATTAGTGCTGCATGAGTCAAAATCCCAACCGATTGCAAGGGAAACAGAGAATGAAAGTTCCTCCTCTCTGTGCTTCAACAGCTGACCTGAAATAGCAGAGAAACAGTATGAAGCACAAATGAAACCCCACCGTTTATGGTGGACAAGCTCAGTTGTTTGTACAAGGAACAAGCCCTGTTATTTAGCCTGGCAGTTCCGCTATCAAATGTGTCATACCTGGGGGAAGGTGGGCGTGACTTTTGGTGTGCTCAAGTCAGGTCAAACAGGTAGGGCAAGCGCAGGTGCAGTCATATGAAACTGGTCGCAACAGTGCACCTGTTCAGCCAATGAAACGACGACATCCACACCATATGCAACCAATCGCTTCTTTTAAGCAGTTTCTCCAAAGATCAGGAAGGTATTTGGCATGGAAGAGCCCCTCCCAAGAGGCATATTTTGGATTTCACGGTTAATTATTGCTTGAACACAAATATTATACAGAGATTCTGCAGGTTTTATGACTTTTTAAGAACAAGCAAGCAAAATCGAAGGAATAAATAGAATGGAACACAAAACATAATTATGGTCTCTAAATAAACTAACAACAACAACAAAAAGTAAATTATTTAAGCTTATTTAAGCTATTTAATCTTCTGATCATGCTACAAAAAAAAGTGATGTTCTTTATCAGTATTTTTAGTTTCCAATACAATTGTCTAAAGACTCTTAAACCCAGATGCATTTATTTCAGAAGCAAAATTACATAAAAGAGGAAATCTTGTTTTGGATAAAATATTTACTTAATTTAAATGGGAAACTCTTCACATTGACAGATTTTTGTTCTTGCTTTAAGCATAAACTCATTTAATTTTGCCCATTTTCTCAGAAAACAAGACATTTTGCATTTTAAGTAAACGTATCTTGATTTAATGATTTTTAGATATTTGTACTAGAAAAACAAGACAAAAAAAAAAAATATATTATTTTTATTATTATTGCATGCAACATTCTGAATTTAAGACTTTCTGCTCTGGTTTAATACATTTTGTGGCCTTAATTGCACTTTAGACCTATTTAAAAATGCAGAAACACAGATTAACAAAGTGATAGTAATACATTTAAACATTGTATTGTTTTGGTTAAATTAATAATATTCTAGACATAATTAATAAAAAGCAATTTCAACAACATGTAACAAAAAGAGGCTTTTATTTTATATTGTTGACACTAGACACAGCCTGATCACTGACTGCAAAAATCCTGAGACATAAAGAAGAAAAGATAATAAAAAGGGAAAATGCAGTTCAAATGCAATTATTAATGTTTATGCAAAGCATTATTTGGGGGTCTAATAGCCATACAATTTTATATAGCAATCACATGGAGTATGCAAATAAATAAAGCCATAGATAATATATTATAAAGACCAAGATCTTCAGAAGTTTCTGTGACAATATACACAAATACACATAAGCACATCCTACGACGCTGCCACTTGTGTTAGTGGTTCCTCGAGGTACTGCACTAAAGCTTCAGCCTGTGAACATAAACACAGTTACTTTGATTGTTCATGAAAATGCATAACTAAGAGTAATTAGGAGCTATTTTATATACACCAAATCTCACCTTGGCTTTAAGCATCCCAAAGCCTACTGTCTCCTTGGCATACATGCAAAGCAACAAGTTTGCAACACGTGTAATGGCCACCCTGCCTTCCTGTAATGACAGAGAAAATGCAGCACGTTATAAAGGAAAAATTACTGTAAAACAATACAGCAGTTTATCAGCCAGTGTTAATTCTGGCATGGTGTAATGTCAAAAAAGCACATATGTTTGGTAAATCCAGACATGGCCTATAAATTCTGTACATATCTTGTATAATGCATAGGTTATTGCAGATATCAAAGATCAGCATTCGCAATCATTTACTTTAACCCAACTGTACAGCGAAATTCCTACCATGCAATCCATCAGGATGAATTTCAGTTTGTCCTCATTAAAGGCCTGGTGTCCATTTTTGTCGTAGGCGGCCCAGATATTGCTGGCAATGGCTGCAGTGACTCTTGCATCAGTGTCTCCATATCCAGAATACGCCAGTAGAGAGCCTTCATTATTCAACAACCTAAAATTAAAAAAAACCCCACAAACAAATACATCATAAATTTTTTAAAAGCATATAGGCCTTCGTGAATTGAATATAAATTAATATCAAATCAATATCAGATGTAATCTGCAAACAAAATTTGTCTGAACTGAATTTAAATTCTCTTTAAGACTTTTTGCAAAACATACAGTAGTTTATAAAAGTGAACCGATGTTTGGGTGTGGATGTATGAAGTCAGTTCACACAGATAAACATTAAACAAATTGATGTTTGTGTTATTTTTGTTGTGTATGTGATAATTATTTAAAATAATGGGATTTTATTTGATATTTAATCAAATGGCAGATATTCCGATTTTTCTAAATATGGTTTAAATCAATCAATCAATCACGATTGAAGCTACTATATATATATATTACATTGTTAATAATTTAACATGCATCCAGCGAATCCCAAACGCAACAAAATGCCTTAGTTTTAACTCCAGAAAGCATGTTAATAACATAAACGTACAACGTTATTGTTTAACGTTACCAATTTATGAGTAGCTTTAGCTGGGAGACGAGGACAAAGACAGCATTTTATATACTCACAGCGTGCTTTGTACGCCACTGGTGTTTGCTTGACTGAGTACTTGTGTTAATGCTTTAGGACGCAACATAATTTAAAGGAAAACGCCAATACTAATACAGGTTTAAAATTTACGCGAGATTATAGCAAGAACTTCCAGCGGTCCAACAAGAACATCAGCTGACTTCTAACTTCCGCGCTGAGGGTTCATGGGAAATGTAGTTTCAAGGAAGTGCCAACAAACTACAAAAACTTGGCCCAGCAGCCCAACAAGAACATCACCTGACCTTGAACTTCCGCGCTGAGGGTTCGTGGGAAATGTAGTACAATGGCAGCGCCTACAAACTACAAAAACGTGGCCTAGATCAAGACTAAACGTAACATGGATGATTTACTTGTTTTTCGGGTCATTAATAAAACAAAAGAAAGGCGAAACTAGCTAAAGTCCTCCCCCCTTATATGATGGAAATAAATGCTCAATAAAACAGAAAACAACGGCAGTCCTTTTGTTTTGTCGTATTCTAGATTATAAACATCTCAAGCAGTATATCGAGTAGTTAGCTTCCACTTTAACAGTTTTTTTATGGTTAAGTGGCTATAATTGTAGGGAGAATTAATAATAATTAATTAACATTAATAATTCGGGTTGATTGGGACTTCTTATCATTGAAATAACTTGAGGAAAAAATATCCCAATCTGAATTCACCCCTTAAAAAAAAAAAAAAAAAACTTTTGTTTTGCATTTCTTTTTGGAGGTGTGAGTGCAAAAATGTTAAGGGTATTATTACTGAAGAATATCTTAACTTCCTATTAATAACCAGTATAATATATATGCTGTACATATGCACTCCCAAATACAAATGCCATTTACTGGCTTCTTTGATTCTATGAATCCACAGAATATTTCCAATGCACTAATGGTTATTTTTGGGGAATAAATGGTTATTCCAATTATTTAAATGTTCTTTAGACCCAAGAAAAAAAAAAAAAGACATTTAAGAATTGTTAGCTAAAAGCTTATTTGAGAAGGCTAAATCAGTTCATGTCTCACCTTTCTTGAAACTTGATTTTAATTTCCAACCTTTAAATGAAGCTACATACTTATTTTTTTTTTTAATAATAATTACACCCCCAAAAAATTACTTTACAGTAAAAGCATAAAATCAAAATTCACCGAAAGATTCAACATGTCTCCAATCCTGGAAAATGTAAGATTACCAGTTCTCATATAGTGTTAAATGAACAAGAAATTCAATATTTAAAAAGTTATCTACCTAAAGCAATCTTGATGACTAAAGCTTAGTGATTGTGAACTTAAATGGTTACATAACGCATCAACAAGAACTGACCTGTGTGTGGCCTCCACATTAATTTGAACCATAATTAAAAATATTGGGGTTATAAAAGAATGATCATTGAATTACTTTTTCAACTCAAAAAGTAAAATTGCAAGGTGTCATGCAGCCCAACATCGTAAAGATAAAACAAACAAACAATGGATTTAAGAAAAAAACAGATGCAAGAAGGAACTACAAACCCCAGTGAATGTTGGTTTCTGTAATGTAATTCAAGTAGAATAAAGAGTGGATTATGGACGTGCAGCAAAAAAAAGGTTTAAGATTTTAAATTTACAATAAAACTGTTAGCTCCATTAGACAGCTGTTGGTTAGCACTGAGAGAAGCAATCATGCCGTAACCAGTTGTTTTGTTTTTAACTTGAGGATGATGTATCCAAATACACAATACAAGTGTGTTCCAGGCACTAAAATACTTCTATGTCAAAGCATAAAGATACGGTCGAAACAAATGGTGTCTGCGTTCACCACTGCTTGTTAAGCTGAGAAATATTTTATTGATGCTTTGTTACAACCTTACCCATATGACAAGCCTTTACGGTCAATTCATGTACACTCCTCACAAAGGCAAACGACTAAAGAGATGACTGAATATCTTTTTCAAACCTCATCTCCAAAACTCATTCCTTTCTAAAATAGCCGAAGTGTAAGCGATCAGAGTCAAGGTGTTATAGTGCTCCAACATGGTCATGTCTATTAGATTTCGATTAACACATCATAATGTAAAGGAACGCTCAAATCAACGTCAACTGAGGAGGGTGGAAAGGGAGTAAAGGGTAAGCTCTACGTTTCTGCAATAAATACTGGTTTGATCAGGCATGAATTAGGAGAAAAAGAGAGAAATTAAGGAAACCAAGCATTTTCACAGAAGACAAGAATCCCTCTGGGCCTCGGAACTCAAGCGTATGGATTTTATTCCCCTAACCACCGAGTAGTGCCTCAGGTGAGTGTGTTCTAATTGTAAGGAATGGTAACTCAAACTTGGTTCAAGCAAATGTAAGCTTTGTCCCATCTTACTAGTGATGAGGGGTTAGTGTGATGTCATTCCACAGCGATTCTGGTTTGTTTTTGTTCAAGGAAACAAATTTGAAACCCTCATTGCTTTTTGAATCAGAGACTGACTGATCGAAGTAAAAAAAGAAAAAAAAAAAGAAGAAAAAAAAATATGATTGGAGTAATTGGAATTCTGTCTATGTGGGGCTTGTCAGATTTTAAGTGATGAGGACTATGTTTGCTTCTTGTCTCCCTTCGCACGCTCTCAGTTGAGTGAATTAGGAAGGCTGAGAGCCGAGCAGTCTTTCAATGGCGGCGTTGATGTCGCCCCCGGTGGCGATGAGGGCCTGAAGGTTGGCTTCCCTGTTGATGAAGCCCATGGCACTCAGCTGCTCCAGCTGTTGCTGGAAACGCACTTCCGGAGTCTGAGTCTGCAAAGCGAGGTGAAAACATATATAATAGTTATTGGATAAGCAGAAGTGAAAACTGAATATTTTTATAAGCATATTTTACTTTACAACTGTGAAAATTATAATAGTTTTGTTTTAATTTCTTCAACTGTCAGAGTGAAACCCTCAAGCCGTTATTTGTGGAAACTAGGGCTGCAACAACTAATCGATAATTATCGATAATGAAATTCGTTGTCAACGAATGCCGTTATCGATTAGTTGG
>JAUCMU010000030.1:22119333-22136964 GCA_032275025.1 Enteromius treurensis | reverse complement strand
TGTCTTTTTCTGTTCATGTCATGCGTTGTTGAAGTTACGTGTTTGTCCTGTGCGTGAGCTCTGCGAAGCTCTTCGCGTGTTCCCGTGTTTTCTTGTTTTATTAAAAACCCAGTTTATTTTCATTCAGTCTCCGAGTTCTGCCTGTCAGCCGTGCCTAGCACACGAGGGAAGCGAGAGCGCGAGCTCTGCGCGCCGCAACCGTGACATTAATATTATATATACAGTATACACACACACACACACACACACGTACAAGTATGTAGGTATGCATACGTGGGTGCAATAAATCATTTATTAATTATTACTGCATGTAATTAGTTTATTGTATATAAAATTATATACACTTATGAATATATATTTGGTCCTGTGTACCTTTTATAGTGGTTTTGAAAGGATATTTTTTAAAAATGCAGTAGCCCAGTTCCTTTAAAGGAATTTTATGTGGAAAAAAAATGGCATTATATGAGATTTTCATGTCATTTCCTCTGAAGCTTGCCCGGACCAGAGGAAGCACAGATATTCAGGTCTGTATTTAGGCAGGCTTCATCCTTTGCCTTAAGCAAAATGACACGTTTTTCCATAATTCACTGAAAGCTCTCTGCTCACATCCTGCAACCCGAAAGCAGCTGTTCTCTGACACTGCTTGTTAAAGAAGGAAATGATGGACAAAGAATAAACTGAAGAGAATTATTCTGCTAGAAATAAAATTATATACACACACACACAAACACACACACATATATATATATATATATATACATTCAAGAGACCAGTGCTAAAAAGTGCTGAAAATAATATGCAACAGCTCATTTGCATGGGATATTTCCTCATTCACAGATACAGTACATCTTGTTTCTCTCACATGATGACAGACGTTGGCATTTACAGTGAAGCACGCATTAAATTCGTTGTAAAGGAAACATTCAGAATGCACTTCAATTTGGTAGCCAAGACAAACCACATGATTACGTCTTGATGTTCTTGAAAGACCCACCTGAATGATGTTTTAGTTTCAGTTAAGAAGACAAACCTGAATAATTTCAACTTAACAGTTAGTCAACATGGCCTGCAGCTAATTCCCACATAAAATAATTCCCACAATTAACTCTTTCCCAGTAGGCATGCTAAAACTTGTTTACTTGTAGAAAAAATCTGATTCACTGTCTACTACAGATTTGTAAAAATGTACATTAAAAATATAGACTTTTTACACAATATCATATTTTGTTTCATGTAAAGAAGAAATCGATCTGAACCAAAGTGACATCTTGTGGCTGCATACTGTACATAAGTACTTCACTACTGATTGTAAACCATGTGATGCACTGACTACCAAACTGCCTAGATTTTATGAATAAATGTTGAAAATGAGGATCAATATGCGGCAAAAAAGCTAATGTTGTTCTGGTGATTGCTGAGGCAAGCAACACTATAAATATTGCTCATATCTACTTTTCCAAACCCCTAAGGGTAAATAAAAAACTTGCGTTGTGCATAAATCATATCTCAAATTTTGCATTTACTTTAATTCAACACTCATAATAAATATTATTGATGATAAATTCATGCACTGCACTATGCTGCCCTTTATTGCACACCTTGCAAAACTGTCAATCCGAAAGATTTGTTTTTGTTGTTGTTCAGACCAAAGCAAAAATGTAATCCACTTTTTTATAACTTCACATCATGACTCATGCTAAATTAGAAATAATAATGCATGGGCAGGGATGCCAAATACAGTGAAGGCCTATTCAGAAGACACACCTTAAAACACTACAAGATGTGGAAGCTTTCAGTCATTTATTCATTGCTTTAATATTTCAGACCGTCTTTGCCTCTAGTAGTGTGTGGACAATTCATGCTTAAGAAAACACTAACAAATCAAACAATATGCTTACATGTACATTTATTCTGGAGTGTTGCTATGGTTTTCTGGGTGGTTTCTAAGTCAGTGCTAGGTGAAACGTAATATGGGAAGAGACGTTTAATTCTTACAGTAAGGAAATTATGTCCATTAGTCATTTGATTGTACTTCTAATAGCCATACATATGCATCTTAATTTGCAACATCATACTCCAGGGTCCTTTTTAATGTTTCTCATGCATGTGCACAAACGATCACAATCTGCATTACGGTGTACGTCATTGTTTATTAGCAAAACTGATTTGCATAGTGCAAGACCCAATAGTTACATGAAGATTCGAAATGCTAAAGCCAGACCCTCTGTAATCCACAACAGCCCCCCACTGTTCTTCTACAGACGAGTCAACGCATGCCAGCGTGTCCCAGCGACCGCTTCAGCACAAAGGCTCTGGGTTTGTCCTCCTGCCATTGCCGCAAACAGTAGAGTCTTTCTTTGGCATGTAAAGCAGGGTGACGGAAGTGAGCTAGAAGCATCGGGCCCGCAAGGGCTGTTTTCACGCTAATTTCACATTGCCATTTTGGTCGCCAAGTCTCCTAAAAGAAGAACAACGTGAAGACTACAGTTTATTTATTTGCATACAAAAACATTGAATTTAACCCTTTGACGTATGGGGTCCACTATTATTCGGGCCATTCAGAGTGTAATATTATTTGCAAATTACTTATCACAATCTTGTTACATCAGTTTAATACGCCATTAAGATTTTTATGACAGCATAAATTTAGGATTTAAATTGCAATGGACAAATTAGTTATAATTATATAAAGTAAAATATAGAGTTAAACAGTAATATTGAGAATAACTGTTTTTCGATTTCAGTTTATTTTAAGATTTAATCTATTTGGTTTGCCATATTGTCTCACACAGAAGCGAGTGTCTGTACCCATGACACTATGCGTAGAAGGGCAGAGCATGCTGGATGTTTCAAATGGAAAGACGCTTCTAAGCATTTCTGGCACTATACCACTGCATGCTGATTTTCCTCAAATAAGGCATGTTTACAGGATGTTATCTGTCTGTGTGCCTGTCCCTCGTCTCTTCTAGTGGGCTCAGAGGAATGCTGGCAGGGGATGGAGTTAATCTGAAGGGGGAGTGCCGCAGGAGAGAGTCTATATATACATGTGGACCCTGGGAGGCTGGTGCTTTTAGTTGGACTCTGTTGGAACACTAGAGAACACCTCTGAACATTTCACCAGACTAACCGTGAGTATCCTTTCTTTTTTTGGTCTTGGACAATATCCATTTATCATCTTTTACTTTTTGCATCTTTTTTGTTCTTTTATTGGCACAACTTCAAATACTTAATATAGAGCATTGATTAAAAAGTCTCAAAATACTTAATTAAAAATAGCTGGCCTTTTGATCTATGCTTTTTGTCATGAAGAGTTGGAGAAGACACTTTGTGGGAATCATTGTGATGTAAATGGCTGTCAATATTGACTCAAGCACAACATCCTGCCATATTAGAAGCATATAATACTGGATGTTGTGTTAAAGTCAATATACTGACTGCCACGAAGCTCTAAGCAGCATTTGGATAGAAATAAGGGATGTGGCTCTGAACTTGAACAGTTCCTCTTTTTTAGAATCAGTTGGTTGGTTCCTTTCCTTTTTCCACTGAGCATAACTGTGTTTTCCAATACAAATCATTAAACTGAATTTCTTTTAAACTTATTTTCCTACATTTTAATTTCTTATGAAGCCGTTTTCTTTCTCAAACCGTACACATCCTGGAGTTTTAAGTTCAAAGCCATCTTAATTATTCTTACAAAGGAGGACTTGAAACGATCAGGATCCTTGTATTGTTCAGTAAGTATTGTTTTGCTCCTAATTCCATTAAGATCAGAATTCTCTTTAAAGAAAAAGATGCATAGTTGAGTCATAAATTCCAAATACTAGCTCTACATGCTTATCATTCATTATAAAAGCTACTGCATTTCCATAATTGTTCACATAATCCACTAAATCATTATGTGAGACATTATTGCAACAGAGCCAGATTAAGTGTTTGATGTTTGAAATATGTTCCTCAAATGTCAGGTTTAGTCTGATATTTTTATTTGTGTTTACTTTGTATGTAAAAATCTAAGTCATATGTTGTAGAATATGGTTTCACCGCAGGACAAGTGTATTGGTTACAGATTTTCTCAGATCTGGGTGTGCCTTTTTTCTGTATATTGAGACTTGGGAAATTAGATACGAGTGTGAGATCATCTCTCTTGTGTAATCGAAGTGCCCAGAAATGTTCTGAAATGCTTAACAGCTAGAGCCGTCAAATATATTCTCCCAGCAACCCCTCCTGAAAACATCTGCTTTACTATACATCTGGGGTTTAAATGCTGAATAATCCCCAGTGAAGGAGAGTGAGCAGCTCTCCAATTCACGATGACTGTGTGCTCACAATACTAATAATAAAGTGCGCTTTAAAGCACAAAAACTTTTAGCATGTTTGCTTTATTAATTCTTATAGTAGACACCTGATCTCACTGATCTGCCTTTATTGTTGTATCATTTGCCAAGACTTAGCTGGCAGGTTGTAAGGTGGAACAGGACATGCCCGAACAAGACCAGAATTTTTTTCTTTTTCTTTTTTTTTTTCAAATGGCTTGAGCCCATGGAAAACATGTATAAATGTACAAAGACTCTGGTATTTCTGCCCCTGTGGTCTGGCTGTCCAATTCATCTCAGGTTACTGTTAAGGTCCCATCCTGAGCAAACAAATATGACCCTTAGAAATGTCTGCATTGATTTTAGTATTGATTTTTATGTTGTGGCTTCCACTTTATAAAATATATGCCTTGATCTGTTACAGACAAGGGTAAGAAGGATAAGACGGCCTCTCTGATTTGAACCACAATGAATCGGGTGGAAGAATGGGTTTTGGAGAACAAGGACAAGATCGAAAAAGGAGTGGAAATCATGGGGCAAGGCTGCGAGGTTTTAGCAGCCACCGTGGGACAGTTCCACCCCATCCTGGAGGCTGTGTTTTTGGCCTCGGCCGAGCTCCTCGGTAACCCAGAAGGCAAAGAGGCCAAGTTCCTTGCTGAGCAGTTTGAAAAGATCAACCAGAAACTTGAAGGTATACGAGATGAAATCGACCAAATCGCTTTGGAGTTGCAGCGAACGTCCATGAATAAGCAGAACTTTGGCTACGAGGCGAAGATAATCAGTCAATACGAGAAATTTCAAGACTTTGTCAATGCTAAGCCGAAGTTCAAGGAGAAGAAGAAGGAGAAGTTTATAACCCAGTATGAGAACACCGGTCGCGATCTGAACGTTGATTCCTTGTACAATGCTGTAATGGGAGAGAATATCTCTGGAGATGCCATGTTGGACACGGTGGTGACCACAGAGCAAAGGAGCAGGAAGCCAGTGGAGGAGTTCTGTGCCAGACTGAAGAAGCTATTTGTCATGGGAATTATAGCAGTCATGGGTCACACCGCCCTGAAAGAGGGAGCGGTAGGCGAGGCCATGGTGAAGAAATGGCAGGATCGCATGGAAGAAGTAGAGACACGCATGAAAGCAGCCGTGGATGACTGCATTCAGAATTTCCCTGAGCAGGCCAAGACGGATGTGGAGAATCAACTTCTGGAGCGTCAAGCCAACGTTGACCCAGAGTTCACAGGATTTATACTGGATATCCTTGCAAAGAAATATTATTGGGTTTCCTGGTCAGTTCGAGTCTTCAACCACAGTGGCATTTTCTTCTGGAATTGGCTCGCTGGCAAAAAGTACCATGGAAGTGGTGGAGGCGGCAACTTTTTTGATCTTCTGACCCCAAACAACGTCAGAATCGTGGTGTCTTTCAGTGCAGACCCGAAACCGATTAACAAGAGCCAGATTATAGATCAGATAGAGACACAAAAGTTGAAGGGGAACATGCAGTCTGTGGCTCAGACGCTGTGGAAGATGCTTCCCAACACTGTGGTTCATGCCATTAGCTGCTATAAGAAAGTAGAAGAGAAAAACAACTTCCAGCCAGAGTGTTTCTACTTTGGGAGCCACAAAAGGGCATACCTGTGCATTCATTCTGAATAGACATGCAAAAGATTTAATTGGCAATCAGCCTTCTACATATATACTTCTGGTTTAGAAATTGTGATTGTATTAAATAGTTGAACATTGTAAAGCAAACGATGACTGAATTGTTGCTGTGCACCTACAATGAGAAAGTATATTATTGCTGGTTCACTTTATTTTCGCATCTCAGTGCATAAAAGGACCATAAAGAAATGTATTTGTGTGACCAAACATCAATTTCAGATAAAAATTTGTATGTTTTGTAGTTTAGAATACTTTGAAAGAGCAACAGATTCATGGGATCTTACTGTTAGTCGTGAAAAAGCATTTAAACTTAGATTGTAGTATAAGTCTTTACTGGAAAACAAATGCTATAATAAGCATTCAGTTAGCTATATATGCTCTGTAACCCAAGAATCTTGTCCATTTCTTGTTTATGATTGTATGTAATCACAAATAAAACAACTATGATCTAGAAATTTGTCGTATCAACAGCCATCCAAATGGACCTTACTCAAGATAGATATTATACTTTTTTAGTAAACTTGCTTAATGCCAACCCGTCACTGCTTTGTTTTCATTTGCAAGGTTAATATTAGGTTATAGGTCATAAAAGAGACTGAATGAAATGATTTCCACTTACAAAACTTACTATGGTAACTACATTGCAAATGATTAAAGTACAACACTTTAATTCTAGAACTGCACTTGTATTTTTATGAAAACTGTGGTAACTGTGATACATTTTAAGCGGTAAAGGATAATACTTACCTCATTCTCTTTAACAATAGTTGTACAATAATTTGGTGTAAACCATGGTCATTTTCTTTTACTTTTTATAGCCTAAATACTCTATTTATTTGACACCAGACACTAAACCATAAGTATTTTGGTTGAAACTGTTGCAGTTGTACATTTTGTAATGGATAAAGGACAATAGTTGAAATTCCTTCAGAGTGTTGAAGGGTGTGCCACGCGCTTTAGAGAAAGAAGCAGCGCGTGATCAGACGTTGAGCGAGACAGATCAGCCTGAGCTTTACCATTATTTTATCCAAAGCCATTTGTGACCGATTGGAAGGTGAGTTTGGTTCATAACAGTGCGTATTTGTTCTCTAAACGTCAGTTACATGACGATTCCGTCGGTCTGTGCGCTGTTGTTTCAGTTTTTGCTCATGAAAAGTTTTGGGCGTTTCTCTCTTCACAGTCTGCTTCTGTGACATTTTCTCCAGACATCGATGTGTTTTAAACACGAGCGAGTTGCATAACGGATAGATTATTCACGCAGAAATGATCTTCTCTGTAGTTTAATCGCATTTGTTACCGTTCTGGAGAACTATTAACTGATTTGACTACTATCGGTGGGCTGCAGAGTTAACCAGGAAGTGTTTTTTTATGTCAATAGACATTGTAACTTTTACAGTCTGATATCTGAAGAAAATCCCATCTGAAGGGAACATTTAGTCGCGTTCCCTTTTCTTTCTTAAGAAGTGTCGGTGGACTTTTTGACTAATCTGCACCCTGGGACAAAAATAAAGACTGATTAACCCACCTTTGCGGCAGGTACGGGGTGTCATTATCGCCAAAAAACCGCGACAGGGATATTTATGTCTCTGAAGCTGTTTATTTTGTGAAAATTAAATACCAGCTGTCATTATGACTTTACGCTGTCCCATGTATTATACTTCGACTTTAACAACTAATAAATAAATAAATAGATATCTAGTATTACATGTAAATTATAATTTAATTAAAAATATTTGTAAAAACGGTGATGTAAATATTTGCGGCCGGCCTGCTTTGATTGACCAATCAGAATCAAGTATTCGAGACATTAATGTAGTTAGATTACAGGCCTTATAGCTTTATAAGAAATCTTTGGATATTTTGCTTCATAAACAGACAAATGTACTTTAATGCTACATTAACTAAAGCTAAAGTTGTAACAGCATAATTTTGTCAAGTTATCATTGAAATTGTACTATGTTAGATTGTAAACCATAGGAGATCTGCCTTTTTAATATAATGTGTGTGTTATGACTTCAGTTTAGACTATAAGCTAATGCGTCCACTTAGTGTATTAAATTAGTCATTCATTTTTTGTGTGATCCATGCCAACGGATCTTTACAATGGTCAGCATTTTAAATATGCACGCAGGTCTGTTTTGGATGAGTGGGGTACACTGGGAAATTGTTGAGATTTCATCTAGTAGCACTGCAATATTGTAGCCACTGCCCAGTGAAAAAGGGCATAATGTGGATGTCTGGAGAGAAGCTGACATGGTGTTTTCCCTGTCTTGTTTCCATGGTTACTGTGGTGCTTTGGAAAAAAAAAAAAAAAGGTTCTTGCTCAGCTAGTTGAACTAGCCTGCTAATCATTTCCACACCTGTGTTGGCACAAGCCAGAAACGTTAATGGAAAAATATCAGTTGTTGATGTTGTTTATCATAATCGTGTCATTATATGGTATTTCGTAAATTTGTTCAGACATCTTATGTAAGAGAAAAATGTTTTGTGTTTATTTATTATTACCAGTCATAAGTTTGCACACGCCTATTCAAAACTGTATTTATAAATAAATGTTATGACAAGACATTGTCATAGATCACAAGACATTAGTGGGTAAAGTATGTCCAAACTTTGGACTGGTAGTGCATTTGATTTTCTGGGGAAATCTACTCTGTGTTGCATCATTAACATTTAGAAAAGGGGAAATCCATTTGAACTCCGTTTTCAATTGAAATGTCTGTCCTCTGTATTTTTATGCATTGCATACTGTGACTAAGTGTTCAAACATTATTTGACAATTCCTTTAGTGCATGCTTTGAACTGAATGAATGCATCTGGCCCATTTCTTTCATGATTGTGTAGGTGTGGTTGTTGGGGAGAGAGAGCATCTGTTAGCATGTGTACATACACCTGGTGTGTATTGTTTCTGCTTTTATGGCTTGTATAACACATTTCTCATTTCTTTTATCTTTTTACAGCAAGCCCACCCTGACTCACATTGACCACTTAAACGTTGAGAGGAAGCAAGGACTAACACAGGTAAGTTTCCATATACCACTCTCTGACGACAAAGGCCTCGCTTACTAAAGCTGACTCAATTAAGAAAATAGCATGTTTTGCCTGTTTTTGGCAAGATAATTTTTTTTTTTTTAAATGCACATGGCTAACATTTGTTATTACTACATGTAAAAGCCTCCTTTAAAAATGGGGTGTGGTTTTATATATTTTGTAGTAGATCACCTGCAATATGCCCTTGAGGTGCTATGCAGTTGTTAGATTGCACAAGCAAATTAATAACCTTAGTAAATCAAGGCCTTTGAGAAATAGTTCACCGAAAAGAAAAAGAAAGCTGGAAATGTACTTACACTCATGCCTTTCAAAATGTAAATTAGTTTGTTTCTTCATTATAGCAGATCTTGCAAAGTGTATTATTACATCACTTGCATCACTCGCAGTGAATGGGTGCTGTCAGAATGAGACTCCAAACAGCTGATAAAACCATCGCGATAATCCACACAACTCCAGTGAGAAGCGAAATATGCACAGATCAAGCACCATTTACAAGTAAAAAATGTTGTTTGGCTTTTAATGTGAGTGGACAACAGAAGATAGACTTTTTCACAGGAGGAAGCATTATTATGGATTATGGACCCATATTTCTGTCAGAAGCGAATGTTTAAAACAACTTGATGACTGGTTTGTTTCTTACAAACATGCCACGTTTCCCTTTTCAAGATGTTAATTGACAGACGGCAGTGGATTATTTGTGATGTTTTTTTATCAGCTGTTTGGACTCCCATTTTGACAGCACCCATTCACTGCAGAGGGCCCACTGTTGTAATGCTTAATTTCTTCGAATCTGTTCTGATAAAAAAAGAGCAAAAAGAACTCATCTTCATCTGGTACATTTTCAGCAAACTGACATTTTTGGGTGAACTATTCCTTTAAATAAAAAACTTCCTGAGAACAAAAGAATGGTGTTTCAAGTACTTATATAATTATATATTATTTTACAGAGATATATTTTGCTTTTTAAACTGGAAGATGGCCAATCAGCTGCAGAAACTTGTTTCACAGAAGAAGGATGTCGTCGAGAACGTCATGGAAGTGTTTGAGCAGGGTGCAGAAGTGGTGGCCAGCATCGCTGGAGATCTGTTCCCCGTGTTCTCCATCGCAGCACCGATCGTGAGGCTGGTGCTGGATAACGTGGAAAGCAAAGAGGCCGAGTACATGAAGGAGCAGTTCCAGAAAGTGCGAGATCGCCTGGAAGTTGTTTCTGAAGAAGTCCAGCAGATAAACCAGGAGATCAAGAAGAGCGGTATAGATGCAACCTACTTCTCCGTGGAGGAGAACCTGACCAACCAGTTCCGCAAATTCATGGACGTCCTGAACGCGAAACCTAAATTCAGAGAGGTCCGAAAGAAAACATTCCTGGAGCACTTCAACAGGACAGGAGGTGATAAAAACCTGCACACTCTTTACAACGCTGTAACCGGAGATAACTTCTCAGGAGAGTCTGTGCTGGAAATCACTCTGAATTACGAGCAGAAGAGCCGCAGAGTGGTGGAGGATTTTTGCGCTACACTAAAGAAACTGTTCTGCGTCGGTTTGATCGCCTTACTGGGACACGCAGCATTGAAAGGCGAAGACGATGAGGAGAAGCTGCTTCAAGATTGGAGCGAGCGGATGAAAGTGGTGCAGGAGAAAATGAACGTTGTGATCGAAGACTGCATCAACAGCTTTCCGACGCAGGCCGAGATGGACACCAAACGCATAGTGAGAGACCAAAGCGACAAAAGCAACCAACAACTGGCCGACTTACTGGTAGAGCACCTGAAAAAGAAGTACGACTGGGTTTGCTGGTCAGTCCGCGTCTTTAACTCCCCCACCGGCCTGTTCACCAACAAGAAAGACTTCCACGGTTTGACAGGAAAGAGTCGCTTTCAGGTGCCATCGTCTGATGACAAGCTAAACGTTGTGGTCTCCTACAGCGCCTCACCTGAACCCGTCGATAAAGCCCGGATACAGAGCCTCGTTTTAGAGAAGAAGAAGATCACGATGACGCCGTTGGCTGAACTGCTTTTTGAGGCAATCCCTGTGTGTGTGGTTCACACAATCAAGACCTCATGCAAAGATCTGGGCTTCTCCAGCAGCTTCTCTGATGAGCTGCACTTCTTTGAGGAGTTCAAGAGCTTCTGTGTTTTTCTTCATTCTGCTTAAACGAGGAGGAGAACATAAAGATTAACAGCTAAGCAGATATTGTAGGATGATATTCGATATTCGACTACTTAGCCTCTCTAAGGTCATGGCCAAAATGTTGTACTCCACAATCTTTCTTTTTTCATCTTTTTTCCCTTCATCTCTGCTTGTTTTAAAGCTGTAAATGAACACTTCAATGTATCAAATTTGTATTTTTAATATAACAAATGTTTTATGCTCCCTTATTAGTGTATTTGGTGGGTGATGGTAGGGTTTTACAGACTAGGCTGGTAAAATAGGTAGTCTCGTTGGCACTACCTATACACTTCGGATGTCCCGTGTTCGAATCCCGACTCGAGGACCTTTACCGAACCCGCCCTCTCTTTCTCCCACTTCCTTGTCATGTCTCATCTGTCCTGTCACAATAAAGGCAAAAATGCCAAAAAAAAAAAAAAGTAGTCCCAGGCAGCTCGCCAACAGACCATCCACTTTCACTGATTGTATGCAAAATATTTGCACAGTTTTGCTTAAAGACTTGTGAGGAAGAACCAATTGCTAGATTTGACACAGTTTTCCAGGTGTTTAACATTATAGAACATCACATCTTTGACAGTGAGTATGTTTTAGCAGGAGTTGCTGCACCATTTTTTTCTGCGGTTTTTTCACCCTATCTTTGCAAATCTATTATTGTGCTTTAATCTATTCAAAATTGTACTCACCCCTATATGACAGGTCAAAACAACACTTTACCAGGCAGTCAGCTCTGTTTCTGACTAAGCAGTGCTTGGCTGTAATTTACAAGTGAACCAGACCATCTGATGAAGTTACCCCATAACAAATTACACTATCTTTAAAGGTTTAGACAAAAACCACTAGTGACCACTATGGATTCTGACTGAACACAGAGTACTCTGTTGTTATTAAACTAAATACATGTATTTAGCAATGATGCATTGAACTGATTACAACTGACAGTTAAGACTATGTTATAATGTTAAAAAATTCTAATAAATATTCATGAAAGAATCAACGCTGGCAGCAGTGCAATTATTGTTTCTTGAGCAGCAAATCAGATTATTTCTGAAGAATCATGTGACAGTGGAGAGGCAATGATCCTCAAGTTCAGCATTGCACTGTAGGAATAAATTACAGTTGTTTTGAATTGTAATCATATTTTTTACAATATCACTGTTTTACTGCATTTTTGATCAATGCAGCCTTGATGAGCACTGAGAGACTTCTAAAAACTATTTATTTCACTATAATGGGTGATCCCAAATAAAATAAAAAATAGAATGTACATAAAGCAAAAAACAAAAACAAGAAAACATTGCATTTTGCTGAGAACAAAGTTATTGCTGAATGAAGAAATGTTCAGCTTATTTTCTCTTGAAATTGTTTAATAAACAATCAATTCATAAATAAGTCTTACTGATTTTTATATATATGTTTATGTGTCTGTGTGTTTAACATCCTCACTGTTCAGGTTCTCATGGCAGAGATACAGAATCCCCTACCAACACATTATTGGATTTGGACACTTCAAAGATTCTGTTACAGTCTGTTTCAGATGAAACCTGATAACTTGAGCTCTCAGTGAAAACATTTGCACACACGATCTCCTCTGGACGTCTTTGGAAGGCAGGACTGTACTGATTTACTCAAACATTCTGCTGAGGGTTTGTTCTAATAAACTTCAGCAAAATGTTTTGTAGATAGTATAAGCCTTTTAATCTTGCATGATGACAATAGAGTCATAATTACATTTGCATATCAGTTCATACTGAATAGTGATTGGTATTGTCTTCCCTGCATACTATTTATAGACATCCTTACACACACTGACTAATGATTTCATTTCATTTGAATGCATTTCATTTACACACAGCCAAGGCTGAAGCTTACTGAAAATGTCAGCACTATCCTTTTGCTGCCTTGTAAGCCATGCTATTTGCTTTATAAAATAACAATCCAATCATTGCCTCGGTTGTTACAGTGGGGCAAAAAAGTATGTAGTCAGTCACCAATTGTGCAAGTTCTCCCACTTAAAAAGATGACCAAAGAGCTGTCAAAAGACACCAGAAACAAAATTGTAGACCCAAAACATTACTTCTCTAGAGGAGATCTGTATGGAGGAATGGGCCAAAACACCAGCAACAGTGTGTGAACACCTTGTGAAGACTTACCGAAAACCTTTGACCTCTGTCATTGCCAACAAAGGGTATATTTATAACAAAGTATTGAGATTACATTTTGTTATTGACCAAATACATATTTTTCACCATAATATACAAATAAATTCTTTAAAAATCCTAAAATGTGATTTTCTTATTTTGTCATAGTTGAGCTATACCTATGATAAAATGATAGGCCTCTCTCATCTTTTTAAGTGGGAGAACTTGCACAACTGGTGGCTGACTAAATACTTTTTTGCCCCACTGTATATACGATGCATATTATAAATAATTTTTTCCACTGTTGAATTCTACCAAATGCATTTTTAGACAACTAACTAGTCGTTGCTGTACAGTTGTGATTTTGTATGTTCTCCTTTCAGCTCCCTGTTTCACTGGGTGTAGAAATAGATTTACTGAAACACCCATCAAGCCCTGCAATTATGCACTGGAGCCACGAACGGATCTATTATTATCTCAGGATTTGTCCCACCCTAGACAGTGGTCAAACACAAAATTGGAATAGAAAACAAAAATGCCAATGCTTTACATTTAAAAGCAATGACAATCTTATAACTGAACACAACCGATTGGGAGGATCATTTAAAAATACACAATGTACTGTTTTGTATTAAATGTATTAACAGTGCAATTATTTATTTATTTGCAGTGTATACAGCAAATAAATTGTAAATTAAATCAAGATTATGGAAGTTGGTTTTACAAGAAAATATATTTCAGTCTTTAAAAATGTTTAATATGTGCAAGAACTGGTATTGTTTTGATTTTAGGACAAAGGTTTTTAATTAAATGTTAGCTTTTGTCATTTTAGTTATTATGCACATCATTTAAAGGATGACGGCCCTTCATCATTGCACAACCAGTCACTGAGGAAGAAATCTGTGGTGTTTTGGTACTTTCCACAGCCAGCAGCTCCTCATCACATGCGTCTGGGTAGAGGAGCAAAACCACATCTGACAGGACAAAAGCTATAAAGACACTTTCAAAATCAATCAATTCTATCCATTTCCTTTGCAGCAATCCAACTGACAGTTGGAAAAGTGCAACTAACACACTAGTGCAACATGCAAACAAACCATGTTTGCCCCTTAAAATTGCTAGCCAGTAAATCATTAAACCTCTTTACTGACAAATCTGAAACACCACTCCAGTCTATAGCGATCTGTGCTTGACTCACAATTGATTTCAGTGGAGTTTGACATTAGCATGATGCTAAGCTAACATTGTATAATCCAGTTAGTATAAAAATACATAGCCCACAAACAAATATTGGGCAGTTTAATTGGACTGAACTATTACCTGTCCTTAAGTAATGGGTCGTAATAAACAATTCTTTTACCCTGTTTTAATTTCAACACAGATAACACAAACGTACATTAACAGGTTAGCGTAATTTAGCTATACATTGTTGCAAGAAAGTTTTTTTTCTGAAACATTTTAGTTGGTCTAATGATTTCTATATGCTACTTGTTCATTTGTTTTGGATGATACTGAGACATTCAAAAGTAAAGCTTTCGTAATGTCTGCAAAATTATACATTTAATGTTGTGACATTCACATAACCAAAAATTAAAATGAATTGATGTGCAGTTTCAGAACATTCAGAAATATTATTTTCATAACCTACAAAAATAAGAACGTTGGGGAAAAAAACGACATATTATTAGCTGGGATTGCACACACTGCAATGCATTCTGGGGTTTTCTCACTGGTTAATTCCACCCGAAGATCTGGCAAAAATAGGTTCCTTTTCCTTTAGGTCCCAGAGCAGACTGCTCTGACTTAGCATTAAAGAGCTACAGTTTCATACATCTGTATATGTTAATTTTTAAAAAATGAATGAGTGTGCAGCTACTCAGGTAGAAAAATTTGACATTTTTGCATTCAACTTCCTTTCACTTCTCATCTAAAGGGTATGTGGGATCTCCAAGGGACTTTTGGTTCACTGGTTTTATTTCTGTGCAGTCTTGCATCATGACCCAGGCTTAGTAAGCGTGACTTGCTTGTTTTCAGGCTTTAATGCAACTCCATTGGCAAGGCCACAGAGCCTCAATATGACCTTTAGCAACAGAACGGCAGCAGGCAACAGTATAAAAAGTTACATGTAAGAGTTATTTGACTCATATAATTGAGGTAATATTTAAAAAAAGTAATAATATTTTAAAATAAAAACCTATTAGCAAAATCCTTTCCTCTAGAAAATTTCTCAACTAATCACAAAGAAATGCACTCTGCGAAACCCCGGCAGGAGCGTGAACTTCATCTCCTTGTAAATAGCTAAAGGGATTTGTTTAATCAGACCAAAATGACTTTTCCATGAATATGATTTGGCCACAGTGCCTCACATTGAGTCCGGCCCCATCAGGTGACCTCAGGAACGCAGAAAAACATCACGTGTGTCAAAACGGTTTCGTGTGAGATGCAAAAATACATTGTGCAGCCATTTATTCACTCAATGTTACCTTGGTTCTTCCTTAATGCAGTCTCCATTGAAATAATTTCATTCTGGGCCAATTTCAGCCTGAAAAAGATCCAATAAATGTTTATTAGGTGAGTGGCTCCAATAACTCACAAGCTCACCCAACAGGATTGGATGCTGATGTGGAAAATCCTCAGTATACTGAGGTTCTTCCTGGTCTGACAAGCTGAAAACAAAAACCACAAATGTCTCCATAACAGAGTAAACTTGTTTTTTCTTGAGAGGAACCCATGGCTCATAGTCAGAAGATCTGGAAATGACTGAACTCAAGAGGTAATATAGCAAATGCATTAAAAAAAATCAACAAAAAAAAAATCAATTACATTAATTTCATTAATTACATTTATCATCATTTTAGCCAATATTACTCTCAGTAGGCAGTCTATAACTAATCTATAATACACACTCTTAAAGGGACAATTCACAAAAATAAAAATTCTGGTATTATATACACACGCTCATTTTGTTTCAAAGAAAACATTTTATAGCTTTGTCATGCCAGAAATATATAGAAAAACATCATCGAATGCTGCGTTTCCTAAAAGCATTGTAAGCCTAAGTTGATTGTAGCACCATTGGTGGTAATCAGGCTCCAAAACAGAGGCTTAATATACTTTTGGGATACGCAGCCCAAATAAACCAATGTGCGAGTTAAAACTTTGTACATTTTACTACTATTTAAAAATGTTTGTTACCTTCGAAACTCACAGTAGACACACAATCTGTGCCCTTT
This sequence comes from Enteromius treurensis, assembly GCA_032275025.1. Classification (NCBI taxonomy): domain Eukaryota; kingdom Metazoa; phylum Chordata; class Actinopteri; order Cypriniformes; family Cyprinidae; genus Enteromius; species Enteromius treurensis. Next base: position 22,120,407 of record JAUCMU010000030.1, on the reverse strand, counting down.
TAACTGTAATTATGTCCTTCTGTGTTTATGCTGTACAAATGCTGATCCTTTTGGCACAAACGACAGAAGCTGATTCTGATCAACTGAAAAGAAAATGACCTATGAAAAGCAAAGCAAAACAATTTGTTTCTTGATGCAAACCTTCAACAACTTAAACTCCATCTGGACTGTGTAAATAAGATCACAGAGCACACAGACAGTATAAATCATTAAATCATCACAGAGTATCAGACAGATGTGAATGAACTGCCATAGAAGGGATAAATGCCTTTGTATGCATATGAAAATACTTTAATTTGAAGCTCTGGCTCTTGATGACTCTTGATTTTCAGCTGCTTTAAATTAGTGAACCTCCTGCAAGGAACAAAAGTGGCACCCAGTGTGTCATCATGACAATGATTACACTGAAGCTCAATCGCAGACATACCTGTGGAAAAATGGCTAGTATTACTTCACATCTTCTCACAAAAACTCAGATGTGTATTATTTATTTATATATTTTGTCTTTAATAAAATAAGCAGGACAGTAAGAGGGAAATTACATCATAAGAAATGCCAGTTTATTTCATTCTATATGAAGTGCTGTAATCTTGTCAGTGTCAGAAGTGACAGCAAACATAGTTAAATGTAATCCTAGCCATCAAACAGTGCTTACATATACACAAGCCAACTCCACAGAAATCTAGACAGAAAGAGAAAGAATGACCACATGTAGATAATTAGGTATTTTATGTAGTGAAATAGCATTTCAATTTCAACATTTAGAGCTTTGAGAGGTAATTGTGGAATTTCTTCATACTTTTGATAACACAAAATTCTGTCCGTCTCTTTCTAAGGCAAATGGTTTGCATAAAATTCAAGCATCTTAACACCATCTGGTGGTGAAATAGTGCAAAAAGCCACAAAAAGATAATTCAATGTTGTTCTGAAATGTTTTATTTCTTTTTGTAATCAAAAGACTTTCAGTATCCTTGAAAATTAGAAATTAATTCTAACCCATCACCCAATGGCCATTGAAGATGTACATGAGTTTGTTTCTTCATGTGAGCAGACTAGGTGAAAATGTACTTGTAT
>JAUCMU010000030.1:22083959-22113607 GCA_032275025.1 Enteromius treurensis | reverse complement strand
TGTGTATATGTGTGTGTGTGTGTATATATGTGTGTGTGTGTGTATGTGTGTGTGTGTGTGTGTGTGTGTGTGTGTGTGTGTGTGTATATATGTGTGTGTGTGTGTATATGTGTGTGTGTGTGTGTATATATGTGTGTGTGTATGTATGTATATATATATATATATATATATATATATATGCTTACATAGTTTGCATTGTGAAAATATTTGTGTATATACTACATAGATATTAGTATAATATTATACTAAAATAATATCCATATTATACATTATATAATATTATAAATATATTTAAATATAATAAAAAATTATAATATATATATAAATATATAATAGTAATGTTATTTTTGTGTATATTTATGTATATAATGATAAAAACTAAATTTCTGTAGAATTCATTTAGAAAGCTAATAGACTTAATGGCAGCAGCTTGAGTTATGTAAGCTTTAGAGAGGAGTGTGTGTGTGTGTGTGTGTGTCGCTGTGGGGAGTTTCTGAGTGTTTGTGAGTTGGTCCAAACACCAGATGCATTGCTCTCCCTGCGGGACCCGTCTCAACACACGGCCTCTGCTGCTGTTCTGGGCCAAACACACACACACACACACACCTAGAGCCCTTGGCAGTGAACATAAAAGCACATGATGAACAAACCCTCTGTAGTGTCTTCACTTCAGCTCTCAGTTGTTTGGAAGGAAGCACTAATCAAACTTAGCATAAAGGCACCATAAAGGAGCAGTGTGGAGAGCAAGCATATGCCAGAGGTCTGTGCAGCATGCAAACGCTCTGACCGTTTGATGGGAAATCCCTCAGAGATCCAGAGTGCAGGAAAAAGGGCTCGGAGAAGCAGGGCCGAATCGATAAGTGTCCGCTCTGAGTTATCATGAGCTCCGTTCAGCTTTAATTAGCCCTTTAGCTGACTGGACCGCTGCAGATTCTGATAGTGCCATATTGAGATGATCAGTGCCACTTAATCATAGCTGACAAACGAATCACAGACAGCCGTATCAAGCCATGCTGCGTAAATGAACACCGCTCTGAATTGCAGGAATGATCTCCTCTTAGATATAAATGTTACACTGCAGGTGAACAGGGTAAAAAACAACTACTAATAGTCTTCACCTTACCCAGTTGATTGTTAACATTGATAAATGCACATTAAAAGCTAGGTTTAAATATGCAAATGAGGACTTATTTAATTAAATAGGCACTAATTTGCATACATTTCTAGTCCAAAAAATCTAAACGCAGGATGATGTCAGTTTTAAAATTCTCATAATCTCATTTTTGTCATTTCACAATTCAGAATTTTTAAAAAAATGTCAAAAAAACGATCGATTGTGGAAATGATAGAAAGTTGACATTCCTAATTATCACACTGTAATGTTTGATATCATCGGAAAAAAAAATTTCCTCTAAATGTAATTTATTTTTGCATCTTATTTTTCATCAAAATATTTTGTTAAATGCAGCTTTTGCTGGCTTTATTAGTAATATTCAGTAATAACTGGATAAGACGAGATAAGCATTAAAATAAGATAAAACAACTGCAAAGAAATCAATCTCTTATTTTCATTCATCCAGAATTCTCACAGTCTTTAAAAACACATGAAACAAAAAAAGAGATACATGTAGGCCTAAAAAAGGTGTAGAATTTACTTTGAAATAATTTTCAGGAATTTGCTAGGAAATATTCACAAAAGAAGCAGCAAGTAACACATTTATCTGTTGTGAGGTGAATCCTGTGTTTCCCTGTAGTTTGTCTGCTCTGAGCACGTGACCAGAAGCAGCGCTGCTCAGTGACCGTCTCGTTACGATGGGAACCGGGCGTTGTAATCTCCGTCAGGGGTGTGTTAATTACCACACAGGATCTGTAGCGTTCACAGGCCTCCATCAGCAGCCGTCCTTAAGCCGTAAGGAAGAGCATCACCATGACGACCTCGCCTCCAGCGACATGTGACCTTTACCTCGACCGTCTGACGTGAGCTCGGTTCAAACACAACCACGTTTGCTTTCTGATTGCTGGCCAAAATGTACATTTTAAATTAAAGCATTTTAAAGTGTATTTGAATTGTTTTATTTATTTATGTTTAAACAATTTAAAGAAACTAGAAATATTGCTAAGTAATAAATTAAAGAAAAGAGAATACATAAATATTAATACAAATACAAAAAAAACTTTTTTTCAATGTATTTAAATATAATATATTCAGATATAATACAACATTTACTGCCTCTGCTAGTAAATGTCATGTTTCTGTATTTTTTATTTTTTATGTTTGTTTACTGAAAATAGTGTGGGATTTAATGAATAAAAATATTTTTTACTCATATTGCTAGTACAATTAATATGGGAGCTTGTTTCCAACAAGGCATAGGAGTTTAAAAAGGGAATTGTGAAAATGACTTTATTTTAAAATACAGATTTTTTAAATTCAATTTGTATTAAAAGTAATTTTGAAATAAGGAAAAAAATCATTTCTTAGTTAATATTGTAAAATTTAGAATTTTTATATATTTTTTTTATTTTATTTTATTTTTTTTTGAGAATAATATTTTGTGAGCAAAATATTTTAAGCAAAAAGTCGATGTGAAAATTTTCAGTCAGAAGTTCCTTTAAAAAAAGAAGAAAAAAAACGAGAAAGAAACTGTGAGTAAAACATTGAATTCGAAGCATTAAATTAAAGTGGAAAAGCTCAAATAGTATGGTCTCGTAATTTCAGTTTAATTGACTGACTCTTCACTTCTAGGTCATGTGGCGTGTTTCTGAATGTTGTTGTCAGGGCTGTCAGTAACAGGATTAAACGCTCGGTTTGTCCGTGTGAGACTGGAGAAAGTGCTGGTTCCAGCTGTTTTCTCTCAGATGAGGGGTGTGTCATCAGTGGAGATCTGTTCACGCTCTCAGAACATGCATGAACCTGCCTTCATCAACATACTGCCCGAGACACGAGGAATGCTCTTACAGAAAGTGCCTGGTTTTGTGATGTTGCTCAGGTTTTGGGTCTGTTGAAGCTGTAGGTTTGTGGATGAGGTTTATCAGCAGATAGAGAGAGTGTGGTAATCAATACTCATCTTTCTTGTAGATACACACCACAAAAAGAAAATCTGTCAGCGCAGACAGACCTGATGCTGAGGGTTGTTTTCAGTTGCACTTCTCAATCACTTATTTAAACTGCTTCAACTGATGGACATAATCAGATTTAGAGCTCGACCAATCATGTTTTTTCAGAACCCAATACTGGTGTCTAGACTCTTGCAGATGACTGACTTCATATGATGGAGAATTAAACTGAACAAAAAGTGACCAAAAATAGCCTGTTTATAAATGTGTGTGTGCAAGCAATGCCCCTGCTGTGATCATCTCAAGACAATTGTTCAGGGTATACCCAAAATCAACAGTGTTCCTGTGAAATTGTCCATTTTAGAACATTTTTTCTGACTTTTTCATGACACAAAACTTTTAATTAACATTTTGCAGATTTGGCCTCAACCTGTAAATAAGAACAGGAACAAGTTATGAATTAAAAATTATAAACCATTATATTTTAGTATATTTACTGCATCATGGTAACAGATTATGTTCAATTAGCTTTGGGAATAACAGGAATTACAAAAAATGGAAATAAGAGCACCTGTAATTTGTTTTTCTTTGATTGCTTGTTTTCCACAATAATTTTTCGCCAGATGACTTTAACATGATGGAGAAGTGCCTGGTAGCCGATGCTACAGCTTTGCTCGGGTTCAGGGGAGTTACGGATGGGCTTGTGTGTGTTTTTTTGTGTTCGCAGCACATGCAGCCTCGGTGTGTGTGTGTTTACACTGTCTCTCCACGGCTCTGTTTGTTCCCGTCGCTCTCTGAAGGTCACTAATGTCACGAGTCTGTCGGTTCTGATCGAGTTCAGTCCACATTCCAGCAGTGTCAGAGTCACCGACACCACAGCTGAGCTCCGCTTACACACACGGCATGTCGCCTTCATGAGTTCCTCTACTGCACCAGTGGTCAAAGGTTGAACTGAATTCATGATCTTGTCCTGAAATAATCTTATTTCTATGTACAGTTTGTTTATTTTAAAGTGAATGGATTTGGTTGTAGCAGTGAAGAAGCATCATCAAGTCTGCATAATTCATGTTCCTCACACACAGTGTACAAACTTTTGACTGGTAGTTGTGCATATTATTTGATATTCTTTATAGTATTCAATAAATATAATATTTAATATTATTATTATTATTATCTTTAATGGTTATGATTATTGCTATTATTGTTATTATTATGAAAATGTTTGTGCAAAGAAATCCCCTAAAGTGATTATTTATTATTTATTTAATTCACAAAAAAAATACAACAGATTATATACTTTAAAATATAATTTTCCATTTAGATGTTTTTGTAATTCCCTTTTTCTCAGAGGTTAACACCATTTTTATTGATTTTATTTATTTGCACGTGTTAAAGGCAGTGCATCAAATACTTCCATACTATACAAATGATCTCTCTGAGAAAAATGTCTTTTTTTTTTTTACTTAAAGTTTGCAGCTAAATGTTTTATGAAACTATGCTTTAATGATGACATTTTTCTTTTTTAGATTTTGCATGATTTTCGTTTTAGGTGAATATGACCCAGACACATTATTGACAGGTTTATTGCGCTTCATCTCAACTTACAGATTTAAATGATACAGAATATAATTTTATATAAATGTATCTGGACTCTGGTGTGCTCTATGAGACAGATTTGTGACTGGCAGGTCTGGTGAGCTCAGCTCGTGTTTTTTTATGTGTTCTCAGATCTGGAAGGTTCCCGGTGGGAGCTGTACTCTGTACACATGCGGTCAGTCGCTCAGAGTCCATGCGCTGCTATCATCTGCCGTCTCCTGTGACCCGGCCGCAGCGGGAAGCTTCGTCTGATATTACGTAACCGTTAATGGCTGTGTTTATTTTAGCCAGCGAGTGTCGCAGATGTCACGGCTTCGCGACATCCACAGCCCTGGTACACATCCCTGCAGATTACTCAGCAAAACAGCCTAATATCATAGGAATACTGCACTTCAGTACAGAACTGAGACACAGAAATACATGCAGCATTTTCATCTCATTTGAGTCTAATTTAAATATGAAAATAATTTATGGAGTAGTGTGGATAAGCAGTTCTTTTTTTGTGAACTGTTTTTCCCAAACCAAAAAAAAAAAAAAGCTCAAGAGGACAATGCCTTTGTTATCTTTTAACTTCCTGCAGATATTTCTCTTAAAGTTTCTCAGTAGAAACGAATGCAGGCCCAAATGATTCAATAGTCATTCAGTGACCTTTGCATAAAAGTTGAGTTCGTATTGAGAACTCTGAGATTCAAACAGTTCGATCAGAAGTACGTTTAAGATCTGTTCTGAAATGCATAATAACACAATAATAACAATTCATATCTTTCAGTCACGTGACCGGCTCGAAGACTTGGTACGCAAAACATCCATTGAACTGCAGCACAAGCTTGTTAATCAGTTGCCAAGCCGCAAATATTTAGATCTCAACAGAATGAAACAAAGATATGTGCTGTGGCCATCTGCAATCCATATTTAGCACTTAAAACAGCGATATTAAAATAGCAAATGTATACTATAAATAGGCAAGCAGATGAGCCTGGAATATGAACGCAGTGCACTAATGTCTCGTCTCGGTGTAGAGATGCATGATTCTGGAAAAATGCAATTTTCTCAAATATAGATACATAATTCTCCAATTCTAAACCAAGTGTGACAAAATATGAACGAATAAACATATTAAAATATTTCTATGTTAAATATATTTAATACAGCAATTTCTTATATTAAAATTGTGAAAAAGTGCTTTGAATGAATGATTCAATGACTCGGAAGTACTTTGCTTGTTTCGTTAAAGGATTATTCTGTTATTCTTGAATTAATGATTCAATGATGAATAACATTGTTTCGCCACCTAGTGCAATCAACACAAACATTGTTTAAAGCCCCAATTACTTTGAAGAGCCAGGATTTGCTCTATTTTGATGGCTACCATAGACAGTGTTTATATCTGAACAATAAACTCAACACAAATAGTGTGTGTGAAGTTGCTTCTTACCTTTAGAATTGCTCTTTGTGTCAGCCGCAGCATAACCAGTGGCGATACCGATATATAATTATTTTTCATTTTAGTTCGTTTACTGCCAGAACTTATTTGTAAGTATTAATTAAACAATAATAAAGTTGTTTTATAATGGTGTGTGACTAAATGTATTCATCTTATATATATATATATATATATATATATCGGCATACTTTTTCATATCGGGGCAATGCCGATATTTACATTCAAAGCCATTCCATTGGTCCGATAATATTGTGCATCTCTTCCTTTATTGATTAATCCCGCAGCTCGATATCAGTGTTTTCTTTTATAATGATTTTTTGTTGGAAAGATTTAATGTGTAACTTTGTGCGCTGCTTTTGTATTCCTGGTTCATCTGCTAGCCTGTAAAGTATGCATCATCAGTAAGCTTTGTACTGCATTTTTACTACATTACTACTTGATGCAAACTGCGTAAAAAATAATGGGCAGTCAGTCGAGCGAAGCCATGTTTTGCCCTCCAGGTGAGCATTGAGTGTAACGTCACGGGAAAACTATCAGTAAGTCATCTTTATGAAGGCAGCATCCGTTCTCACGCTGTACCTTTAAGAGTTCAGGACATCCCTGTCCTGATAGATGAGCTGCAGCACCGCTCCGTATAACGTTACGTTCTAATCCGGTCGGGATTTGTGTCGGATCACTTCGGTTGGATGTTTATTCCTGTGTAAATCCTGCCCACTGAAGTCCTATGAACAAGTCCTATTAGCATAAGATGATGATCATTTCCCGTTAGAGTATTAAGATCTGTGTTTGCCAAGTTAACCCTCGAGACCCGAGCAATGATATTGATGATGTGTTTTATTTCTTTCCCCGAGTGTTTTCAGGAAGCGCCTGGTTACTGAAATCAGCGTTTGTTTCTTAAGGAGAAATAGATATTCATGGTTGTGGGTCTCTCAGGGTTTCAGCACGAATTGTTCAGTTTCCTCAAGTTTATTTGCTTTGGTCCGAACAAGCAGAGCGAACGTGATGCCCCACTGAGAGTGTTTCTGAGTCTCAGTTTCTAGTCTTTAAGGAACATTGATTCTCTGTCAGTCACTGAAATGCAGAGGAAAGCAGTAGTGAACACCGTTCACGTTAGAGATCTCTTTCATCTGATCGATTCGAGAAACTGGACTGTTCAATGTCCCAGACTCTGAACCAGAGTATGTGCTGGTACTTGAGATCCATGATGCAGCAGGACACTCAAGAACTGACTTTTTAAATTGTCTTTTGGTTGTTAGTGTGTTGTGAATGCTCGCTAGGGTGTCGTTATTAGCTGCCAGAAGCTTAAGTTAGAGTGGCGTTTTTGTTAGTTAAGGTGTTGTGGGTGGTTGCCAGGCTGTTAAGTGGTCGTTAGGGTGTTGTGAATGCTGGTAATGTGGTCGTCGGGGTGTTGTGGGTGGTTGCCAGGCTGTTATGTGGTCGTTAGGGTGTTGTGAATGCTTGTAATGTGGTCATCGGGGTGTTGTGGGTGGTTGCCAGGCTGTTGTCGGGGTGTTGTGGGTGGTTGCCAGGCTGTTATGTGGTCGTTAGGGTGTTGTGAATGCTTGTAATGCTGTCATCGGGGTGTTGTGGGTGGTTGCCAGGCTGTAGTCGGGGTGTTGTGGGTGGTTGCCAGGCTGTTATTTGGTTGTTAGGGTGTTATGAAGGCTTGTAATGTTGTTGTGGGTGGTTGCCAGGCTGTAGTCGGGGTGTTGTGGGTGGTTGCCAGGCTGTTGTCGGGGTGTTGTGGGTGGTTGCCAGGCTGTTATGTGGTTGTTAGGGTGTTGTGAATGCTTGTAATGTGGTCATCGGGGTGTTGTGGGTGGTTGCCAGGCTGTAGCCGGGGTGTTGTGGGTGGTTGCCAGGCTGTTATTTGGTTGTTAGGGTGTTATGAATGCTTTTAATGTTGTTGTGGGTGGTTGCCAGGCTGTTGTCGGGGTGCTGTGGGTGGTTGCCAGGCTGTTATGTGGTCGTCGGGGGGTTTTGTGGGTGGGTGGTCATTTTATTTTAAGTTAAATTTTTATATCTGTTCTTTCAGTTAATGTATATGTATCTTATAAAGCGCAACCACTCATCTCATAAATAATCAGCTGTGTAATAAGCTCCTCCCACTGCAGGCGTGTTTGTGTATTCCTCATTTGATCTGTGTGAAGGGCCTCAGGTGTCTGTTCACCTCTCTCTGCCAACAAACGCCAGACTTGCTGAACTCATGACATTAGCTCTAACCTTTGCCACCTTCATACACATCCACCTCTCACCATCCAGTTTTTCTCGTTGAACATCTTGAGTTAAAACTCTGTTGCTCTTGCATGTAAACAGCTGCTCCTGCGAGTCAGAGAAAAATAGATCTTGAGCGCCATCTTCTGATCAGTTATAAAAGATACCTTTGCTTCCTCAGGTTGGGCTTCACATGCATCACGGTTTCCTCTAGAATATTGTGCAGCACAACTGTTTTTAACGTTGATGATAATCAGAAATGTTTCTTGAACCGTATCTGAAGGATCATGTGACACTGAAGAATACAGATTTGATCACAGAAATAAATTATTAGTAACTATAATAATATATAATAATTATGACTGTGTAATATGAATCAACCACATGTAGTTACTGTATGGTTCAGATCAGGGTTTGCCTTAGAGTTACCTGCATGAAACTATGCATAATTAATTATTATAATAAGTATATGCAACATGAAACGAGGACACCTTAAAATAAAGTGTTACCAAACATTTTAAAATAGTTTTTACTATATTCATGTAATGACATGAATGTAGCTTCGGTGATCTGAAGACACTTCATATCATAAAAGTCGATAAAATATTTTGAAAAATTATGAATTTATTTTTCTTTCCATGCCAGTACCTAATTTCTTTATCAGCTAGTAATGGCTCTTCATGAGTATAATCGTTTTAAAATGACTTTTTGAAAGAAAACCAATAATGATTTCCTGGTGACCTCATACGACTGAAAACATGCAAAACCTGATACAGCGTCTCCAGGTCTTGGTCTCTGTGGCTGATTCGGGTTGTTCTCCTTTGTGTTTTCTCAGAGGACGTCTTGTCGAAGGACACCGGAGAATGTGCAATATGTCTGGAGGAGCTGGTGCAGGGAGACACCATCGCACGCCTGCCCTGCCTCTGCATCTATCACAAAGGGTACAGCTGCTTGTGTGTAAGAGAGTGTGTGTGTGTGTTTGTGTGAGAGTGTGTGAGAGATTGTGAGTGTGTGTGTGTGTGTGTGTGTGTGTTTTTGTGTGAGAGAGACATGAGTCTGTTCTCTTACAGTAATTCTGCTTTTTCTCCAGCTGTATTGACGAGTGGTTTGAAGTGAACCGATCTTGTCCTGAACATCCGTCAGATTAACAGCGCCTCTTGCACCTTTGCACAGGTAACACACCTTCACAAACCTGAAGCATGATAATGCGTATATAAGATGATGTATTGGCATTCAAATGCATGTGTTTTTAAATCTAAACGTAAATTGACATTTCTTTTTAAAATCCTCCCATTGAATAATTTCGTAGTATAATGTCTCATAGGCATTAAATGCATTGCAGTCGTAATAATTATTATATTTCATGTATTTTTTATTTATTTTTGGTACTACAATTGGCACTACACAAATAAAATGTACTTCATTTCATTTTTTATTTCATAATGATTCATAACATGTGAAATTTGTGTAAAAACAGCTTCATGTTTTCACATTATGTATCTAAAACGGTTTCACATTAGCTATTATTTTAAGGAAATCACAGGGTTGCATATGGAATGCACATTTTTTGGGTTAATTTTCTGAAATGTTATCTGAGTTTAACGTTCTAAAATGCTAGATATGCAAATTACGCATTATTTATGTATTTATGCACTAATTTGCATATATTTCCAGAACATCAATCTGAACATTGGATTAAAGCAGGTTCAAAATTAGTTTTGTTTTTGTTGAAATAATGGAGGTTTTTTAACATTTTTATCACTCCATAAATCAGAAAATACTGTGAACGGACAGAAACAAATGGGGTAAAATGTTGCATGCGTGTGAATAAATCTGAACACACCTCTCAGTAAAAACCTTCAGAATATAGATTTTTTTAAACAACATTTAAAGATATGATTTGTAATTGAAATCTACAGACACACACAGATAAAGTGTAACAAAATAATCCCATAAAATGCACGCTTTCAATGTTTTCTTTCCGCTAGCCTAAAACAACACATTGTGGAAAGCCAAATGGCTCCACATCTGACAAGTGTGCAGTGCATGTGAATCGGTGTTCGCTCTTTAATCACTGCGTTGTGTTTGATGTCTCCAGCCTCCTGGTCGTGAGAAGCGGCACAATGTGAATCCTCTTCCCCCTCATAGACACTGTGACTCTGGTCTCGGGATGGCCTGATCGCCGAACGCCCCTCTCTTGTAGCACGGCCCTCCTTAGTCGCCATATAAACCCTAGCATGCCAAAACTCATTCAGGGAAACTCTTTTCACATCACAGTCCAACAGAGAGGCCAGCGGCGGTCCAGAGCTTCCGCTCCAGCGCACCACTGTCCAATCAGGAACGGTGAAGAGGGCGGATCTTAGGAAGTTAATTTCATTGGCGGACTCAGGGTCAGCTGATTGTGTGGATGACTATCGGACGATCACTGCTGAATGGGACTGTGCCTCTCAGTGCCTTAAATTTCAGATCCCACCGGCCAAAGCGATGGACGCAGAGAAAGACGCCTGGACATGACGGGATGTGAGCCCTGATTCGGGTCGGCCCCTGAGCCATATTGACAAGTGCCCTGTCTTTCGTAACGGCGATGCAGCCGTTTATTCTCTCTCTTTTTCTTCCCGAATGGAGGAATGTCCCATGTATCTGGAGTCTCGTAGCAATATCTGTGCTAACTGATTATCAAGATTCACTGTAGCCTGTCCGGTGACGTCTGCACCGTCTCAAGATCATTTATGCAAGTGCATCACGTTTATTTGTGTTGACAAATCTGGGCCTTAATTCAACACGACTGACTTTCTGTGTCTCTTTATGTAGGGTGAATCTCATCAGAACATCTCAAAACCAGAAGAAAAGACAATATTTTGTATTAAGAAAATGAAGTGTTGAGGAGATTATTAATAATGCAATTATTTTTATTGAAATCTGTATAATATTAATGGAAGCACCATAAATGCTACCATGATCAGTAAATATAGTAGTCATTTATATTTATTGTTGTACTAATAATTAATGCTGAGTTTATATAAAATAATGAGATTATATTAATTAATATAAATGTATTATATAAATTGATCCAATTGAATGGATGTACAACAAATACTACCATGATAAATAATAGCTACAATTTCACTCCTGCAGTATAAGTATTTTTGCACTATTTTATTATTAATTGTACAGCCAGTAAATGCTTATTTTAATTTTTTAAAATCATTGTATTGCAGTAATAAAAAATACAAAAAATCCAGTTAAATCAGCATAATTTGATGGCAATACAAATACTTCTGTTATGAAACGTATACGATTTGAATAATAAATATTTAGAGTGTAAACAAATGTAGATTTAGATGTTTCACTTGGTGACAGGTGTTTTATGACAATTATACCCACTTTCCTCTTTCAGGAGTAGTATTTATATATTGTACTGCTTTTAATTTATGCTGATTTATTTATTTTTAATCATCACTGAAAAATAAATCATAAAAAGACAACTCAAACGTTTCATTTTAAATCAGAACAAATTTAATGGCAGTACATTACTATTTATAAAAAAATAAAGTAAATAATGTTAATTTTTTAAGGGTCCTAAAATTCACTTTTCTTTATGCAAAATAAAATTTATTTTATTTTATTTTGTGAGATTTCACCCGTTCAGTGTTTTCTGGAGTCATGTGACGTGTCACGTGATGTCATTTAGGGCTCTTTCATGTTGTACCTGCATCAAGAGACAAACGCATGATGACATGTGATCGTCCATCAGGCCAAATGGTTCTTGTTTTTCACCTTAAATCAAGCAAATTTAATTCTCAGGATTAAGATTTGTCACATACTTTCATGACAGTTACACATTATTTCTCATCATATTTATACATCGTTGTAATGTCTGTTGTACTGCTCTTAATTTATGCCGATTTAAAAACCTTTGTATTCCAGTAATAAACACTGAAAATAATATCTAAATGCATTACGCCACTGATGCAAAGTGTGTCGGTTTGTTGTGAAAATAATGTCACAAATCTTAATGCTCCTGAAAAAAAAAGACCGGTTTCTTTGTGTAATATATCATTTCTTTTGATATTTGTGATGAAATGTGATTCAGGTGAATAATTCTCTCTGTGTTTGTCTTGAACTCATCTGTAGCTGCTGGAACAAGGTTTGATTTCTTGGGATTTATCAGCAGTTTCTCAGTCGGTTTCATGTAAATCATAGAGTGTGTGTGTGTGTGTGTGTGTGATCGACTTCATAAACACTCTGGGTCACATTTCAGCTGCTTTTTATCCACATCCACGTCATATCTTTTTATAGAGAAAGGTGGTTCTCCAGTAGGGCTTGATACTTCAGATGCACATGCTGCTAACTAGTTTTTTAAAAGTTACTAATCACAGATTGGACAATGGATTATGTGGTTAAGTTCACCTGAAGGCTTAGTTTTGGTCAGCTGTGTTGAATTTGACCCGTGGACTAGTCAGAAGACTTGAGAGTATCACCATAGTATACCCGACATATCAAAGGTGCCATAATAGCTTTAAAATGCTGCTCATCATGTACGTTGAAGGCGATGAGAAGCGCTTTCGATGTGAGGCCACAGCAGCTTTTCTGGTCATACGAGAGAAGATATGTACCACATGTTGCATGGGAAACACCACTGTTTTTTATATTCGATCATCTGCTAAGCTTCTTTTTCCAGATATCATTTAGCTCAATAATGAATCCACGTTTTGCGGCTTTGTGCAAACTTCTGTTTCCAGCAGATCTGAGCCTGATGCATCCGACCGGATCCGTGATTGTCAATCAAAGCTTTCCATACTCAAGACTGGGTGTCTTGAGTGTCTTGGTAACGCTCTGTCTGATCTAGTACTGTGGGGGTGAGTGGACAGAACTACTAGTTACGCAAGTTAACTTCCTGAAGAGATGCAAACAGGAAGCTGTATGTTGTTGAATCTCAATGTGCAAGGATAACAGTGGATGATCATAAAGTTTTTTTCTTTTTTTTATGATTTAGAGATAATTTAACATTCCATACATGTAAAAAAAAAACACTTTACAGAGATGAGATTAAAAAAAGCAAAATCTTTGGAAGCACAGATCTTTAAATACTTGTCTGAATGTCCTTCTGTCTGCATGTGATTTATGATTGCAGTGTTTTTAATCGTCATCTTTAGTGAAAGAGCGAAAGCATTTTTCGGATTGATAAAAGCACCATTATAAGTGTTCGAGTGTCACTCTTTTCAGAGCAAATACATATAAAAATCCTAATAACACTTGAAGCCTTTATGTATAATGCTTTATAAGCACATTCATGATGTGCATTGAAATGCATTTATCCTTTTGTGAATAATTGTAACCAAAGTTAAAATGGATAAAAATATTATAATATCCTTTGTTGCATTTCTTGGTTGTTTGTTGTGCATTTTAATGCATTTTACTTTCTTAAGGTGTACCAGCGAACAAAAGGTATTCTACTTATGCTTGTAAATACAATGCATCGTATGGCCTTCTGGAGCATCAGTATGTGTTTTCACTTTTAAGCAAGATTCCCTCAATTGACCTCAGTGTTAAAAGATTAACTCCAAAATCATACAATGGGTTCAAATAGGCAGAAGATGCTGGAAAACCAAAGAATGTGCTGGAGCTGGGGGATGTTTCTGATGAACTGCTCAAGAACAACTATCACTAAACTGAAAGACAGCCGTGGAAATGACATGAAGTGATACAATTCAAGGGTATGTAAACTTATGAGCACAACTGTGTGTGTGTGTGTGTGTGTGTTCTGTTTACATGCTGTAATGTACTGGCTTTTGGTATCGGGGCATTTTAACGTACAGGAGCTCAGTATCGGTATCGGTGCATCCCTAAAAATCTTTTATGTATTACCAAAGAGTTTCATCGGAACTGTTTACGCTTTGGTGTGAAACTCACTTCAGAGCCGTGGTAATAAACCTGAGCATGTTGAGTACAGCTGTGCTTTTGTTACTTAAGTAAACCGATATCTGCGGCATGACACCAACTTCCTCCTTTTCTCAAATCACATGTTTTCCTGGTTCTTCTCAGTTGAAGCGAAGCCTCTTGTCGCCCTCATAGAGTTGCTCTTCTTCTTCAGAGACGCAGTTTCTTTTAACACTGCGGACGAACCAGGAAATGTGTGAAACTGGACACCCTGATAAGCTCATGTGAGGTTAGTCAAGAAGAAAAACTAGGGCTGTTCTAAAACCTAGTAAACTACCTCATAATGTCACCCCATCATTAGGGAATGAATTGTAAAAATCTACATAGGAAACAGGTTTTATGCCATTAATCTGATCCAGACTCGAGTTTTTGTATTAAATAGCAGAGCTTACTTGACTTCCTTCAGTGTAGTGTTGTTAGTCAGGCCTTCAGACATCTGTCTGGCTCCATTAATGGTGAACTCATTTTCTATCAGCCTATAGAGAGTTGAATAAAATCAATCCATCAGGGCAGATGTATTGAATACAGAGCTGAAGTGTAATTTTGATTATTGCTTGCATCAGCAGCAGACATGCATTGAGCTTTCTGAGTGGTGTTTGTGTTACCACATTCTTTCCTTTTAATAATGTCCGCAGACTACAACGTATGATTTGAATGCAATTTTTGTCGAGAGATGCAGAAAAAAATAGTATTTTCATCATTGCATTTGCACTATTTGTTTATGCACAAGTGAATACTGTCAGTGAATAATACAATTTTAAATTGGACAACAAAAAGAGCATGCACCAGAAATGTGAAACAAATTGCGTTGCTGAAATAATGAGGTATAATCGATCGTACATCAGATGTGTCAGGGCAGAGTTCGATCTGAACGCCTCGGCAAAGTCTGACGCTGCATCATCAGAGATTTTGTTCTGTATCAACCTGAAAAATAAGAACATTAAGTATGCATCTGGGAATGATAAACAGGTTTTATTTTTTCAGATGCATGAGAAACATTCCGTCGTACCAGAAGATGTGAAGGCTTTGGTTTTCCTTCAGTGCATTTGCCAGACTTCTTCCACCGTGAGACGTAATGCCATTGGCAGAGAGACTAAACAGCAATGCAATGATCAATCTCAGATCGCTCGTTCTACATCCGACAGTTTCTGAATGGAGGCAAGACGATGCAAGGTTTACCTAAGGTTGGTCAGGCTTGGGTGACTCTTCAGAGCCTCCGCAAACGCATCTGCGCCCTCATCTCCGATGCTGTTTCCCCACATTCTGTAACCAACTCAGTTAATGTCACCAAACCTCTACCATAGTTTTTAACCATTTCTGTAAAATTCTATTGAAAGACACCAAAAACGGGAACTCCAAATATATAAATGCATAAAACGGAAGGCATGGTGTCGTTATTCCAGCGCATATTCTTACCCTACATCAAAGATCGATTTGCTCTTGTGGATTGCGCTGGCCAGGTATTTTCCACCCACACCTGTGATGTTGTTGCAGCCGAGCCTGTGGGAAACAAACTAATGATGCCTTCTACATACCTTGTTGTGAGAATGTGTACGTTTATGAATCGTCTGGAAAGCTTTGCAATCAATCTTTAATCCCATCAATAACGCACAAGAGTAATGTTTTACAAGGTGCATTTATATCAAAACAAAGCTAGAACTTGCACCAAAAAATATTATCACAAGATCATGTGGCTAAAAGGTCAAAACCACTGACCACATGGTCTGCCAGTTAAGATTTTTTCGTGCATACTAAATCATGCTGAATTTCCGCACATATTTAGTAATAGATCTAATATCTTTATCTATGTACAAGAGATACCTACTTGACAACCTTCAAGTGTGGACATTCTTCAATAATCTTTGCTACTAGTTTGGCTCCAGCGTCTGTGATGTAATTTTTGTAAAGACTGTAAAAAAAAAAAGGGTGGAATGAGGTCTAAATTAAACCTGACAACATAAAGATGAACGGATAAACTCACCCCAAGACCTTAATGACTTTGTGTCGGATGAGTTCCTCTGCCAGAACCTCAATACTGCTGTCCGTCAGCTGATTCACGCATAATCTGAAAGACAGAAGAATCTATGACTGATTCCATTAAAGACAAAAATTGAGGTTACTAACATGATCCGTTGCAATACTCATTTGAAATGATTTAAGCAGATTACTTTTCATTTTCTTATGACCTATCACATTTATCACATTGCTTTAAATAGAGTAATCTTCTACCATATTCATATTAAAATGCAAACAGTAAAAAAATTTTATTGCATTGAACATTACGTCAAGGTTTTCCAATCTGTGGTTTGTTAAGGAACTGCAAGAGTTTGTGGGTTTAATGAAAAACGAATAATTAAATCATAAAAATGTAAATTAAATCACATAACATCAGTCCATGTGACCTTTGACCAGCATCAGGGAAGCGTGAGCATGCAAATGTGATACTTAATTATTAGAATGTTAATTTTAAAATCTTGGGGAACTTTTATTGTGGATGTGTATTAATCATTTGACAGCACTATAATCACTATAATCTGGATAACTACCCAGTTCTGCCAAAAGGTAGGAACTTCATTTGTTCTAGTTCTTCAAACGGTAAATGTTTTGGGTAAAGCCACGCTCTGCCCGGCTGCTCTTACCTTATTACCGTCATTTTGCTGAAAGATGGCCTCAGTTGCTTCACGCCGTAATCGTTGATGTTGTTATTGTCCATGTCGACTCCTAGCTGTTTCCTGCGATGGTGGAGGACAAAGTTCAAAGCGCTGCAATCGGCCGAGTAAATGTTACAGTAGGCGATCTTAATGTAATTGGCCGAAATGCCGTTGGCCGTCATCTTGGCGACGTCCTCGCTGTTCGTCTCAAATATGCACCGCAGCATCCACAAGAAATTTGGCATTGCATGCACCTTGTCACCATCGCTGTCTGTGGATGGATACCGCGGAAGGCCTTTAAGATGCGTCTTCACGCTGGTGGACAGATACGACTTGAGCATCTTCCGTTTTTGTTTCAGTAACACCGGAGGAACAAGATGCTCCAGGAGCCCAGCGTTGGCTTTGGACAACAGGCCGCATAGAAATAAATTGGTGAACTGGAAGTTGGTTTGGAAAGGGTCTTTATCTCTTGGTCTTGGCTTTCCCAGACAAGGCAAGCAGGAGAGACGCGACGACCTCTTGTACCCGCATTTGGAGAAGAACCTCAGAATAGATTCAGGAGTGGTTCTGGAGTCCAGCACCAATGAAAACGCCGCTAAGAAGGCCTGGAGGGTCTCGTGGAGGAACTCGAAGGTTGCAGAGCCTCCGGATCCATCGTAATGTGAAGCAGGCCTCAGGAACCCGAACTGGAGGTCTTCATCTTCTAATTCACTGGACATTACTTCCTCCATACTGAAGACAAGTTCTCCCCGTTCCAGACCATGCAAGGCCAGCTTAGCGAATGCTGAAAGCTTCCGCTCGCCAGCTTTGAAGGTCTCCGCCGGACACCTCGTACTCCGCTTTAAAAGTCCCGGGTGTGCAATTGAGTGTCCAAGAAAGACCTCCGAGAGAAGCAAGAAGACGTTCGTGAGCGTAATGCAAGAATCCGGCAGCTCAAAGTTGTCATAGACTGAGTGAAGATGCTTGAAGCTCTTGAGGATGATCCAACTGAACAGCGGAATGGAACAAAGGCCGCAGAGATGAGGATTAGCGTCCAGCTGATCGGTGACCATTGTCTTGTGTTCCGTCTCTGGGAAATGCAAAGCCGTGTATCTCATCAGGTGCTCAGGTGAGAATCCCTTCATGTAGATTTTCTTACGGATCACTCTGCTTTGGACTTCGGTGCCGCTTCGCGCGGTCAGAATCTTCCGGGAACCCTTGAGTAGTTTCCCACAAAGCAAGTTCATGAGGAGCAAAAGCGGACGGGTCTTTTCTTCCGGGGAAACCGTTTCCGGCATGTTATCCAAGTCAAAATCCGCTCGGATTTCATCGTACCCGTCGAAAGTGAAAAGCACCGTTTCTGGGAATCGCAGGATGTAGGTGAAGACCTCGTCATCGAGGTCGCCATCCGGATAGCAGTTGTGTTTAAAGATCAAATCTTTTAGCGAGATCTCGTCCGTTTCCTTAAAGGCGCTGAACATTCTGCATCGGAACTTGAAGAAGAACTTGGCGCGAGTTTTTAGCTCTCTTCTGGACCACAGGTTCTGCAGCTTCTGAAGGACAATGGATTTGCCCACGCCAGCGTCGCCGGTGATGAAGATGGTCTCGGCCTGTGGGTTGAAGACTCCCTCGTCTCCCAGAAGATCATCCAGACTCTGTAAGTATCCCAGACTCTCACCTCGGTCGTTCAGGAGCTCCATCTGAGTGTCCGTGTAAAGATCCTCCAGCGGCGTCTCCTCACTCCTCGAGTACGACGTGATGAAGCGAGTGTCTCTTCCCAGCTCGTATCGAAGCTTCTCACAGTACTTGCTAACTGCAAAGAGGGACAAATTAGTTCACCAAAATAATGTCATAAACCTTCGCGTGCATATATATAGTGTCCTACAGTATGACATACCAAAAATCTGATTAAAATATTTTGTTAAAATTAGGTTCATTGATCTGGACTTTTCATTTCATGGTTTCTGTGTTTGTAAAATGTTATGTCAGAAGTAGCACCGGTATATTTGTAGCAATAGCAAACAATAGTCTATGGGTTAAAATAAGCCAAAAATCATTAGGTTATTGAAATCATGTTCCATGAACATAATTGTATGAATTTCCTACCGTAAATATACTATTAGTAATATGCATTGCTAAGAACTTAATTTGGGCAACTTTAAAGGATTTGGGGTTTTTTTTCAGATACCAAATATATTAATTATAATATATCAGCATTAAGGTGATACATAAATCTCAATTTCCAAAAATTGACTCATTTGACTGGTTTTGTGGTCCAGGGACACTTATTTTATTTTAAAATAAATTACTCACTGGGGTCTGTGTTCACCACTGGTATGACACTAATAGTGTCTAATGGTGTGTACCGAATTTCTTCGAACCAAGGCCGCAGATCGATGTAAGCATCATATGCTTCATGAAGAATGTGTGTGAAATACGCTGAGCACTCCTCTCCTTTACTCTGAACCAGCTCCAGGATTTTGCGAACCTGCGTGTCCAAAAATGAGATGAGTTGATTAATTGTGATATACATGTTGTGCATATACATATAAAACATATGTTATGTTAAAAGCTGATTTTAGTTCATATTCATGGTGTACCAAAACAGCACAGTGGAGTAGTGTTGGGAAAGTTACTTTGTAACAAGTTACAGATTACATTCATTCACCTTTATTTATAAAGCACTTTACAAGCACCAGACAGCAGACCAAAGTGCTGTACAATACAGAATTACAGTCATTTAGGCCGAGTATTGGCAAAGGAATGGGTTACGGTTTCAGACAGATCAGTACATAGATCTGGGTAACGTCCGCATTCAAATGAAAAGACAAGCCATGCTTCCTAATTATTGACCCAAGCAGAATAGATGGGCCTAAAACTGAGCCCTGTGGGACCCCATACAACAGAGGGGCAGGGGAGGAGATCTAATCCCCAATCCTGACACTGAACGTCCGACCTGAACCACTCGAGCACTGCCCCTTTAATGCCCACCCACAAGTCACCTTATCTAAACTGTAATAAGTAGTATAACTAGTTTGATTACTTTACTAAAGTGTTGTAACTGATCACATTGGATACATTTTTTATTAATTTTAATTTACTCAACACTAATGAATCACTTGAAGATTATAATAACTTCATCTTAAAAGTTAATCTTAAAAAAATGTTTAAAGCATAAACATAAACCCAAATAGGAAATTAAAAAAGTTATCAATGTGTCCTAATCTCCTGAAACACTTGTGTCTCATATTTTAGAGCAGTGCAATTTATTAAAGAAATTAATTATATCTGTGTGTGTGTGTGTGTGTGTGTGTGTGTGTCTGTGTGTGTCTGTGTGTGTCTGTGTGTGTGTGTGTGTGTGAGAGAGAGGGAGGGATCTGATGTAACCACTTTGTAATCGTTAACGTTTTCAACTGTAATTGAATTACAATTTTTTTTTTCTCAGTAAAACTGATTACAATTACATGTATTTTGGGTAACACTTTATTTACATATTACATGTCCTTACTATTATAATAATAATTAATTATGCATAATTACATGCAAGTAACTCTAACCATGTAGTAAATACATGTAGTCAATCAGTATTACTCACTAGTTAAATGTATAATTACACTGTAACAAAGAAATGTTTAAAATAAAGTGTAAACTTATTGTGTAATTAAATTACTTAATTTAGTTACATGTAACTAGTTACTTCCCAACACTGCAGTTGAGTAGACCTGCTTTCTTTTTCTTTTTTTTAACCTGGGCTATATAAAAGCCTGATATGATTATCATATTTAAGAATGTTTTTGGCGGTAGTGTCGTACCTGGTCAGTTTTGGTGCTGCTTCGCTGTATGATCTCGATGTCTTCAGTGCAGATGAAACCGTTCATCTGGAGATTGTCCAGAATACACTGCGTGTTCTTCACCTGCTCCACCAGCACCTCGCGGTGTGACGTCAGCAGCTTCAGGTGAGACCCCTCGCTCCCGCACGAGCCCATTTTATCTGTTTGGCACGAGACCATCATCCCTAGCGATAATAATCCAGCCCAGGCTCTGTCTTCACGGACACGAGCTCAGAAGTCGCGTCATCATCGGTGTCCGAGGCGAATGACAAGATTCTCTGAGATTTATCGTTTAAGTCTCTAGTATCGTGTTTTAAGATGCCTGAGCCATCTCGTCTTTATCGAACGAAGGAAAACAAAAAGCGAAAGAGTCTGATTTCAACGCACTATTGAGTGTTCTTTACTTGGTTCCGCGCCTTCCATGTTAACTAGGAAGTGAAAGTACTAATGCAGTTTGACCCGGATTGGTGAAAACACCCTGGATTTGCCAATTTCTGCGCGTAAACCATAGGAAAAAACATGCATTTATTTAATACTAAATATAGCATAACTGAGACTTGGTGGGAGAAAACGTTATCGTGGTTTTAATGGCATACGTTAAATAAAAAAGTATTTAAAAAAAATTTCTTATATTTGTTTTACAAAAATTTAATTTTAGTCTGACAAAGCAATTCCCTTTAAAAATTTTCAGGAAAATTATAGTACAGACCATTTTTGATTAAAATAAAAAGTATATAATTAATTATTATGAATGACAAAATTATATTAAATAGCTAATATTATGCTAATAATATGCTAATATTAGAACTAATTTGATGGAAAAACAAAGGATTTGAACAACTACAGTAATTAGGCCATGTTCACCCCACTGATGTCTCTCTGAATATATACATATATATAGAAATATATTTATCTTGTGGTGATTTTGAGAAAGATTTTACCCCACTATACCCTACTGATATAAAAACATTTAATTAAACTTTATTGGGAGTAGTGTGCACAATGCCTATTTATTAACCCTAAAATGTGTTTAATGTCACCTTTTTTAATGAGTATTGTATAATCTTTGAATAATATAGAATATTGAATAATATATTAAATGCTAATTATTTAAGCTGTAACAATACTTTTAATATATTTCCACTTTAGCAAAATTATATAAACTAAGTCTGGACTTCCGCACAATTAAAGTGCACTACAAAACTAGCTGTTCCAGTTCAGCAAGCTTGATGTATACCAGTTTAGTATACTAAGAGTACAGGCCGTTTTATTAAATATGAAAATGTTCTGAGCAAGAAATAAAACAAGGTTTAATGTTGGTTTTATGATTGGGAATTAAATGCAAAACTGGTTATATTTTTACTAAATGTGTTTTTTATACCCTTACAAAGATTTACCACTGGAACTAGTTTTCAATACATTACCACATTTAATGATTTATTTGTAATGCCAATGGACACTTATGTAACTGATTTCCTTTTATTGACTGTTCAACACTGCTATATGTCCCAAAACACACAGGAAAAACATGTGTAATGGTTTTCATTAAATGTTGATGGTCTGTATTGTGATTTGTACTAGAAATCATTAGAAATGTAATCATTTTCTATTTTATTTTATTGTTTTACAGCAAGGCATAACATTGTTCTAATGTTCCTTTGAAAGATATCAAAACCTTTTAAGGGAATGTCTCACAACTTTAATATTTTATGTGTGTGTGTGTAAGAAAAACACTTGTAAAGTAATGTTTATGTATAAAGCTTTGATAACTTTATTAATATTTGATGACATAACTTTGAGAAACGTTCTTAAAACAGCATTTATTGAATGTCTTCATGATGTTATTTTTTACTGAATCTTTTAAAAACATTGAAAGAAAACATTCCGGGAATGTTCTTGTACAAGCCGTTTTATAACATTAAGAGTAAACATCTGTACAACAAGATTCTCAAAATGTCCTTATGATGCCATTTATACCTCGGGAACTTTCCAAAAAAAATCATAACCTTTAAATAACATTCTAAAAACAACAGAATGTTTGGTAACACTTTATTTCCACAGTCCACTTTAGATAATCTACTGAGAGTAAGTAACTTTGCAACTCCATGTTAACTAGCAGTCATTAGAGTATTAGTAGACTGTCTGCTTAATATCTTCTAACACTTTATTTTGACGAAGTCACAAAACACTACAAACTTATTCTACTAACCCTAAACCTACCCTAACTAGTCTACTTTGAGAGTTATAGACATGTAGTTGTGAATTAATAAGAATTAGAAGACATGTAGTTACAAAGTTATGTATAGTTAGTAGAATGCCAATGGACTATCATAATAAAGTCTAACCAAATGTTTAACATTCATAGAATATAAAAAAATAGACATTTAAATAATGTCATATTTTGGGTGATAATGAAGTTAGTAGAATGTTATAATAAAATGTTTTTGTCACATTTAAATAACATTGTTAGTAGTGTTTTTTTTTTTAATTAATATTAAAAATATACATTTAAGTTATATTTTGGGTGATAATAAAGTTGTTAGAATGTTGCAAGAAATGTTGTGTAACCTTTAAACGAACAAAAGATGTTTCAGCATTTTAGAAACATTTAGAAATGTTCCCACAATAGCTAAATGTGTCGCCTGGAAAGCGTTTATATTTATGTTTTTTAGCGGTGTAGGGTGATTTTAGCATTAGCAAATCATAACAGAAGAGATTTAATTGTTTGATCAAAATTATTGATGTCATTGCATCTCTACTAAACTCTACACACCTGCTTCTGAGAACTTACCTGATGTATAATGTGACGGCAACATTAAATGGATAGTTCACCGGAAAACTCAAACTCATTCATCATTTACTCACCCTGGAGTCGTTCCAAACCTCTGTGAGGAACACAGAAGACCTTTTTTCTGTAGAAACCAAACAATAGATGGAGGCCATTGACTTCCATGGAGGAAAAAAATACAGTGAAAGTCTTCAGCTTCTTTTTTGTTTGAACTCTCACTTTATATCACCCATGTCTCTGACGCTTGTGGAATGATGTATCTTCAAGTTGCACTTTTCCAAACAGGAAGTTGAGTTGAATGGGACACACCATAATGGTATACTGTCATTTAAAATCAAAAGAGAACAGAAATATTTTTCAAATTGTTCAAATGCTTGCAATACATTTTGGCACAACCTCTCCAAAAAGGTTGTTTTGGCGACAATCAGAAATGAAAATACCACAAGCAAAACACAACACAGTGAATGCCAGGAAAAATACTTTATGCATTAGTTTTGCTGCCGAACGTTACAGATGCTGCACATTCTTCCCCTTGTCTGCGTAAACAACATAACTAACCCGTCTATTGTGTCTTGTGTTGTACAGATAAGTGTGCACATAGACAGCGCTAATCATCAGGTTCAATGTCTTCTGTCCTTTCTTCTGCTTTTTTCAAAGCTTTCTTGAGTTCTTCCATCACAGATAGGCGTCCCTCGTATTTGTTGGTTTGGACAGAGCGGAGTTTCTCCTGATAGTCTTCCGGCAGCCCGTTCTGCTCCGCACCCATCACAATAACCTGAGACACAGAGGACTGCAGTGATAAGTACTTATTGGTACATATTTTGTGTCTCGCCACAAATGGCATGTTTATGGCACAATAACACCAGGTAGGAATTTTCGTCTTTAATTTATAGAGACAAGAATATATATATAGGCCTATATATATATATTCAGGTTTTTTAAAATAGCTAATATTTTGATACTTTGCTTCCATGATCTAAATATTCTTAAGAATTAAACGTTTGTTGTCATTTGAAAGTGTGTAGGCCTTCTTGCATTATTAGGCTGTTATATTTTGATTATGTATTAAGTGACATAAAATGGTCTTTAAAATCGCTCATCGCAGTTATTTGTGGGGCATACTGTAATATAGCACAACTGAGAAAATGTAGGTTCCTCCCGTCAAGAACAGGAATATTCAACATGCAAAGTGAACAATGTGTCATTTTTGTGCTGATTTTTATAACTGACTTTATTTTATTAGTGTGCTTATATTTGTCTTCTGTAAGCACATAAATGTAATGTATATGAAATGCAGACACTATTTCTTTCAACTTTTCTTCAAGTCTCTGGATTAAAAAGCCTTAATTCAGCCTTCCCCACAAGTAGAGACTTAAAAGGTCTTAAGTCAGAGCAGAAAATATATTCAAATGTTGCATGCATTACAAAAAAAACAAACAAAAAAACCCTTTACTGTATTTTTAATACTCTCTTGTCTGTCAGTACAATTATCTAAAAATCCTAAAATAAAGATGCATTCACTTAAAATTCAAAATAAAGACATAATTGAACAAAATGAAATGAGTTTACGCTAAAAACAAGAACAAATATCTGTCAATGCAGAGCAAAAACTGAAAAATAAGTCTGAGAACAATATGTCTGCATAGATTTAGGACAGTAGAGAGATATATTATAAACCTGTTTGCGTTTACTCAAAGTGGCATCATATGTAGAAGTGATCTCGTGGCAGACCGTTTTGTATTGTAGGGTGAAAATGATATATTCCAGATGCTTCTGTTTGATGTGTTGTTGTATCTCTGATCCAGTAGCCGGCGGAGCTCTATTGTCTCATAGAAAGCTGACGCCAGAAAAAACACCACAACATTGTCCTTTCACCAGCAGCACGAATAACAACCGCGTTCTGTTTTGAAGAATGATATCAGATTACTGCGTTTACAGACGCGTGTGTTTCTGTTGTTGATGTGATTTAACACACAAAAGCTC
Source organism: Enteromius treurensis (assembly GCA_032275025.1). Lineage (NCBI taxonomy): Eukaryota > Metazoa > Chordata > Actinopteri > Cypriniformes > Cyprinidae > Enteromius > Enteromius treurensis. The sequence goes on along the minus strand of JAUCMU010000030.1, from coordinate 22,088,125 downwards.
TGTGACGGATCTTCAGTGAATCAGTTCACAGAATCAGTCTGAGTGATTCATTCACAAATCCAAGTGAGCTGAGGTCAACCCACTAAAGGAAGTGATTATTAATGAATAAACGTATCATTTTCAATCTGTTCCTCGTACAAAACTATCATGTGACCCCTTATGGAACTGCTGTTGTGTTCTTTTTGCGTCTTTGTTTTTTACTTATACATATTGTAGAGCTTGGCAATAATATACTTTATAGTTATGCTAAGCTCTAAAATATATTATTTTCTAAAAATATATAAATATATATAATAATGAGTATTTATTAAAAGGCTTAAAAGTGCTTCCAATTGGTCAAAATTGAGTAAAAAATTATCATATTTAAATTGTAAACATTTTTTAAGTCTGGATATCACTCTCATAATTAGCCTATACCTCCTTATTTTATTTTAATTGACTTTAATTTAATTTTCAGAGTCCAGTATAAATAAGATATATGGGAATTTTTAAGCCAGAAACCTCATCATATTTTTCTCACTAGGCTCTGGAATAGCTTTCCCGATAACGTTTAGGGTTCAGACACACTCTCTCTGTTCAAATCTCTAGCGTTCTCATAATGTGTATCATAACCTTGTGCTGCAGTTATATCTGATCAAACACACATCATCATTCTTTAGCTTGGGTTTAACACGTCAGTTTTTGCTCGGAAGGAACAGCAGCTACATTTTTTCCCCCTCTATTTCCTTCTCTGTTTCTAGGAATTACACGTCATTAACTAACTGCATAATTCTTACTGTACATTTCTGCCATGTAGACATTAACCTGCAGCGCTGGAGTAACTAGTTACATGTCACTAAATTACAAAATTAATGTAAAAAATGTGTAAAAAAAAAAAAAAAAAAGAAGGGTGGGGGTTAAAGTCTTGTTTTGTTGTTGCTGTGTTTTAAATTAGTCTTAATTCCCATCATAATTTACATCTGAAAGTGCTCCGTGTATAAAGTTATTGTCTCTCAAAAGAAAGAGTCGACTCTGAATCATTCAAACAAGTCATTTCATGTTGTCCTCAGCATCAAACATTAGCATATTCCCGCCCACTAGTTGGTCTGAATGAAAATGCAGATCACCAGTAGATGGCGCTTTTGGGGCGACCGGTTTTCCAGGGAACGGTTGTACACAGTTAGGTTTGTTTTGAAGCTGGGATGCTGGTTTGAGCTGGTTTATGCTGGTCTTAAGATGGTCAGACCAGCTAAGCACCAGCTTCAAAACATACCTATCCAGCATAAACAGGTTTTTTTCAGCAGGTAGGAGTCCCAAAACCAAAATATGAACGCATAATAGTGCTGATGAAGGCTGTATTTCTGTGCGTGTGTGCAGGAGACTGTACCTGTAGATACTGCGGTGAAGGTGATGCATAAACGCAGCTGTTCATGATGTAAGTCCGACAACTCAGGTCCTGTCTGATGGAGGAGACGTTGACCTCCACTGGACTGTAGGTGCCCATTTTCACATTCTCCTGCCTGCAGAGGCATACATGTAAATATTTTCTAAATATATACTGTCTCATGTATATGTATATACATCATAAATATACACAATGTACACACATATATTACATTTAAAAAAACTTTTATTTTGGTTGGTTAGTTTGATTAAGCACTAATTTTTATATTTACCCCTTAAGTGTCACCCTTCTTTTCTGGACATGGACGTGAAAATGCCCCTATCTAAACTTAAATTGTTATAATTCATGAACACTTTGGAATACAGACGTCATAAAGTTATTGGTTTTTCAAATTTACTTTTTTTTTTTTTTTTACTTTAACTGTAATTTACTGTAAAGCTAATGCACTGTACTGTATGTATATATACATTTCTTTCTTTTTTTTTTTACTAAATATTTTTGAATCCAAAATTGCTATAAAATAAAAAACCTTGTCTAAATAAGTTATATTCCAAATTTGAAGTTGATATTTAAAAATAAAATTTGAGGTCCCTGTGAGATTTTGTTTAGGGTGTCACACCACAGAAAGCCATCAAAAGTCTATTCCAAGAGTTTGTGCTTCCTCATAATACGATAGTAAGTGAGTTTGGCGTGCTGTCTGGGGGGCGAGCCGGGAGCTCGGCGGACTCTAGTGATTTGAACCCTAGCGAGGGCAGAGCTCGGCGCGACCCTGCGAAGGAAGGCGCGAGAAGGGGAGGAGGAGGGGTGCACAAAAGACGAGATGCGGAAGGGAAGGAAATCCGCTTTTGGTCCGTTTTGTGACGTTTGCTGGCGGACATTATATCAGTGGACAAAATGGACATTTTCCCCAATATTTATTTAGGCCAACTGTCCAGTTAAACAAAGTTATCAGGTTCAAAGCTTCTAATTTTTATGCACTAAATGCTGCGTAACACCAGCATGGTCAACTTACTCATTAAGGCTACTGGCATAACAACGTAACCTGCATTTATTTTTTATTTTTTAATGTATATGATTTCCAATTAATTTTTGTAGTGTTTTGGAAAGACCTTATTAGCTGATGTATTACAATGCTTGATGCAGGTTCAGTAGAGGAGCGTGTGACACAGTTAATGATTTAGTCATATAATATATGTGTTGGATGCCTACATAGACTTCCATAATGTTTTGACTCTGGATGCTTACAGAAGGAGAATCTTTCGTTTTTTTTGCTGACCTGGTGTTGATAAATCTACTCTTTATATTAAAAAGTCATTTTATATTGTCACTGTTTTTAGGTTTACATTGTCTGGACAGTGTCCCAGTTTTGTTTGTATTCTGTTTATTATGAAGGAGCAAATTATAATCTCCATAATGAAAACATTTACACGTGTGCAGATTTAATTTATTTACATAAAGTAAAGGAATGTGTGGGAATGTATTCTATTAAACATGGTTAAATGTATTTATTTGAATGTTTTTATGTTAAAAAGTATATTTGAATAGAAATATAAGATATTTACATGTAGCCTACAGAAATTTAATTTAATTAGAAATGAATACATGGACATATATTGCATATTAATGTTTTTACATTTCCATGGTAATGCAATGTCTGATTTAAAAATGGCTTTCACAAAAAGAGTTCTGAGATTTTAAGGTTCAGTTACTAAAATATTTTAGTAAAAAATTTAAAAAAGAGAACCATTGTGCCGAACAGTGATAGATTTTTAACCCAAAAGTTGGGTTAGTCCATATTGAACTCAAGGCATTTTTGAGTGTAGTGTATGTGTGAAGCTTTGACCTGTCGAGGGACTCGATGTCTGACATGTTCATCGTCCACACGACGCCCCAGACCTCGTCCCCAGGGCTGTGCTCGATGGTCGCGACCCCTCCCTGCCAGCGCTGACTCGCCAGTCCTTTATGATTCCCGAAGGCCAGTTTATAATCCTAGAGAGGAGCACCAGACTCAAATCATGACACATTTCTTATATTATCACAGTTTATTCACTACAGTTAGACAATTTATGTTCATTTATGATGAAAATGCTTTTTTTTATGTTTTAAAGACCCTCTGGAGGTACTTTGAATCAAAGCAATATAGGAATGATTAAAATATAGAAAATGGCACGTATGGTCCCTCTACTGTAGATAGATAAATGAATAAATACATGATTAAACAGTTCAATGATCAAGGACTACCTTTTTATCTGTCTATCTATCCATCCATCCATCCGATCGGTCTGCACACGCAAACAAAGCCAAAACCTGGAGATTTTAGGCAAAATAGAAATCCTGGCCAGGACACCTCCAGGAAAAATGGCACGGATGGAATTTTATCCATCAATCAATGACACTTTTTTGTATATTATATTGTCATTGATTGATGGATAAAAAACACATTTTGGATAGATGGATGAATGAATGAATAAACAGATGCATGAATGGATGGATAAATAAACATTTGGATGTGTGGATAAACAGAGAGATGGATAGAAAAACACTTGAATGAATCGATGGATAAAGAAGAATAAAAAATGGATGATATAGTGAAAACACTCGATAGATAGATAGATAGATAGATAGATAGATAGATAGATAGATAGATAGATAGATAGATAGATAGATAATGTTCAGAAATATAGATAGATAGATAGATAGATAGATAATGTTCAAACAGATAGATAGGTAATGTTAAGAAATAAAGATAGACAGACAGATGGATAGATAGGTAAGATGTTCA
>JAUCMU010000030.1:22053895-22070365 GCA_032275025.1 Enteromius treurensis | reverse complement strand
ACCGCTCTTTGTCTGGCCTGTCACCTAGGACCTTTTTGCCATGGGAGACCCTACCAGGGACATCTAGCCCCCGACAATATAGCTTCTAGGATCATTCAAGCACTCAAACCCCTCCACCACGATAAGGTGGCGCTCCAAGGAGGAGATTAATATAAATTAATTAATTTTTACAATATTTACATGTACATATTTATATATTTTTTAATATAAATATGTACATGTAAATATTTTAAAAATATATACTGTATAATATATAATATAAATATATGTATTTATATATAGATAATAAACAAACACAGAACACACATATTTTATGTAAACAAAAACTTTTATTTTAGATGCAATTAATCATTTTACAGCACAAAAATATTAATAATAATAGCATTATATCATAATATTTTATTTTATAATGTAATAATTATTATATTTAATTACCATTTTATAAATTAATATTATTAATACTACTACTAATAATAATTAATATATAAAATAATTATTCATAATTATTGGTATTTCATAATTATATTTATTTTGTAGTATCAGTGTTATAATAAATGATTATTACAATCATTGATGGAATTTTCCAGAAATTACTATTTCCATTTAGTTGCCTAAAAGTATTGCCTTCAGCTGCTCATCTGTTAGCACCCATAATTCTTTGTGGTCAGAGGACGTGCATGTATAGTATTTTCTGAATAAGGTGTTTACATGCAGCCGATTTCCTGATAACACAAGTGCTTCTCAAAACACAAATACTGCTACATTTCAAATTACTGTCAGGTTAGTCCGAAGTTTTGGGCCTGCCTAAACAAACAGGAAGTCAAAGAAGCGATGCTGATGTGTTGAATGGAGACACAGGATGAGTGATGAGTGTTTGTGTTGATCAGGATGAGGCTGCTGCTGCTCAATGCCTTCGATCTGTCGGAGGACAGCGTCAGCATCGGGAACGTGTCAGCGTGGATCCAGCATCTGAACATCACTGATCCTGAAAGGTTGGCTGCCATTGCTTCAAAGATCGAGTTCTGCAGTCTGGAGGCTGAACTTGACACGGTAAAATACCACCAAATATCTGCAAACAATACAAATCTGCAAAAATTTCAACAATTCTGTGTTTTTCTGTCAATATGGGGTGCTGTGTGTACATTACATTAACGAGAAAAAAAAAAAGAACTTAAATGATTTTAGCAGATGGCTGCAATATAACAAATACTTTCCTTACTCACTGTATGTATATATTATATTAATATATATTATATAAAAATTCATGAGTATATTTGTTATATTATATGAATTCACCTTTATTTATTTTTATAGTTTTTATGTATAAGATATATTATTATTATTAAAGAATATATGTAAATCATTATTTTTGCTGCATTTATTGGTGTGTTATAATATATATGTTTATATACATTTTTCTAAAATGTATTTGTATATATAAAATGACTTATTTTTATTTTTTGGTCATGCATATATGAATGTAATGTATTTTTCTAATAGATGGTGTTTGACTAAATTTGGGATGTATGTACATACAGTTTGCATATTTTCTACAGAGTGTTTTTGTCTGTGTGGTGTTGTTTTGTCAGGCGGTGGAGGGCACGGGTCTAGCGTTTATCGTCTACAGCGAGGCCATCAAGAACATGCCTCTGTCTCAGCTCTGGTCGGTGCTGTACTTCTTCATGCTGCTGCTCTTAGGGATGGGGAGCATGCTGGGAAATGTCACGGCCATCATCACTCCGCTCTCAGACATCAAGCTCCTGTCACGCTACCTCAGCATCGAGAGCATCAACGGTACGACAACCAGTTAAACCAGCTCAAAACTACTGCTCACCAGTCCAGAGATAACTAGTTCAACTGTTAATAATTCATTTCTAGCTTCTTAATCATTTTTATTATTTTGCCTTTTTTATGATTTAATTTAACATTTTAATTTTAGTTATTAATTCCAGCAAGTGTTTTTGATTTTTATCGTAAAATTATTTAAACAAAATTTAAAACCATATTTTGATGATTTAATAGCTACGTTTTTGTAGCTGTTTTTGATTATTTTTTATTTAAAAATAAAATGTGTATTTTACATTCTTATGATTTAATTGATTTTCAGTAAATTTTTTAAACATTATGGATTTCTATTTTACATTTTTTTTCTTTATAATTTATAACTAGTACATTTTCATGATTTAATATATTTTCTGTTAGTGTTTTTGATTATTCTTACTTTTTTACAATTTAAGTTTTAGTGTTTCTGATCCTCAGCAGAAATTTTTTAACAGCTTTAATTTTCATTGTGCATTTATATGATTTAATAAATATTTATTTAATTTTTTGTTTATTTTATCTTTATATCATTTAGTTAATTTGTATTGTTTCTGATTAATCTTACTTTTTATTTTATTTTACATTTTAATGATTTAATTAACTTTTGTTCTATATAAAAATCTATTTTGATTTTTTTTAAATTATTTTTGACGAGTGTTTTTGATTTTTGTTTTATTTACATTTACATTATTTTATTTTACTTATTTTGTACTGTATCCGGGGTTTTTTTTGTATGAAATAATTTTTTTGATTATTTGTTTGTTGTAAATAGAGTAAACACAGTTTCGTTTAATTTGCATGCTTATGCGCTCATCTCAGTTGTATTAGCCTAGAGCCAGCACAGAATAGAGTTTTCTCAGCAGATGCTCTTTCTGTGTGTTGATAAGATCCAGTCCGGTTTTCTTCTGGTCTCTGGCAGGTCTGGTTTGTCTTCTCTGTTTGCTGCTGGGTTTCGGTTTCACCAGCCGTTCGGGAAACTACTGGTTCACTATCTTTAACGAATACGCGGCTACGCTGTCGCTGCTCTTCATCGTCTTCGTCGAGGTCATCAGTGTGTGTTATATCTACGGGCTGAGACGGTGAGCAGCTTTCACAAACACTTCACACACAGAAGAGACAAATCAGTGCTAAACTAGCATTCATTAGTAGTGTTTTTACTGTTTATACTGATAAAATGTCATTGTACTGAAGGAAATGGCTGTTAATAGACAAAAATATAATAATAATAATAATAGCTGATATAATAATAAACTGTTACCCAAAAATATTTATTTAATTATATTTATTATTATTCTATTTAAACTTTTTTTTTAAAATAAATAATGTATTTATTATTTTGTTTTATTTTGTACAAATATTTTTATTTTCTTGAATTTATTAAAAACATTTTGTAGCAAAGATAATTTTTTTAATTAAAAAAAATAAATGTGTTCATTATTTTGTTTTGTTTAATGTTGTCCATATTTTTATTTTCTTAACAAATATTAAATTAATTTCTATTGCAAATGGAAAAGCCTTGTTAAACAAAAAAACAGGAAAAACATAGCTCCGATGTTTCGGGTGATTGTGATATCTGTGTGTATTTATGTTTGCTGGTGACAGGTTTGAGAAGGACATCGAGGATATGTTGGGTCATCGGCCGAACTGGTACTGGAAGCTGATGTGGGCAGTGGTCAGTCCTCTGCTCCTCTTCAGTCTCTTCATCTTCTACATCATTAACTACATCCAGGGCGGCACGCCGACGTACCAGGCCTGGGACAAAGATCTGGTATGATCCGGCTTCTCTAACACTAAACTCTGCTTCGTGTGTTTGACTGTGATAGTCAGGTGAGGACTGCTCTGTGTCTCTGTCAGCTCAGTTCAGTTCAGATAGCTTTATTGTGTACGGTCGTGTGGTTGGTTAGTCATATATTTACTGGACACTTGTTTCGTGTCTGTGTCTGTCTCTCAGGAGTTGATCAACAAATCTTGCCGCTATATATTCAAGCCAGATTGAGTCAAATGCTTTCTTGAAATCAACAAAGCAGACAAAAATGTGACTTTTATTTTGATGCACATATTTATCTATTTGAGATTTACTCAAGGCATTGTGTTAGCAGTCGTGTGTTAAAGATGCTACAGAAGGGTTCAGTTGTTGGAGTCTGGTTTGTCTCCGCTCTTGTAAATGGGGCTGATGGTTCCCTGGTTCCAGGTCTCAGGGATGAACCGGACACACAGATGTTGTTGAAGAGTTTGAAGCTTTGCTCGGTGTGTTTCAGCATCTCTCTGTGTCTCAGGGCCGGTCGGTGGTGAAGGAGTACCCGCTGTACGGTCAAGTGTTCATCGCTCTGCTGCTGCTGTCGGCTCTCAGCTGTGTGCCGCTCGCTGCTCTTCAGTCCTTCTGCAGGAGAAAGCCTCTCCGTCAACACCGTCACGTCTGACGCAAACACACCCAGAGCTGCATGAGTATTATATTCTCAATTCTCACGCATCAACATCTTCAGTTTTTGGTCAGAAAACAAGCTATATTTCATTCAGAACTGTACTTATGAACGAGTATCAGATTCACGCTTTTACTTTTTATTTGAAGCATTTAGAAATAATGCATTATAATTCATATTCATAATGCACATTGTAATGCATAATATCTTTTCATAAATAACTGCAACCAAAGTTACAATATATTATAATATTTGATGCATTGTTCTTCTATTAGTGCATGATTTAATAGAGAAGCATGATAATGTATTATACATGAGATTATGGGTGCAAGGCATAAATCATGCATCAAACTACTTTGAGAATTTCCCTGCAAGAATAAATCTATTTATACACTATATATGAACAGCAGATGAATATCTGGACTGTGAAGAGCATTCAGCACGACTGGCTGAGAATGTAAAACTGTGTAAATATGTTTTTACTGTGGTTCACCTGATATTTCAGAACAAAATGATTTTTGTATATTGTCAAGAAATCTTTTGTATGTCTGTGTAATGAACAATGACTGTGATTTTTGACAGATAGAAATAGCGCCAGACTCAATGTTTTATTTGTGTTTTTGGAGTAATATATACATATATATATATTCAGAGGAATTTTAGCGAATTTTGGACAACAACCAGTCCTTTTGAGAACAAAAATCCTTGTCTTTGTCAATATCTTGTTTGAAATCATAAGGTTTTAGGAATCTGTGCTAAAAGCTTTTGATCCACTTCAAATGTAGTGTATTTATAGTCTGGAATTAATTATAATAAATGGTATATATTGTTGTGTTTTATATTAGAGGTTTTGCAGCTTCATGAACGCATTGATCTTGAAAATAACACGCATGGACGCGATGCTTGAAGTTCATTAAACAAAGTTATTGGAAATACATTTCCATTGGGCGGGAAACAATTTAAACAAATGTATTTTCAGATCAGTTTTGTAATAATTAACGCCCTGCTACTCTTCAAAGCCAACATGAAACTGCATGATTTTATTATTTTTTACATTATTCTGATTTCAAATTCTGTGTATTTCTCAAACAAAAAGCGTTATATGACTTCAGGAGACTTGGACGGTGCAATCTTCAGTTATAGGACAGTTATAAAATAACAGTGATGGTTTACGAGGCTGATTTTTTTGACTGTGTACATAACATAAAACTAGCGAGAGCAGAATTCCAGAATTGTGAGACGTAAACAAATTAAATAATCAAAAAAAAAATAATTTTTAAATGTGAAATTGAATTCAATTGAAAATGCTAAATTAATTTAAAAAAGATTTAATTTAATGAAAATGAAATATATCATTAAATATAAACAGTAAAAATAATTAAAAAATAATATTAATAACAATATAAAAATAGTAATTATGATTAAATATAAAATAAAATAAATATATATATATAAATAAAACACTTGCCCATTAACTGATATCAGAATAAAAAAAATCTGATTAGGCCTAACTTTATCTTTTATTCCAAACTGAATAACAAAGTACGTTTCTTAGGAAATATCTGAAATGTCTCCATAACCTTTTTTTCTGTATAATAGTAGTTTGGCGGAGAAACGGCTCTTTATTAGTCGATCTCCTGCGGTCAGGCATGTTCAGCCTGTTATTTCTATTCAATCTGAGCTCAGCTTCAAAGCAAACACCGTCTGATCTGTCGGTCAGGAATGTCGTCCAAACACGTTCCATTCGATGCAACCGAAGACATTTCTGGAACATTTTGTGCTCTTTTCCGCTTCAGACTAAAAGGACCGACACAAGCACCATGATAAGTTTAATAACAATTAATAATAGACATTATTTTTACATTCTCCAGTAAGCAGTGAGACACAGAGGAATCAAGAGCATGGCAAACCTAAGGCTCACAAATCAGAAGAAACGCAAAGATGGCACGCCAGAAATCCTTTAGACAATGAGACGCTGGTCCCAAGTAAAGATTCATATGAATCAGTCAGATTCGGTTCGTTCGGTTCATTCCCAGCAGAACGAGTCTCTCACAATCAGTTCGTTTGTAAAAGCTCCAAAATCACAGGCTGAGGAAGACCATGATCGTGAAGAGGAGGATAAAATGAGTCCGTAGTAGCACGTGTGTATGCTGTCCGTCTCAAACGCTCACGGCTTACGCCACGCTAAATCACAGAATCATCTCGTTTCTGATAAAAACAACATTACATTTTATAAACAAGCAGAACTGAAGATATTAAGATATATTTTAATGTGTATTTTTTCTTGCTTTAAACATTTTTCGTTTTTTTGTTGTTGCTTAAAACAGTAAAAAAATAATGTAAAATATATTTGCTGAGAACAAAACGTACAGTCTCAAGTAACACTTCATAAGATTCAGTTTGTTCACATTAAGATTTCATCAGACTAAAAATTATATTTATAGCAATTATTATTAAATATCAAAATTAAAATAGACTCAAAATATTCATTTATATTAATTTCAAATACATTAACGTTAATTTTAAAAATGTGTATATTAAATACGTATATGCAGAAATTCATATTAAGTTTGATAAAGGCTGGGTATTGTCAAGTATAGCTATTGCATTAGCCGATGCTAACAAACAGAAGCTTAACGCAAAGAGTGAATGTTCATTTTTTATCAGGATATTTAACTAATATCCTGCATTAGTTAATGTATTAACCGACATAAACATATTTTTTTATTCTATAGTGTAAACAGGCTTCTCTTTGCAAATATTAGTTTATTATTTAAAACAATTGTTGAGAGTTTGTTCAAATTAGCTGACAGTGCATTAACTAATATTAACAGATGCAACTTTTATTTGAAATATATCATCAAATATAGAAATGAACATTAATAGTAAATGTATATTAGGGCTGTAAAATGATTAAACGTGATTAAATCACATCCAAAATAATGTACATATTTATTATGTATATATAAATACACACATGCATGTATATATTTAAAAAATGTTATGTGTATATATTAAAGACATTTATTTATCAAATTAATTGTATGAATATAAATAGAGAAATTTAAATATTTTCAAAATCTGTATGTGTGTGTATTTATATATACACATAATAAATATACACAATATACACACACACATATATATTATACAAACAAAAACCTTTATTTCGGATGTGATTAATTGTTTGACAGCACTAATATATAGATCGCTAGTTAATATATTAGCTAACTAACGTGAACAAATGAATCTTACTGAAAAGTGTTACTGCGTAAACGTATCTTGTTTTCAAGACGACGATTTGCGAGCTGCGATTTGACACAAAAACACATCTTGAACCACGAGGCTGGGGCCGAGTCCCTCGTGGTCCCGTCCGAGAAGCTGCCCGTGAGCCCATGGAATTATGGGATGTCTGTGAGATACGGTCCTGGTGTGGAGAGCAGCGGAGCGTCCCGTCTGGCCCCTGGCCTTCGTTCTCCTCCTCTTCCTCGTCAGTACAGGCTCCAGGCCCGGCGCAGCTGAGAGTAGGACAGCACCGAGGATGAGGAGGAGGAGGAGGATGAAGACTCGGCGGGACCGAGCTGCTTCCCACACACGCAGGTTCAGTCCATCTTCTCCTTCTGCACCAGTTTGGGCGCGTCGACGAAGTCCCGGCCGTTGAAGAGGATGACTCCGGCCGTCACCACGCTCGCCGAGCCCCAGAACAACACGTACGCCAGCGTCTCCGTCCACGTGTCCCCTGGGAAACACAGCAGAAACACTCGCATCAGCTAATACGGACTGTCATATCTGATGCACACAGAGTGGAAAAATCCCTTCATTTAGTATAAATCAGGGCTGTGTGATGCACACTATCAGTCAAAAGTCTGGAAACAGTAAGATTTGTAATATTACTGTATATTGTAAAAAAATGTATATATGGTAATATGAAAGATGTTTCTTATGCTCCTCAAGGCTGCATTTATTTGATCAAAAAATACAGGAAAAAATGTAAAACTGTGAAATATTATTGTGATGTATAATAACAATTTTCTATTTTAATATACTTTAAAATAAAATTGATTTCTGTCATGCGCATGCTCCAGTCTTCGGTGTCACATGATCTTCAGAAATCATTATAATTAGCTCACCGGCCATCAGGAGGCATATGATGCACATAGAGAAAGCAACCACCATGATGATCGGCAGCTGAAAAGGACAAAAAAAGTATCCAGTTATGACTTAACGTAACAATAAAAACGTAATTATTCATATTAAGATGACAATCATTTAGAAAATTCTGATGATATTGCATCTACATTTCAGTCAGTTTTAATAAAAGATGAAGTATAATTCTTGCAAAACTCATGAGGTCACCATCTGTATATTTGATATGTTAATAAACGCTCAGCTTTTAAATTCTAAATCTATTAATTACTTGAAATCATGATATTTGTGGATGGAAGCAAGCACAAGATCCTCTCTTTTTTCTTATTAATAACCATATTTAGGGCCATGAATTGTTGTGATTTTACCAGGGGAACTGGGAAGTGATGTAAGCTGTAATACATATCAGAAAGATAACTGCTCTAAGTGACTCAATACTTTTGTAAAGCGGCAACTGCAACAATATGATAAAAGCAAGCAGTTGTAGAATTCAGTGTTCTGCTGCTGAAAGAGTCGAAAACAAGAGGGTCAGTGTGTTCAGAGACACAACTACATTCATCTGACCCCGGGGTGTTTCTCTGGGTTCACAGCTCGGCCGGGTTCTTACCGTGAGGAACTTCCAGTCTTTGGGCTCGTGTAGAGGAGTGTTCATCTCTGCCTCTTCCACTGCATAATTACCCAGAAACAGGTCAATAGAGTCCTGCAGAAAGACATCTACATCACATCCTGTCCTCTTCACCCAGACCCACAGCAAAGAAATCAAACACAAGACACGCTTCCTACAGCAGCGACTGCATTAGCAGACCCCGGAGAAGGCTCTGGGGGTTTGTAGGTAAAATAACAGATCAAAATCAATTAACTGATTAAATATGAAAAAAGAAAAATGTTAATTAAATGGTTTAATTAAACATTAAATAAACATTTATTATATCATAAAAATGTTTTTAAAATGGCTTTAAAATAGAAAATATTTTAAAAAGTAACAAAATATGTCAAACAATAATAATAAAAAAATTATTATAAAAAACAAAAATCATCAAAAAATAGTTATTTAAATGTTTAAACTTACTCAAGAAAAAAGTGATAAAAAAAAAAAAAATTATATATATATTAAATATACGTAATGTTGTGTGTGTGATAAAATATAAAATTATATATAATTTGTTGTATATCTTCATGTTATGCTACAGTAAATATTTCAGGTCAAATGTGTACAGCTGACAAAAAAATTGTCCAGATACCCAAGATGCTTCAAAAATATGATTATTAGACACTGATTATTAAAAACAGGGTTATTATATTTTAATAAGATTTCTAATTTTTGATTTAACTTAAGTACTAAAATTCCTTAAACTAAAAAAAATTGTAACTATAAAATTATATATATATATATAAAATTCTTAACTCAACATTACTAAAACCTTAAAAAAAAAATAAAATAATAATAATAATAATTTTATTAAAGATCACTAAATCCATCAGCTATAGATCTTTAAAGTAAGTTAAAACCCTGTCTAATCTAAGTAACATTTTTGTGTCACCTGTCTGAACCCGTCGGAGAAGTTGTTCTTGTAGTATCTGATCATGGAGTTCCAGCCGTCCATCAGTAAACCCCACTGCGTTCTCTTCCCTGTCCTGAACACACAGAACCCATCATCATTCACAACCCTACCCAGCATTCCTGTCAAACACCGGCGTATGCTCACCGCGTGAAGTCCGTCTTCAGCGCTCCGGTCCCGGCGTACTGCTTGGCACAGGCGTTAGCGTTATCCGCCCAGGCTGAAGGAATAATGCATGAATGAATGAGAAGGTCTCACGCAGCCAGACGACTGATGATCAGTGTCAGCGTTTGTTTACCGTTCTTGTAGATTTTTTCAAAATCCGCCTGTTCTTCAATCCGCTGCCCCACATGAAGAACTCCCATCCTCTACAGATGAACAACACATCCGACATGAGTTCAGTTCAGAACGAATCAGCTGCTTAAACAGATCGAGTGAGTCAGTGATTCAGTAACTGAATCATCTTTCGGAATGAATTAGCAGTTTGAACAGATCACTGTTTGAACAAATCAAGCGAGTCAGTGATTCAGTGACTCATCATAAAAAACACTTTTAGGTCAGTATATACGTCACATTTGAGTTATGCTGTTTAATTATAAAATTGTCAAATTATACTTTTGAAAGGAAAAAAAATCCCATCATCAGCGCACCTCTAACTGTGACTGCAGCGAGCGGCGCGCCAGCAGACTCTGGATGACGTTGGTTCGGTCCAGACAGTCCATACAGTTGCTTCTAAACGTCCCGTCCTGCTGTAACACGACCGTCCCGTCCGAATCCACCAGGAAGTAGCTGTTGAAAAACATTAAACAGTAAGAGCATGCAAAAACCTGAATATTTACCGTGTAATATAAAGCACCCAAACTAGTGTTCAATTTGGCAGCCATTTAATCCCAGTAATTAGTATTAGTCCTGTCTCAAATGCACATATATATGAAGTTTTGTCGATTCAAATTCTAAGTATTTTAGTTTAGTTCTAGACAGTTACATTTTCATTACGCTGTATAAAGCTGCCAATGATACAATTATTTTTGCTCAAAAAACGATTTGTCATTTGAGGATTTTAGGTATAACACAAATCTCGTTTAGCATATTGATTTATTATCGGCTATCTTTATATAAATTAATATCAAAGACTTGTGCACTGATCTTCACATCGAATGTATTTCTGTATTATAAACGCAGCCTTGGTGAGCCATAGTCACAATAACTCTAACGTATGCCCACGAGTATATATTTGATTGAACAGATTTAGATATGAAAATGAGCATTGTTTGATTGACTTTATAAGTCAGTATAAGTATATAAGTATAAGTTAATTCCGTAATAGTAAAATGAAAGTATTTTTGACCTTGCATGCATGTGAACCTAAAAAAAACAACTAAATATAAACAAAATCCTCTAATCTGAGCTTCTCTGTTACAGGGAATATTTTATCTCTTGATATCTGGCAACCGCATGCATGAAAGCTTAGTAGAGGAGTCCACAATAATATTCCATCTCTCTTTTTTGCTGACCATAATAAAGAGATTTTGGTATGTTTTTATTTTTTTTAGTCTCATCTTTTATCATCGTCAACGTCAGTTATCGTTTATTTTCATTTCATATTTCATTTTTCCATTTCCAGCGAAATGAACACAAACCGGAACTCATTCTGCATTTCCGCCACCATGTCCACCAGGATCTGCAGGCGATGCCATCTCATACGACTGCACTCCTTGTGGAAGTCAAACGCGACGTACCTGCAGACGAACAGAGCAGCGGTTTAGCTCATTCAGCGTTAGTGTTTTAGGAGGTTTCTCCATCCGCTCACTCACTTGATCATGCCGTTGCCCAGACTCTCCACCATCTTCGCGAAGGCCTGTTCAAGCGGCTTCTCCGATCCCTTCTGATTCACCAGGTTCAGAATCACTTGTTTGCCATACGTGATGATCTGAGAGTCGAAATGCCTCTGAAAACCATCCAGCTGTGAGAGGAGAGACATCGTCATACAAACAAACACACAGAAATAAATTCATTTGTTCAAAACGACAAATATGAACACATTTGAGAATGAGTTAAAAGCCAATCAACACAATTTTGCTCACAACGGCTGCATTTATTTGATCAGAAATACATAAAAAAAATTTAAGTGAAAATGTATCATTTAAAATAGCTGTTTGCTGTGTGAATATCTGTTCAACTGCAATTTATTTCTGCGATTAAGCTGCTTAAGCTAAGATGTCCCGTCTACAGAGTCACATGATTCTTGATCCATGTTCCCAGAAATCATTCAAATATTCTGATTTGCTGCTCAAGAAATATTTGTTTATTATTATCAGTGATAAAATCGGTTATAATCACAGGAACACTCACATTTTAAAATAGTTTCATATAGGAAACAGTTCATTTAAATTGTAACGATATTACTGTTAATGTATTTTTTATGATATGAATGCAGCGTCAAAAAAACAATAACAACAACAACAACCCTAACACACACAAAAAAAAACGAATAAAAATGTCAAACTTCTTTTTTCATTTATTTTTTATTTTATTAGCATTTTTTTGCTCTTTTATTTTAATTTCTTTGAACTACTGAAGCAGATTTGTTCTATTATTATATTAACAGCTACCTCTGGTCTGCCAAATCAAATATTTTTTAAAAGTGAAATCAAAATAGAAAATAACATAAAAGATTTTCAACAAGGTTTAAACATTATTTAACTACACCTGACGAACTAACAATAAATAATACTTCGAGAGCAGAATTTTATTGCTTATATTATTTTCACAATTTGCTATATATATATATATATATGTAAGTGGAAGCAATCAATTTATTTTAGCTAGTTAAATAAACAAATTTAGTTGACTAAGTTTCAACTAAATTAATTTAAATCAAGCCAAAATAAATTGATTTCCCCCACTTACCTTAAAAAATGTGTAAATTCAATTAATACTTTTTTTCAGTGTAGTTAATGCTATAAATGAGTTAATGCAGTAACAATATACATATACAATATACAAATGAGAACTCACTGTTAAGTGTTACCAGATGTTTAACTTACTCTTAAACAAAACAAAGAAATGAAGGTAAAGGAGGTGAATCTCACATGATTGATGCTTTTGCTGATCTGTGGTTTTGGTTTGTACTTCAGGTTTGGTCTCTGAGACCAGTAGAACGGGATGGAGCCTCGAGTCTGTGGAAGAGGATCATTCATTCATTAATAACATGTCTTGTTGGGATTAATACTCCTCAAATGACAAAACAACAACATTCCAGTAAGTTACCTTCAGTGACTCTGGGAAAAGACAGCTTTATGGTCTGAATCTGAATGTCTATTTATAAACTCAGATAAAAAAATGAGCGTTTATTTATGTTATCTGTGGTTCGTGACCCATCAGACCTCTGTGACATTCATCTCTGACATTATTTGCCTTTATACCCCTGAGAACTGACCCCACTTTGGCTTGATATTTCAAAATAAAAGCTCACAACAGTCCACTCAGACCATCTAAAAATGGACATTTCATTTGGCAAAAAACCATTTTGATTTCTTCTGCATGTAGTGATGTGTGGAATATTCTTCACAAGCCACCAAAACAAAAATATGAGGAGCTAAATCATGATGTTCATGTTTTTGTGGTTTCTTTAACGAATTTATCGCCCCATAGTTGACCAAAACTAGTTGTTAACTAGTTTAAAAAAAGTTTAAAAATGACCTTTTGTGTGCAACTTTGAATATTTAGCAGACAGTTATTTACGGAAATGTATTTGATGCTTGTAATGTATTGCTGTTTTTACTTTTATGTGATTTGCTCACTGATCTTGTGTTATATGATTGGTTTAAATTGTTGTATGGTGGAGCACCAATATTAAACATCGGAAAGCAGATAAAAAAAACAAAGTAATCCCTCAACAAACGGCTCAACATAAGAGAATAAAGACCGATATTTTGAAAGACTTACCTGAACAAATGAGGCTTTTGCTCCATTATACTGAATAATCTGTTCGGTCTCAACAAAGTTAGCCGCGTGACCTTCAGAGTCAATACCTGGAAGAGAAAGACAGCGTTTAGCAGCATACGGAGAAAACACCGCCACCGTCTCTGAGCGTACGAGCTTCACCTCTGACGTAGTAACGGACGCCAGCACGGAAACAGCTCCTTCTGGATATGATGTTCCAGTCGAAGACTTTGCCGTTGATGCAGCACGACTTCATGGTGATGACTAAGAGAGCAGATTAAGGACTGCGACGTGTACAAGAGGAACTACATGATGTGTCGATTAATTCATTGCAATTTTCATTTGACTGTGAAAATACCCCCAAAAGATCATTTAAAGCTATTTTTGTGTCAGTATTCATTTCATATGATGCTATTTTAAACACCCCTCCACTTCTCTACGTCACAGAGTGGGTTTATTTTCAAACACCACCCAAAGGTTCACTCAAAGAAAGAAGGCGGAGCTATTATTCTGGCTGTAGTGTTGGTGCGGGCGCCATGTTCTGGAGATGCAACACCACAGAACTAAGTCATGATCATCAGTAATTACTGATGTTAAATACAGTTTTATTGTTTTGGTGTCATGGCGCCGGGACGCAGCATCGCGTTATGGTAGATGAGCTTTGTACCCGTTTCAGGAGGCGGGGCTTAAAGAAAAAACATTAACGCAGCTCTACTGTAAATATGAACACATCATCGTTGTCTGATCTTTGAAACTGCTCGTCTGGTTAAAGGATACAACCGTGAATAACAGGGTAGACGAATTTGTGCAGCTGTGAGAGAAAACACAATGTCAAAACCAGGCCTAGAAACTTGGTATTTCTACACGCTGCTCTAAAAAGGGGAATATCAGCTGCAGCTAAAACAATCCTGCGTTTACCTCGGGCTGTGCCATGAACTCTCTGAGCAGATGACCGTTCCACACGAATCTCTGATCCGCCTGCAATAACACCAACATAGCAAGTTATAATAACTCATACCTCATGAAAACACCCAGATCTAAAGTGGACAAAAATAAAAACATTAAATAAAAACTTGTTCTACTTCTGCGGTCTTTCCTTTAATGTTTGAATCAATCAATGCAGCAGGGGTTTGTCATTTATTTAGGCATTTATACGTATTATTCTTATGATTCTGCAGGTTCTGAGTATGAAAATTACAACTTTTCAAAGACAAAGTAAAAAAAAATCTGAGTTTAAAAATGATTTCCAACGAATAATTTCAAAGAGTATTTTTTAAAAATAATTATCTCCTTTAATTTTTTATTTATTTTACAAAACCAAAACCAAAAGCTTATGATTTGATATCTCTGCTTACAACCACTAATATATATTTTTAATCAGTGTTTTTGTGTAAAGATTCTTAAGTAGCAGGTATATTTGTAGAAACAGACAACAATCTATTGTACGGGTCAACATTTTTCTTTTATGCCAAAAATCATTATGATATAAAGTAAAGATCATGTTCCATGAATATATTTTGTAGGCTTTTTACCGTAAATATATCAAAACAAACAATCATATATATATATTTATTTTTTTATTTTTTTAATAGTTGTATCTCAGTCAAATATTATCCGAGCTATTTATTCAGGGTTGAGATGCATCTCCATCTCCAGGGTCACATTTAACAATATTTGTATGACAAAACAGGACAAAAATACTGATATTCATATTCATTTTTGCAATGCATGCAACATTTAAAGCCATGACTTTAAGCCGTTCTGCTCTGATTTAATTTGTTTAAGGTTATATTTTTAAGACCTGCAGAAACCTTGTTTTTTCTCATAGTTTTGTATATTTGAAAGCGAGACACTGCAGGCGAACAGAGTAAAATAATTACTAATATTTTTCACCTTACCTAGTTGATTGATTATTTAATGAAATATGTGCTAATCTGCATACATTTTGAGAAAACTGCCTTTAAAATTATGTAATGTGATTTAAATCTGTTGATACGAATAGATGAAGTGCTTAATAGTGTCTTTGGGATGTTTTCTTTCCACTGGCCTGAAAAAAATCAGGGTTTTAGCCCGCAGCGTCTCGCTTTCAAATGTAAAAGCGTCTCTTTCTCTCACGCGCTCCAGTAGAGTCATCTCCTGAAACTCGGGGCTGGTGTTGGCCAGGCGCTGTAAGGAGTGCGTCAGGTCGTAGTCTGTGGTGAAGTAGAACCCGTCTGTATTCAGGACGCTGTTGATCATGGACAGGAAGGCCTTGTTGTCCTGCATCTGAAAGATCCAAACAGATATCATTAGTTTCCACTCCACATTCAGAAACATCTGGAGAAAGCAGATCAATGATGCACTACATTTGAAATGATTTATTTTTGATGTCACTTTCAATTACTTAATTAAATAATTAAATGCAGCATAAACAGCGTTGGGTGAAACCCTTTACCAAGCAATTACTGTAACCTAGCTACTTCTCACCTGAAAACCAAGTAAGGGATTACTCTGTATTTAGAGTAGTGCTGTCAAATGATTAATCGTGATTAATCGCATCCAAAATAAAAGTTTTTCTTTACATAATATATTTGTATGTA